>CM040985.1:11127612-11184377 GCA_022985145.1 Pangasius djambal
ACACACACACAGGCAGACGCAGAGACACACACACAGGCAGACGCAGAGACAGACACACAGGCAGACGCAGAGACACACACACACAGGCAGACGCAGAGACAGACACACAGGCAGACGCAGAGACAGACACACAGGCAGACAGAAGGAGGTAAAAGTATTAGTTCACATTTTTCAAATAGTCAAATTGACCTCATCAGACTGGCGAATAACGCTAATAATCAAACTAAAACTTGATGTTTGGACAGTACTCCGCTCCCACCAGCCTGTGATTTCTCTTTCAGATTCAGTTCCATTCCCGTGTTAATGATTATCGTGCAGGTTTAATCTACACATCGCCACACACGTATCGGCGGTTAACCGGAGCGCGTGACCGTATCGCGGAGGACTTGAGCTCGGCGTTCCTCTAGTTTCCTCAGTCAGGACTTCACATTCCTGGACAAAAATAGCCAAAAAATATACAGAGCTGCAAACATTCCTACCTGAAACGCGGAGAGTCTCTGAGACATTCCTCAAAATCCACCGTGATCCTCATGTTGCTCTTCTGAAGCGCGAACAGTCAAAAACTAAGTTTTCTTTCTCTCTTTCTGTCAGTTTTTAGGGAATGTTAGCCCAGCTAGCCAGTGCAAAGCCTCCAGAGCAGCGTAGCCACCTCAGCAACAAACACAACCCTGCTAGCCTTCCTGCTGCTGCTGCTGGCTGGCAGATTAAACTGAAAAGAAACCCCAAGAGCATATATAACTATCACACAGCTTTAACACAACTTAAAAACAGCGCTGAATTAAAACAAGTTTTTCACTCCGCTGCCCACAGGAACTCTAACTGGCTCGGTTCAGGTCACTACTGCCAAGTAGGTGGGCTGTATGTTAGACTTTCCCACCCGCATTCCGGCAAATCCCGCCTCTGCTTAAGTGGTTTAGACGCATGAGCAGGTTGCTGATTGGACAGTGAGTATTAATTACTAGCCAATCGCAGCACAGAAGGCGGGACTTGAGTGGGCAGGGTGGGAGAGGAGAAGGAGGAGGTCGGGTGTATGACGTGTGCTTCGTTTTGTAGTCTATTTTATTCTTGTAAACTACACATCCCTTAGAGCAACGCGCGGATCACGTGGACAACTCACAGCGCGGGGTTTCATCCGGGCGATTTTGTAGTCACCCTAACTAGATAAAAATCTGATTTATAACGAGGTATAAATTTCGATTTTCAGAAATATTTGCTATACTTGATTAATAAAAGATAAAATAAAATATTAATAATATAAAGTATAAAAATAGCATAAAACCCCGGATGGTTTCATCATCTGGTGGGATTTGGTCTAATGGTTTCCATTAAACATTTTTTCCATCAGGATGTAATTGTTTTAATGGTACTTCCATTAGGGTATAATGGTTTCTTGTGGAAGCTTTTTTCTCAGTAGGATCCACTGGTCCACTTTACAGCTTTTGTTTTATTTTGTAATGTTTTCTGTTAAATGGTTTTCAATAATTATTTTGTGTGTTTCTTCAGTTTCTTTTTTTCCCCCATTTCATTAAAGTTTCATTTTAATAATCCCCCATCAGGAGTGTGTTCCTTTGAGTTCTCCTTTTGTCCATTTGTGTATTCACAAATGTGTTTCAGTGATTTGAAGAGCAGGATCAGAAATAAATATCAGAGAGGTCCTCCTCATTCTGCTCAACCTCTCAGCAGTCTTCAGAAGAAGCCCCAGAGCAGGTGGAAGAAGCTCCAGTTTGGATGGAAGCAGCCTGAGAGGAAGAAGCCCCAGGATGAGCGGAAGCCTCCCCAGGCTGGACAAAAGGAACCTAAGAGTGGGCAGAAGAGGCCTCAAGATGGGCAGAAGAAACACAAGTTTGGGTGGAAGAAGCCCCAGGATGTGTGGAAGAAAAACTCACACTGGGTGGAAGAAGCCAAAGGCTGGCCAAAAGAAGCCCCAGGCTGGGCTGAAGAAGCCCCAGTCCAGGTGGAAGAAGCCCCAGGTTGGGCAAAAGAGGCACTGGGCTATGCAGAGGAAGCCCTGGGCAGGGTAAAAGAAACCCCAGGCTGGGCAGAAGAACCTATGATTAAAAAACCTCTAATCACTCTGACCACCAGGTGACAGCATTACAGCACAGATGTACTGTTCCCTCTCTCTCTCTCTCTCTCTCTCTCTCTTTCTCTGTGTGTGTGTGTGTGTGTGTGTGTGTGTGTGTGTGTGTGTGTGTGTGTGTGTGTATGTGTAAACCTGACCCACAGCAGGATAACGTGTTTTTCAGTCTTTGGATGAAGCAGAATTGTACTTGTTCAGTAATATAAAATGTGTGTATGAGCTCACACTCTGTCTGTTAATAGCATTTATGTTTAAAATGTTCACTACTTTTTTTTTTTTTTTTTGCAATTAAATCAAATCAATTTAAAATAGATTTTTAGAAACTGTGCATTATTATTAGATTTTTTTGAGGCGTGGTCACTGCATGGTCAAAGTCAGATGGTTGGAAAAATTATAAATCCTTCTTAATTGGCAAAAAGAGCCCCAGGCTGGGTGAAAGAAGCCCCAGGACTGGCGAAAGAAGCCCCAGGCTGGATGGAAGAAGCCCCAGGCTGGATGGAAGATGCCCCAGACTGGGTGAAAGAAGCCCCAGGACTGGCGAAAGAAGCAGCAGGCTGGGTGAAAGAAGCCCCAGGACTGGCGAAAGAAGCAGCAGGCTGGGTGAAAGAAGCCCCAAGCTGGATGGAAGATGCCCCAACCTGGGCGAAAGAAGCCCCAGGCAGGACAGGCTTCTTCTTCAGTTGTACTATCTTCAATAAACATGAAATGTAACCAGTAATGTTAAAGTGTTCATGAAACTTTTGTCTGGCCCTCTATGTATGATCACAGTATTCAATTATCAGTTATGAGCAGGTGAATTTACATTTCTTGTGATTTGTTGTTGTTGTTTCGTTGTTTGTGGCATAGTTCTATTTCCACATCTAGACAAAATCTAAATAAAAATAAAAAGGAATTGAATCACATCTTTACGTGACACATCTGGTGTGAACTGGCTTATGGTATTAATCAGGGACGTCACAGAACATGGTATTTAGCTGTGTTTATGTTTCCCCAGTTTACATAGAGGCCAGGAAAAGCAGACACGTGTGTGTTCATGCACTTACGCTCCTAGACTCATTCTTTCTATTGTTAGCGAGTCAGTTTTAATAATAATGAAGCACATTAGCTAGCTACATTAATTAGCTTGGATGGGGCAGGGTTGTAGTGGAGAAGAACGGGTTTTGTTTCACTTTGGAAAAGTGTTTCTGTACCGCTGTAAGTAAAGTACTTCAGAATCCCTCGTGGTTGTTGACCGATAGCGACTGATTGTCAAGAACAACACACAGGAACATAAGAGCTGTTATTTTCACTAGTGTCGAGACATTTCTTTCTCATCTAGTGATGAACTCCTTGTGCTACGTTTTATGTTTAAGGTGTTTTATCGCATTGCTTCTACTGTAGGAAGATGCTTGTAGCTGCTCATCTTGATATTTTCACAGTTTGCAGTCTGCTTTGCTTTGATCATTAATCATCACATAGTATCCCCTGGTATGCTGGGGTATCCTTTATGAGTATGTGTAAAAACATTACAGTATCAGGCTGAGACCGGATGCCTGTATCAGTATCGATGTATCCTTAATTTTAATACTTTAATAGAAAGGAAATGTTATGACGTTAACTAATTGGAAAAGACTTCTGAGATTAATAGTGCAACCTTTTAACAATTTACATCAACAATATAATGCCTTCGAAGACGTGTCTGGCTGGAAATGTACTAGAACTATGAGGCTAATGTTGATAACAAGTAATGAAGGGTTATAGCCACTCGTCTCATATTCATAGCCATATCATGTCTCAATCATCTAAATTGGGTACACAAATTGGGTAAATTTTCTTAATTTTTTAATTTTTTGCCAAAATGTGCTGGACAAACAAGTCCGATCTGACTTAAAGGATCTGCTGCTAACGTCTTGGTGAAAATCCCACAGCACACCTTCAGAGGTCTTTTGGAGTCCAGGCCTCGATAATGGGGACCTACACAATAGGTTTTGCTAAATAGAGAAATAAAAACCATTTCTCAAAATAAAGAATTAAAATGAGTTCTTCGTTCCAATACCTAGTGCTATTTAAAAGAAAATGAAAATGAATTTGACGTCATTGATTGCAGAAGCTACATAATAAAGATAGATAAACTTTAACATGATCAGATGTTGATTTGTCTCTACGAGAGCTAAAGCATTAGACTCTAACATCAGCAATTAACTAATTAATTATCCTAAACACTAAAAATCGTCCGTTATATGGACCGACAATAAGATTCACTGTTCAGCACAGAACTAATGCTGCATCTGACTTAACTCAGAATTCTGTAATTTTCAAGCAACAAAAGTGGGAAAAATATGTCTGCCTCTCTGAAAGGCTGTGTTTTGTTAGCAACAAGCTAGACAGCTAATGTGAGTGAGCCTGAGTTTATGATGTATTTACTTTCTCAAAACTGTAGGGTCAGTGTTTAACCAACTGGTGTGTCTGTGTTGACTGATCTAAAGTAAACACGACGATTAACATTTCATGTAACAGCGGTAACAGAGTTTATTTAGTATTGATGGTGCGAGCAGCCATGTTGACATGACATCATGCTGAACTTGGGATTGAGGAGACCTTCCCAATGAGTGGGAATTCCAAGTTGAGGGGGTTCCAAGTTGATTTTCTTTGGTTTTTCTTAGTGGAGGTCAAAAATTCTGAGTCACAAGCATATTCAACTGCAGCATTCATTTTACACGAGTTTGGATCGAAGTGAAAGGAAACCACGACCACGAGGTTAAAGGTAGAACTGCTTTAATTTTCTCTTTCGAACGTTACTAGAGTTAGAACTGATTTTCAGGCACAAAACGTATTCACCATAATAGAAGTGGTAAAATGTAGATACAGTCCGAGCTATGATGCTTCCTACACCATGTTTCACACATCCAATCAATTCCCTCTTTTCCACCAGTCTTATCTTCATCTCTTTTTAAAAGAAATCTTTTTGGTCCATAGGGCGTTTCTCACCTATCATGCTGGCAGTAAGTGACAAGCATCTTTTGTTCTGAGAAATCCACCTGTTTGTGACTAAACATCACATGCTTGCTCACATCACTGCAGTCTGATTTTCAGGACTTAGATTGTTGGGAAAGCTCAAATAAGTCGCCTTGCTCTCGTCTCTTACCACTTTTTTAACCCCGAATGTTTTATGCTTGAAATACCACAGCAATTTGTCAACAAATATTTAATCTTTTTTTTTTATTTATTAAAGAACAACACCTCATATTTTTTTATCCATTTTTAGTTACACCTAATGTCACGGAATGTCGTTGAAACAAGATATTTCCTGTTCTCAATTACAGTATAGCTATAAACAGGCGTTCCCTCACCTGTCTCACTTTTTTCTCTCCCTTGAAGTTAATAAGACAAAAAAAAAGTGCAGCTTGTCACGTTACCGAGAAACCACAAAGCATAAACTCCTCTGTCCTAAAGATGCTGGAAAACCTGAACTGTTACAACGCACTCACACTGGAGAGTACTCACATTAAATGTTAAATAAACCTCTCCTTACAGAAAACTTCATCATATCAACAATTACACATTTTTTTTTTTTTTTTACCCGTTCATGTGGAGCATCCAGCGTACGAGTCCCTTTGCATGAGCTTTTACTACAGAAATGATACCAATATAGAATGAATGCATTAATATAAACCTGGGATTTGTTGTCGAAGATTAATCAACACCTTCTGACCAATCAGAACCCAGAATTCAACGGCGCAGCGGTATAACATAAGCCAACTGAGAGCGAGTTTGAAAGCACCCTAGAACTTTGCACCAGAACTCTAATGTGCTTTCTGGAGCACCAGTAATCTGTTCTTCTGCTCCTGAGGTTTTTCAGTGGTTAGCCTCTTGTGGTGAACCCTCTGAGGTCATGCTGATGTTTTCTTCTCTTTATGGTCGCCTTTGGCCCAGCTGGAGACTCTACATCCTGGAGAGCGTTTTTAATTCGTTCTGCAGATGGAATAATGGGGCTACCAGGTATAACAAGGCTAGGCAAGCTGAATTTAGCCGAGTCTGTCAGACAGAAACATTCTGTCTATAAATGGCACCGAATCTTGTTCTCATAGACTGTAGGTTCTAGAAGATACATTCTCGCTTTTGAACGTTGACATATTCAGAGAACAAAATACCACAAAAATAAAGATTCTTTTGAGTATAGGAAAAACCACTTCTGTCCTAGCATTTAGCTAGCCATAATTAGCTATGTTGCCTAGCTAACTGCCATAATTAGGTGAAAATAATTTAGTACTGAAGCCTGGAACATGTAGGACACCACAGAGAACATCACCGTATTAAAAAGCTTTGCTCTCCTATCATACATTCATATGATTAACCTACCAAAAGCTTTGTGTTCTCAGCTTCTTTGCATTTTTTGGTTTTATTACAGTAACTTCAAGAGACAGAAAAAAAGTCAGGCTTGCAAGGGAACGGCCGTTTATAGCTGCTATGATGAACGTGAGAACATGAACTAACTCGTTTCAAAGAACATTGAATGTAAGTATAAATCGATAAAATGCACATCGTATTTTAATTAACAAATAAAACGCAATCGTTGTCAAATTACTGTAGTATAAGAGGAATAAAACACTTCAGGACATGCTGTTATAGGAAAATAATCAAATTCAGCGTGGAAACATTGACATTAACCCTTATTTTATCAGTAATAGCTTTTTAAACTTTACAAAGTATTTTAGAAAGTATTTTTTTTAAAATCTTTACTAGATACGATCGTGTGTTGTGTCAGAGTCACTTATTTCTGCATCGTGTTGCAAAATTTTAGTCCAATTTGTCAGTTTTACTTATCGATGTCCATTTAAACTTTTATGCAGAAGCTTTTTAGTAAGTCAGTCAAACAGTTAGGGACTTTGACTTCCCGTGATGGATATTTTATCCTTACAATATAGATGTAAAATCCATGTAAAAAAAACAAAACAAAACAAAAAAAAACTCAATATGTTGCAAATTAACGGCTGTACACAAACTGTAGCATCTTTCCAGTTTCTTCCTGACTGCAGTGCGTAACATAATATAATGTAATGTAATGTAATGCAATATAAAATCATATAAATACCATGTAAATCTTTCAGGCGAATGAGTTATGCATGATTTTTTAATCATTTTTAAATCATGTACAACTATTCAAGACAAAACAAAAGTTACAAACAGAATTGGCCTGCAGTTTGCATTCATTTGAAAATGTTACATAAATAAAATTCATTTATAAATATCTCTTTTTTATAAACATATAAATAGTTTTTTTTTAAAACATAAATACATTTTATGCAGGAATGAAGTACATGAATGTACAGCAGCAGCGACAATATACAGCTTCGCGCATTTTTTTTTTTGCACCGGCTTCCGCCATCTTGTGATGTCACTGATGGTGCGTGGAATTTATTATTATTATTTTTTTTTTATGTTTCTGATGATTACATTTTTTTCCCCATAAGCGCTCAATCTTGGCAGCTTTCCGTACCGACGATCCGGCTCTTTTTATTTTATCGTATTCTTTAAGGCTTTTCCTCAAAAGGAGAAAGTCAACATTGTCCGAAACCTCATCGTCCTGGTGATACTCTGAAAGAGAACAAAAAAGACACAAGAATGATTATTGTTAAGGCATGTAAATATTGCGTAATGCATGCTGTCATTCACATTTTGCACGCATGATGTGTCTTGTGTGAGTCTTTATACTAATCTGTGTTTAAACACGCAGCGAGCATTTAAAAAAAAAGAAAACAAGCCCGTGCAATGATGTAATAATTGTTCACCTTCTACTCTTTCAGGCTTAGTGTTTTTAGGTGAGGGAAGCCGAGCACGTCCTGTTTGCTCTGTGCATTACAGCTGAGTGAAAAAGTCTTAGCAGAGCTGAGTTTTTACTTTCTTTTGCTGATAATATTACAGTCACGCATTTAGCCTGTTTCATTTACATAGATCTGTCAACTTTAAATTTTGGACTTTCAGCAGTGAAACATGAAAGCGTGATGCTGTCTAGACACATCAGCTCATCTGGCATCACCATCGTTAAGCACTTTTAGTTTAGAACTGTACAAACGTATAAGAATTTTGTAAATGCGAACACTTAACAACGGCTTAATGAAGAAATGATGGGGGTGGAATAAAAAAGTACTATAATAATATATAAAATATTAATAAAAATGATTCATAATAAAAATGCATAATAATGAACAAGGGAAATGTTTTCTGTATTTACAAAAAGAATAAAGTTCTTTTTGATTTTCATGGACTGTTAGACTGTTAAAATAAATGTGCCTAAAAAAGTTGGATATATCAATTTCTTAATGCTATTTTATTCCAAACTATTGTAAATGAGGATTTAGCTCAGTATGTTTCCTAAGATTGATCTCCACGAGATCTTATATTTACAGAATCCTGACGTACCAGGAGAGGTTATTTGTGGACGGGTAATACACCGGTTGGCAGCCCATGCCGCTGATGGTGCCTATTCTGTCCATCTTGTGTCCGAAGCAGCCGCTCCTGGTGGTGCTTCCTCCTTTCTTAGTTCCCGATTTGTGCCTCCGTGGGCTGTTCTGGTCATTTACGAAGCGTGCCCACATGCCCTTGGCGCGAGTGTCCGTGCGAAGTTCCCTCAGGAGCCGCATCCTGCGTTCACCTGAAGCCAGAAAATCCGCCAGCTCTTCTCCAAGCAGAGCTTCCAGAGCCTGAAACGTATAAACACACAAACACACACGCACACACACGCACACACACAACAAGGGGTTTTTATTACAGGGTTCAGGTCCTAATAATGCTGCAGCAGGCAATGATGAGGCTTCAGATGATTTCATGATCATGATTAAAACAAAACTCAGACTTGTCTAGCAGGGTGATATACGTAAATATCCAAGTTGTGCGGTACAATAAGAAACTGAACGACCGCAACACTATAATGTTCACTGCACTGAAAAAACTGAATATTCGAATCAATTCTACACTAGGGATTAAAAAAGCGCTGACTGTGATTAAATGTTCTGAGCATCGCCTGCACAGGTCCAGAGCATCTCTCAGCATCGCAGGTTCTTCTCTTCTTCGGCTTTATGTCATTTCAGAGGATATTACATGAAGTAATTATTACACAGTTAAAGCAAATGATTTTTTTGCGAAGGAGTCAGGCTGCAATACTGCAAAAAACTGCACTGCAGGATTTTTGTCGTGCATCATCTAAACAAACTGGAGGACTGAAAAACTTGCGCTCGAATAATTTATCACTCTTTGGATGTAAGAAAATTGTCAGGATAATGAAACACCCACTGCGCCCCTTCTTTATTTTCCACTTTTTCCACTAACCTGAACTTTTCCTCTAAAAAAAAAAAAAACCCCAAAAAAACCAGATCCTAAACCCAAAGTCTCACCTTGTGCTGGCTCGGTGTTGTGGGTCTTGCCTCCGTTCTCACCAACACAAGACTCATGATTAGTCCACAAGCCACCAGATGCACAATATTCATCCTGACTTTTAATGAAGGAAGGATTCTCGGATTTCAAAAAAAAAAAAACAAATGTAAGAAAAGATCTCTCTCTGTTCCTCAATGAGCTCCAGCTCTACTCTAAACCCCCGTGCTGCTCTCCTCACAGTTTTATAGTCTAATGAGGGTGATGTCATTGCAACCTGCGTAATGCTCTCCCTCTCCTCCCTCCCTGCTTCCTTCCCTCCATCTTTCCCTCCCTCTCCTATTCCTTCCTCAACACCATCATATCAATCACTCCACAGTTTGACTGATCAAAGGCTAAGACTTGAGACGTAACGTGAATCAAGTGTTTCAATAAAGCGCATTAAGAAAAATAAATAAAAAAAAAACTGAGAATGGATTTCTGAACTCCTGAAACATTTACTAAAATAATTTCAATTCAATTCTTTAGTAGAATTTGCTCCTACTGCTGAAGAATATTTAATATAAAACCTTGGACATTATGTGGGAAAAAAAAGAAGGTTTAATCATGGAATGGACGCTCACTGTGTGATTTCCATCACATCCCTCACTCAATACAATCGGAAATTGTGCATTTTTTATAACTGACCTTTCTTATATTAAAAAACAGGATATCTGATTGAATTTGGATAATTTAATGTCATTACGTTATACTCTTGTTTATGGCTTAGCTATTTTCGTCTCCAAAAATATGGCATTGAGATGAAAATATGAATTTTTGTGATTAAAAGGTTAATCATAAAAACACTTTGTTAGTAATGTTTTGTCAGTTGTCGCCATAAAGAGAGCAATAATCTTTTTAATTTCTACCTCCAGCACAAAGAAAACTGTTTCCTCAAAAAGTGCAAAAAACAAACAAACAAACAAAAAAAAAAAACCAATAGTAAGACGTGTGTGTGTGTGTGTTTGCGTTTATGTGGCACACATTCTAACCACGAGGGGGCAGTATGCCTACACGTCATGTCCGTTGGGTCAGGTGTTCCTCTCAGGTGTTAACAGGCCACAGGTGAGAGGAACAAGGAGCAGCATGGTAGCACCTTAGGGTTCTTACGTGGAACCTAACAGATCAGAGTCACTACAAAGAGCTGGAATGGTTATGGGTTATAACAGTACTTCCAAGGCTCATACCTACTAGGTCAAATGGCTCTTTTCGGTGAGTCAGATCAATTGATTCAGCTCACCAGTAAGTCTCGGCTCTTTCAGCTCCCAAGCAACTCATTTTGACCAGTAATTGTTCCTCTTTTCCTGACTGTGACTGAAATCATTTCAGGAAATGTTAACTTCCACGGAAGCATTTTTATTCAATTATATTGCAAGAGAAGCAGCATTTCTGGGTTTCCTCTTGGTTCTCCGGTTTCCTCCCATCTCCAAAAAAGCATGCCAGTAGGTGGATTGCCTGAATTGCCCCAGGTGTGAATGAGTATTTGTGTGTGTGTGTGCATGTGTGTGTGTGTGTGTGTGTGTGTGTGTGTGTGTGTGTGTTGCACCATAAACTGGCATCCTGTCCAGAGTGTGTTCTCACCTAATGCCCAGTGTTCCCTGGATAGACTCCGGATCCACCACCACCCTGACCAGAATAAAGCGCTTACTGAAAGTGAGTGAGTGTGAGTAACGGCATTGCCTACATCTACAAAACAAAGGGAAAAACACGGCTCATATACATGAGTCAGCTCTCAGTGCTCACCTAAATGAGCTGGTTCACAGAGCTGACTCGATCTTGAACGACACACGACGATATCAATTTAATTACACATAGATCGACGCGGTTCAACTAATTATGTGACTGCCAGGCTCCATAATGAGGCAAGAGAAAAGCATTCACCCTATCATCAGGAGTCTAAATCCCAACAATGCCACAGCCAAGTCCAAGAAAGCGTGAATTGCCCATGCTTTCAGTGCGGGAGGGGTATACTCTCTCTCCATTGTCAATCACAGCAATGCTAGCCAATCGTGGGCATCTGTGAGCTCATAAAAGTGGAAGAGGACAGATAGTGGTTTCCTCTGTGTATGTTGCACTGCGATTCAGCGTGAGCAGCAGTGCGAAAACTCTCAGTGGAAGCACATGTAACCCTCACCCTCCCCGGCTGATTGCTGTTGTATAGCTGACTAGGTGGGTGGAAATAGGCCAAGATCAAATTTGGGAGAAAATGGGGGGGAAATTATGTGATTTCTGATGTTAACTAGTTTCACCAGAACTAATTTAGGGGCTGAGTATTTATATTGAGAATATTTATCACAACTTTTCATTTTTATTTGTAAATAATTTTGCAAACTGTATTGACTTTTTTTTTTTCTTCTCACATTTCAATATTATGGTTTATTTTGTGTGGATTCATGACATAAATTCCCAATTAAGTCCACATTTCAGTTCCAGGTTCTAACACTACACAAGCTACTGTATTATGAGTCGGAATAGATGATCAGTTTGACATTTTTCAGAGAAGTCATTCACTTCCCTGAGATTCCTCCTGTTAAAATGGCCTAACTGTGCTTATTTGTCTGAGCGTCCTTGTTGCTCATGTTACAAAAATTTCGAGAGTCCAATGTTGATATTTACAGCTTGTAGAAAGCCGGGCATTGACAACAGAAAGATCTGATGACACTGGACTTTGCTTGAAGGTTGGTTTTACTTTTGCATTTTGTAGTTTATTGGTTTTAAACCTAAGGCAAGCGTTCATGCACAAAAATGCGAAAGGTTTGGAAAAATACATGGCTGAAAAAGGTAAAGGTGGAAATGTCTATTGTTTTTACAGATTCATCACCTGAATTAATTACCAACATTCAACTAGAAAAAAGAATAAATCAGAGAAAACACTGCTGAAGGTGTTTTATTGCATATGGAAAGTTAAACCAAATGAGAAACAACATGACCGTTAAATATGCACAAACAAACCGCCTAAAGAAATCTTTCCATAGACAATTTCACACATTTTAGTGTTAAAAATGCATTCACCGTTAAACGGAGTAAGACAAACAGAATCAAAAGCAAGAAAGTGAGATTTGATGTTAATAATGATGACGATCAGATGTAATAGACACAGACAGCCTGATGAAAGTGTGTCTAATGCCTCAGCCTCAGAATCTCAATCTGAGGTCTGTCTCAAAGTCCACTTGTACTTCTGATCGAATCAAAAGCCAAAGATAAAAGGACAACCACAGCATCCCTCCAGTGTTCAGCCGCTATGTGTTCTCTGGAGAAGAAAAGTCCAAAAAAAAAAAAAAAAACTGAACTGAACTGAAAAGGAGCTGAAGAAAGAACTATTGGAAAAAAAAAATTGGGAAAGTTTGCTGCTGCCACTCCAAAGTTATCTGCCTGGCTTAAGGGAGTGAGTCAAGAGAAACCTTAATCAGCAAGAAAGATTAGAAAGGCACCAATCCCTCTCCAAACTTCTCTCCAAACTCCTCTTCGCTTTCCTCTGGGTTCTCCAGTTTCCTGCCAGCTCCCAAAAACAGGCCAGTAGGTGGATTGGCAACTCTAAGGTGTGAATGTGCGTGATAAACTGGTGTTCCATCCAGGGTGCATTCCCACTTCACACACCAGCGTTCCTGGGATAGACTCCGGATCCGCCACCACCCTGACCAGGATAAAGTGCTTACTGAAGATGAATGAATTAAAACGAATGTATTCATTTTCACTATGAGAAACACTCTTCCACGGATCTCAAAGATCTCAAAGGTCTGTGAAGCACAGCTGGGATTTTTGTTATTTTCTTTTAAATTGGAAAAACATTTTAAACCACACCCTACCATTATCAAAATCAACTGAAAATTAATGGAATAATTACGTTTCGAAAACAAAAGAAAACATGTGGCTCCTAAAAAAATTCCAAAGTATCGTACACACTTAAATAATGTGCCTGAATAAATAAATTAAATTAATCTGTACTGAGGGGTCTATGAAGAAGCCATGTATCGTGAGTTCAATGGATAATTAAGGGCTGTTGGCTTCCAAAGAGGGTTCTAATTTTTATAGGAACTCTTGAACCCTTCTCTCAGAGGGAACATTCAGAGGCGAAACACAGGAACTGTAACGGATCTAAATTTTCTAAGAGCGCACTTTTTTATAAACAATTATAAAACTGATAATTGCACTGATTATAAACAATGTTGTGCATAAGTGTTCATTCGCCTTGAACTTTTCCATATTGTGTAGTGTTACAACCTGTAACTGAAATGGGATTTTAGGTCATGAATCTACATAAAAAAAAAAAAAATCAGTAATACTGGGGGTGGGGGGTGGGGGGGAGACGGGACACACGACAATATGGTTAAAATTACTGAAATATAAAAACATGAAATTTGTGACCACATAAGTTTTCACCCTCTAAAATTCATTCTGCCTCATTTTCCACCAGAAGTGACCTAATTAGTTAAATGGAGTCGATCTGTCACGTGTCACGTGATCTCAATATAAATACACCTGTTCCTGGAAGAACTCTGAGTTTGTTAGAGAAAATATCTAAACAAACAGCATGATGAAGGCCAGACCCAAGTTCTGGAAAAGTATCAATCAGGATTTGGTTATAAAAAAATATCCCAAACTTTGAGCATCCCACAGAGCAGCATTAAATCCATTATTAAAAAATAGTAAGCATACAGCACAACCGGCACTCTGCTTAAAGGAGGCCGTCCACCGAGAGGCAGTGAGCGGATAAGGAAGGCATTAGTCAGAAAAACAACCAAGAGGCTAAGGAAAACGTTCAATATGATGCTATCACCACCGTGCTTCACAGTAAGGGTGATGTTTTTAGTGTTGGCGTCTCAATAAACATAGCACTTTGCTCAATTTTTGTCAGATTTGCAGATTTTTTTGTGTAGATTTATGATGTCAAATAGCAATTAAGTCCATTTCAGTTCCAGATTGTAACACTGCAAAATGCAGAAAAGCTCAAGTGGGTGAATATTTATGAACTAGCAAAGATTTCCCCTTATTTTTAGCATACAATGTAATACCAAGTTTCTATGTTTTGTTTTCAGTCCATGTCTTTATTTTAGATTTATTATCTACTTCACATTCTTTTTATCTCTCTTCAGTCTGTTTCACAAGCTGAGCTAGCAAGCTAACTGGTTTTGTTCTGGCTAATCTTTCTGGAATGTAGTGAAGTGTATTAGAAGCCGGCACTGAGTGGCAGATCAGGATGATGGGAAGCACTGATGCTGAACGTAGCGTTGGTTCTCTTCCAAACAGAACGGCACTGATGGAGGGACTCTGACGTGCATCGCTCTTTCAGTACGGGAAAAAAAAGCTGTGGATTAGAGCCTGGGGTCTCGAGGGCTACATGGAAATGAAGGAACGTGGGGGTAAATTAGCTCCAGCTTCACATGCTGATGGGTCCAAACACAAAGATGAAGATGGCACAAATTACGGAGACAAAAAAAACACTAAAAAAACCCCCCAAAAAACAAAAAACACACACACAAAAAAAACCCCAGCAAACAGCACTTGGCACGTGAGGGGGTCGAATTATTCATCAGTAGGTTTTGTGAAAAGCTCTTGTTAATGCACAGTCCAGAGGAGATGTTCAGGGTTAATATAGAGCACGTTCTCCTGCACAGAATGAGACCTGACAGGTTGAAATGTGGTGTTGATCAGCGTGGGCATAAATGTGGGGTAAAAAACGTAATGATCACCAGGCAGCAGGAGCTTTGGCTCATACTGAATACACCGCCTGTGCTGAGCTGTCAGCCGGCCTCTTCAGCCATTCTCCAGCATTTTGCATCTAAAATGAGCACGACCGCTTCAGCACACACACAAAGTGACTATTTTCTGTATCTTGGTGATCGAGAGGTCAGACTCATCATTTATACAAGCAGATGTGAGGTAGATGTGAAGAGCATAGGCTTTTTTCTGTAATGTATGACGATACCTCTTCATAAAATGATTACGGAGTGTGCTGAAATGTGTGACCTTCGGAAAAACCCATTACCTTCAGATAGAATAAGATTCTCCACAATGCTTTTGACAGATTCATTTTTAAAGAGAATAATCATACGGGTCATGTAGTGTATTCTGTTATATGAGGGGAACACACTTCTGATTGTACATACGTAAGAATTGTCGCTTCTCCAGCTGAACGGTGCTGCATAGGGTTTAGTCATTTAAATTTCATAATAGGAAAATGGGAACATTGTGTTATCTGATTTCTGGTTTGATGTGTCGTGCAAAATATTATGTAATCTAAATTACATGAGGGAAATTGTGGCTCAGATGTTGGATTTTTCAACAAAGTCCTTCAAGAAAATCTTCAGTTGCTTAATTATCAGTTACTCAGTTCCGGTTCCTGATATTGATGAATTGAAATGAAAATGAATATATGTGCTTTGGTGTCACTGTGTTAAGCAATGCTAGCCGCTTATGCAATCTGTCCCCCAAAATTCAGCGAGCGGGTAAAGAGAGGCTTAGCCAAAGAAGCCACCGAGAGGCCAAGAGTAATGCTCAACATGATGCTACCACCACCATGCTTCACACTGTGCACATGGTGTTCTCAGGGCGACCAGCAGTGTTGAGTCAAAAATGCTCAATTTTGGTTAAAAAAAATCCCCCCTATTTCAATATTATGGGATGTTTTGTGGAGATTAATGACATAAAATCCAAGTGAAGTCCATTTAAGTTCCAGGTTGTAAAGCTACAAAACGTGGACTATTTCAAGGAGTGTGAAAACCTATGCACACCAGTGTAGCTAAAATAACTACCAAAGTTTGCCCATGTTCGTACAATAGAAAGTAATACGAGGCTTCTATGTTTTGTTGAATTTTTTGAATTTATTATTTATTTCACTGTTGCATGCAGTCGTTTTTTCTCTCTTCAGTCCGTTTCGAGTACACGTATGTTTTTCGTTATTAGTTGGTACTGATAGCGACAAAATGAGTAACTTACTGAGTATTAATCAATCAGGGACATCAGTGAATTTTTTTTGTCTGGTTTTGTTTCCCCAGTTTAAATAGACTTGTTTTTTTTTTTTTTTATAAATGTTAGTGGGATGATTTTAATAAAAATGAAGTGCATTAACTAGCTACATTAGTTAGATTGGATGGGTTGCAATGGAGAAGAGTGGGTTTTGTTTTACTTCGGGAAAGCGTTACTGTGCAGCTGTAAGTAATGTACCATTTCGTTTCCATTGTGTCAGAATCTCTCATTGTCAATGTGTTATAGCGGCTGATCATTAAGAACACGCTGGAACAGAAACGCTTTTATTTTCACTCACCTAGTGTTGCCTGTAGACATTTTTCTCAGTCCAGATCGCGTTGTCTGTTGTCTTCGTGACAACGTACACTAGGCTTACATAAACATATTATTATCTGGTATTGGATGTTGGTATTGGACATTTCTATGAGTAAACGAGCATGGCCTCGGACTGATACTCGATAGCAGAATCATTATTGATGCTTCCCTACATGGATAAATGGATAACACACGTTCAGAGCTGTTTAGTGACTGGTGTACAAGCTGTGATGACAGAGACGAGTGTTTCGTGTTCTTCATGGAGCAACCTGAGACACTCAGACTGCTTTTCACAAACAAACATGAGGAACATGCTGTTTTGAAGAGACGAGACTGATTAGAGCTGATGTTCACGTTAACATTTATCGGAACCAACTGACGCATCTAAATCTGTCTGGTAAAGCTCATTTTATTTAGTAGATAAATAAAGGATATACAGGAGACATTTCCAGATCTATAGAGCCTGATGTTTGGACACTGTCACATTTTCCCCTCGATATTTTTTTTTTTTTTATTTCAATATTTAACAAGCGAGTGAAACATTTGTCTGCCATGTAGTGAGTGTATCATAACAAGTTTTTCCTCCTCTTCCTGTCACGGATTTAAGGATGCTGTCAATTTTTTCCAGTGACATCATAAAAAATATTCGAGAGAATTTGCTTCTTGTCTTTTTTAAGCCTTCGACCGCAAACTCTAATTTTTTTGTGTCTAATTTTTAATATGCCTCCTGACTTTTATGTGGTGGAGAGGTCTGTAGGATGGCACGTTGGGGGTGGTGAGCGGCGCAGAGAGACGGCCAGAGAGGTGCTGTGTGTTCCGGAGAGTTCCTCTCTGCGCTAAGTGCTTCACCACGGATCGAGTGTCTCTGTTCTTCTTTTTGGGGTTAGTTCAAGACAAACTACAAGCCTGTTACAGTCCTATAAATAACCGGTTTATTAGGCCTGGGATTTTAATGCCTTTTACACGCCGCTGCTCTGAAAGCTTTCCCATGTGGAGCTGTTCGGCGCACCAATGCCATCTCTCTCTCTCTCTCTCTCTCTCTCTCTCTCTCTCTCTCTGTGTATGTATGTATATAACATGAAACACATGGGAGCAACGAGGCCACTGTGATATTTCCTCTGTCTTCTATTCACACCATCCCTCCTCAGTAAAGAAGACATCATCTCCATCCTGTAGAGACCAAACCACTACCAGTTATCTGTCTATCTGTTTATGGTCAGCTCATATCCACACACATATACACTCCATGCCTCACTCAAACATCCCATACATTGTAAACATTCTTTTTTTTTTCTGCCTCTGTATCACTCACTCTTTCAGCAACTCTATCTCTCTCACCCTGTCTCATGCTCTGTCAGATCAGGTCCACAATAATATGGCTAGGTTTAAAAAATTCTTTTTGTATCAAGAAGAGTTAGGATATTTACAGCAGTTTGCCAATGATTATATTTTTTATTTACTAATGTACGATATATCATGTGCTTTATCTGTTTATAGTTCCATTAGTGTTGTCAAACTTGTTCATTCCTGTTCTCGCTTACATTATAGCAGTCATTCCCTCTCTAGCCTCTATTTTTTCTCTCTTTAGGTTTAGTTTAGTTTAGTTTAGTTTACTCATTTATAAAGCACATTTAAAAACAACTAAAGTAGAAACCAATAAGACAAAAAAAAAAAAACGCAGCTTGTCAAGTTACCAAGAAACCACGAAGCGTAAACTCTGAAAACTTAGTTATAGCTTTTACCTCTGTGCACTGACGCTGGAGACTCCTTCCATAAATGCAGCTTGTCATGTTACTGAGAATCTGCAAATGATAAACTGTGTCTTAAAGACTTTCTTGTGTCGGCACTGCTGTTGATTTCTGCATTCTGATTCATCAGATGGTCTTGATTAATTTTCTATAACAGCAGCTCTTACAGTAGTTTATATTAATGCACTTGTTCTAATACATTATCATTTCTACAGTAACAGCTCATTCACAGGAAATAGACATGAAGGAAATGGTTATGGATGGAATAACTCATTTTAAGCACTGTAAATATCACCAAGAAGAGAAATTAAAATGAGCAATGGTGAACAATTGTGATCAGTGATTGGTTAATGGGAACAGTGCAGGACAGTCACTAATGTCTGCTCAAAGTCATTTGATTTGCTGCTAGATTCTTTTTTTAATTAAAGTCACAAAAGGGGCCTAAAAAGTCACCAAATGTAGCAACCAAATCATAGATTTGGCAAGACTGCTGATGTGTTTTTGTCTTATGAATTTCAGGTGGTTTAAGCTCAGTGGTTAAAGGCTCTGGGTTATTGATCAGAAGGTCGGAGATTCAAGCCCTAGCACTGCCAAGCTGCCACTGTTGGGCCCCTTAACCCTAATTACTCCAGTGGTAATGTATCATGGCTAACCCTGAGCTCTGACCCCAGCTTTCTAACAAGCTGGGATGTGCAAAGAAAAAAAATTAATTGTACTGTAATGTACAGTACTGTGAAAAGTCTTAGGCACATGCAAAGAAATGCTGTAGAGCAAAGATGCCTTCAAACATAATGAAATTAAATGTTTCTCCATTAGAAAATACTATAAAGAGCAGTAAACAGTAATAAATGAAACAAGGTCAATATCTGGGGTGACGATCCTTCGCTTAAAAAAAATCGTAGTCTCAGGTACAATTAGTGCAGTTTGATAAGGAAATGAGCTGTAAGTGTTACTGAGCATCTTACAGAAGCAGACACAGCTCTTCTGGAGACTTTGACTGTCACACTTGTTTCTTATTTTTGCAGCAAAACCCAGCAGCCTTCATTCTGTTTTTTGTCTGAAAAGTGTCTCTTGTGTAATCTGCTGCTTTCTTTACTGACATACAAACATTCTTCTGTAACATTTAATTTTGTGCTGGAAAACTAATGTTTGGAATCTAAAAAGTTTTTGTACCGAATCAATAATGTAGAAGTCATAAACTAAAAATCTATAGCAAAGTGTGTACTAAAAAAAATAGGATGCTTAAGACTTTTGCACAGTACTGTATGTGTGACAAATAAAACTTCTGCATAAGAGAGAGAAAATGGTGAGGGAATGACTGTTTATGGCTGCTATAATGTAAGTGAGAACAGGAACTAAGTTGTTTCAGTGACGTCCCACAAAATAAAAAAAAAGGATTATTCTTTAATAAATGGAAAATTTTAATTGCTAGCAAATTGTGGAATAAATTTGGGGCTCTGCTGTTCTAGGAAAATAATCACTTACTATAACAGCAACACACACAGTGTTTCTTACTTACTTAGTAAGTCAGAGCCACACTGTGACTGGGACTTCACTCTTTACATCCTGACCTGAAACTGCACCGTGTTCTGTGTTGAATGTGTCACTGATGTTATTAATGTTAGTGTTCTGTGTTGAACGTGTCACTGATGTTATTAACATTAGTGTTCAGTGTGTGTTTTAATGAGGTGTCACTTCAGTCTGAGAGCCGTGTCATGAAACAGGACTAAAACACTCTCTTAGGTCATCCTCTATTCCAGGATGAATATGGACTCAGCTCTGGATGGTATGGAGTGCAGTCTGGATACAATTTGGTGGCGGTCTGCGTTCAGGAGTTTGTAATAACAGTAATGACACATGTTCCTCATGAACCTCTCACAGGGCTGAAAGCAAAAACTCACAGCTTACAGCTAAACGTCTAAATAATGTCACATTTTACTGCTCTCACTGTGTCAGACATAAAACTGCATATTAAAATTCCTCCTGTAAGTCTGTCAGGAGGACTGCGGAGTAGAGATACACCACTACATCATCGCAGTCTGCATATTTTACAAAGGTAGATTGATGAGTTGAGAAATTAGCGGTTGAACGAAAATTGTGCTATGGTGGCAGTCGTCAGTGCTGTTGCTCTGTTTGGCTCTGCCGTTGACGTCTGGGTGGCACATGTCCCCGTAAAACTCAACACAAATGGAACATATTTGAGGCATTGAGTCATCTCATGAAAAGAAGTGCAATAACGTGTTTGCGGGTTTTGCGAAAAAAAAGGTCGCGGATCCACTCGCAGCGACGGCGTGGTTTCTGTCACACGGTGTCAATCAGCCAATCACACAAATAGATATTAAAGGATATTACAGATATTAAATAGATATTAAAAATATTAAAACATTTTTGAAAATAAAACATCCATAGTGTCCTGTTTACTTCAGATATACTCGATTAGGCAGGACATGTTCGGTGTGTTAGTCCGATAGCAAATAAAGGAAGCTTATTGCCACCTGTTTAGCATGTAGCATCTGTATAACACGCTTATTATAGACAAGGACATCATGGATCTAAAAGTAGTCATAGCTCCATCACGTTCTTCGTCTGCATCAGAGTAGGGGGTGTGGTCTAAACTCTGAAGGCGGAGCTTGAACACTAGAACGGATCTGGGTGATCAAATAGGTCATATATGAATTGTATATTATTTAAATACAGACTTGCTATTTTATAAAACTGTTAATGGACAAATAATGTTCCTCTACAGGTACCCAAGCATATGATCTCAATTCTATGCAAATTTGCATGACGCTGCATACAAAGCAGCAGTTCTCTGCTCACAAATTTAGTTCTTACCTGCAATCAGTTCCCATATAAAACGTATAACCATGGTTTCATCTCATCCTGTCATATACAACCTCTCATTAAATGCATAAAGAGACAGACAAAGAAAAATAAAGCTGGGAAGGAAGTAGCAGAGATGGTTGGAGTTTTTAATAAAAAGGGTGTATCCAGTAATGGGTGTAGTTAACTTGCTTTGCTAGGCTAATCTGAGAGTGAGCACATAATATCTAAATCAAACAACCTATTTTCACACTGATTGGTGCTTTATTTGATTTGCGTTTAATTAGTGAGCTGTAGAAGGTAGACATAGTTAGTATTATTTCTCAGCAGACTTAAAAAAAAATGTCTGAACAGGTTGCGCCCAAAAGTGACGTAACAGCTGTAACAGCCACTACATACCCACAAGAGACAAACTGCGAGCAACGTGCCACCAAGACATCCAAAGTGAAAATGTGATGATTTATGACACTAAACTGGTACACTATAAAAATAATTCCATTAAATTTTATGGTTTAAAAAAATGTCAGCTGTGGTTTCCAGAACTTTACTGTAAAAAATATGGTAGCACCATTTATTGCGATACGATTAAGTAGTTCCCTGCCTGTAAATTTTATAGTGAAAGACTGTAGTTTATTTACAGTAATGAACAATTAAAAAAAAAACAGCACTACTAAATTGAATGTCAGATTTTTGCTGTAAAATTAACAGCCAAACCTTGTGTTTGCTTTTTATAGTATTACCTAAATATGCGGTATTGCTTTACATTAAACATAATTTCACTGTGTATTTTCCAGTAAAGTGCTGGCAGCTGTGGTTGCCAGAGATGTACTGTATACGCAAAAAAAAAAAAAAGTATTGCTGTACCATATACATCAGCATATTTTCTATAAATACAGCCATTTTAACCTGAAATACTGGCATTTGTGAAACCGGTAAAAGTATTTTCTCTAAATAAACAGCAATAAAAAACACCAAATTAATACATATTAGTAATAGGGACATTAAATCTAGTGAAAACACAAGTAACTTAGACCTAGTGTAAACAATTTTTCCAAATTTAACTCATACATATCAATGAACAGAAACAAGAATGGAGGTTTTAAGTTCTTTAAAAAACACAATGCAGCTCTTCTTGTGCCTATAAGAAGATTGTTTCATATAAGACATCTGAATGACCGGATCAGAAATGATTATACAGGTAATTACAAAACAGCACCGATCCTGTACTACACACAACCAGTATGCAAACAAACTAATCAAGATGAAACTGAGGATGACCATGCGTCTGGACTACGAAGCGGCTGAGAGTAGGAGAAAAGTCTATGCTGATTTGATGGTAGAGGTGAGAATGGTTCAATAACCTAAACATCGGCTCAGTCTCAACAGTCTGAGGGAAGGAATAGGCGTGCACACACACACACACACACACACACACACACACACACACACACACATACACTCCAACTATCCAACTTCACATAGTGTGATGTAGCCAACAAGTACATGCAGTATGGGTTTAACACACACTTGCAGCGAAGTTGGAGCATATAAGACAAAATGGACGTGACTGGTGAAGCCAAAGGAAAACAAAATGCACCATAAATATAGTGAACGAAAGATCTTTAGAGAGGTTTGATGGCCTGAAGTGCTTACAAAGTTGTTACCCAACGCAGGTAGATAATCTTTTGTCACCAGGAAATGGTCACTGCTGGATCACAGCAATGGAGTGCAAAGAGAAACAAAACAAAATACATCTGTTAAAAAGAAAAGCAGCCACTGAATACAGATCATAAAGTGCTACAGAAAATTGTGTGTGCGTGTGAGTGTGTGTGTGTGTGTGTGTGCATGTAAAAGGTGTACTTACCAAAAATATCCACTGACTGTTTACCTGGTAAAAAGTGTTCTTCCGCACCAGTATTAGTCTGTAGTGATAAAAATACAAAGTTTATTCCTTTATACAATAGTGACAAAAATACACAGTTTATACAATAAAGCTCTCATTTTTTGTATAAAGCATATATTTTGCAGTATATCATTTATTATAAGTAGTAAACGTCTCATCGAGATCCAAAAAACTATTTTCAGCTTATGTAGCTGTTATGATTTTGGTCAGAAAATGAAAAATACATAAATAACTCCAAAACAAAAATACTCCAAAAGGCCTGCAGGAGTCACATGTGATATTCCCTTGAAACACAAGACCAGCTGATTAAACAGGTGGAATCAGGTGGGACTCCTGCGGGCTTGGAATGAAGACTTGCACAAACACTGGCCCATTGTGGATTGGATTGTGTATAACACGCTCAGACACACAAACACATTCATTTTTTTTAAAACAATCAAATAATGAAAAGACATTATGAGATAAAATCAGTTTTGTTGTTTACAGAGAACTACATTACTACAAAGCTCATTCAACAGAATACTATTGTAATATGGCGTTATGTAACTAACAAATTTCTCTTTTTGGGCAAATTATTATTTGTGTATAGTTTTTTTTTTTTTATCTGTGAAGACCTGCCGGATCACATACTATTTATTCATGAAAAGTCCACTGATTTACAAGTAAAGTCTGTATATGTAGCAGTCAGTAAAGTTTTGTTGAGCACATGGTGGTATTTCACGGTTACTTTTAAAGGTAGACGGTATTTTAAACAGCAGAATTTGTTTAGGTGTACAAATTGTTACAGTAAAAATAACAGGATTGGTTTGCATTAGTATTCACGGTGTTTTGACGTTTTGGAAAGAGTTTTCCCCCCATTTTTCCATTCACAGCTTTTTACTGTTGCTATTTAACAGCATTTCAGTAAATTACATGGACATTTTTTACAGTGTAGCTATAAGTTTCCATTACTTGTTAGCTGGTGTAAATGTGTATCATCAGCACGGAAGTGAAAGCCGCTTCACACGTTTGATAATTACAAATTGCACATCCAAGCATCTGGATATAAAATAAGAATTATAGTGGGCCTGAAACAAAATCTTGTGGGATGCCATGTTGAACTAATTTAGACTGAAAGGATGTTTCACAATGCTAAACTGGTGGCTATAAGCTTCCATTACTTGTTAGCAACATTAGATCTAGTGCCTCATAAACACGTCGCAGCTGATCGACTGCATTTCTAATAAACTGAGTTGTGTTTTTGATGTGTGTGTGTGTGTGTGTACAGTAATGGTGGACATGAAGTCACCCACATGGAATGATGTCATATTTAATGACGAGTCTGAAATCCACAGCGCCACACACTCACTTTGAAGTGGAACTTTAATTCCTGTGATGAGTTTTTTCACTTATTAAGAGGAACTATTACTAGAGAGAGAGCACAGTCATTTTTTCACATCTTTTTTTTATATATATTTTTCACTTGGACAATGGACAGTGTTTTTTTTGTCATTCTTCTGCATTCTTCTGCGTCTTATTCTTCTGCATAAGCTGGTTGATGTAGAAGGCGCTGTAAATTATGTAAATGTCTTTTAACTTACATACTTTAGATAAAATATTTTTAATTAAATGCATCTTTTTAATTTAATTAAAAGTTTCTCTGCTGTTTTGTTATTTGTAGAGTCAATTTAACATTATTTCATTATTGTCAACATTCCTTTATTTTTATTTATTATTTTATTGCCTTCAATATTTTTATTTTCTTGCTGAGAAACTACAAAAAGTGTAAACTCCTCTGTCCTGAAGATGTGGAAAACTTAAAGTTACAGTTTTACCTCTGACTGTTACAAAATGCTGACACTGGAGACTCCTTCCATAAACGTTACAGTGGATATAAAAAGTCTACACACCCCTGATAAAATAGCAGGTTTTTGTGACATAAAAAAAGAAACCAAGAGAGATCCTGTCAGAACTTTTTCCACCTTCAATGTGAAATTACACATGAAAAAATTAAGTGAAAAACAATCAGAAACATTTTAGGGAAAAATAAAAAAGTTGTACCATGGAACACCGTGAAGGTCATCATCAACAAATGGAGAAAATGGAGCACCACAGTGACATCACCAAGAACAAGACATCCCTCCAAAATTTATAAAAGGACAAGAAGAAAACGTATCAGGGAGGCTTCCAAGAGACTTACGGCAACATTAAAGGAGCTGCAGGAAAATCTGGCAAGTACTGAATACTCTCTGCATGTGACAACAATCTCTCATATTCTTCACATGTCTGGGCTATGGGGTAGGGTGGCTAGACAGAAGCCCTTTCTCACAAAAAACTTCCAAGCTCAACTAAATCACCTCAAACCATGTGGCAAAATGTGCTATGGTCTGATTAGACAAATTCCAAAAGGTATTATAATTCCATAATTCCGAAAGGTATATTTGGTGCAAAGCACATCATCAAAAGAACACCATAAACACGGTGAAGCATGGTGGTGGCAGCATCATGCTTTAGCGCTGCTTTTCTTCAGCAAGAACTGGAGCTTTAATCAAGGGACTCATGAATAGCTACAAATACCATTCAAGTCTAGTGCAAAACCTTCAGGTGTCTGCTAGTAAGCTGAAGATGAAAAGGAATTTCCCCTTTTAGCACAACAATGACCCAAAGCATACATCCAAATCAACAAAGCAATGGCTTAACCAAAAGAAGATCACTGTTTTTGAATGACCTAGCCAGAGTCCAGACCTGAATCCAACTAAAAATCTTTGCTTTGACCTGAAGTGGGCTGTTCACAGGAGAAGCCCTCACAATTTGATGGATCTAGAATGTTTTTGCAAAGAGAAAGAGTGGGAAAATATTGTAAAGTCAAGATGTGCCATGCTGATAGACTCTCAGCCAAAAAGACTGAGTGGTGTAATAAAATCAAAAGGGATTCAACAATGTATTAGTTTAGGGGTGTGCACACTTATTCAACCAGGTTATTGTCTTCTTCTCCTTCTTTTGGCTTTTCCCTTCAGGGGCCGCCACAGCGAATCATCACTTTCCACCTATCCCTACCTTCTGCATCCTCAAGACTTGCACCCACTAGCTTCATATCCTCATTTATTACCTCCATATACCTCCTCTTTGGCCTTCCTCTTCTCCTCCTGCCTGGCAGCTCCATGTCCAACATTCTCCTACCAATATACTCACTCTCCCTCCTCTGAACATGTCCAAACCCTCTTAATCTGGCCTCCCTAACTTTGTCCCCCAAACATCCAGCATGAGCTGTCCCTCTGATGTACTCGTTCCTAATCCTGTCCAACCTCATCACTCCCAAAGAGAACCAGGTTATTGTACGTTTTTTATTTTTCCTATTTTTCCCTAAAATGTTTCTCATTGTTTTTCCCTTAATTTTTATGCGTTGTAATTTCACATTGAGGGTGGAAATGCTTCTGGCATGATTTATCTTGGTTTCTTTTTTTTTTTTTACATCACAAAAACCTGCCATTTTAACAGGAGTGTGTGGACTTTTTATATCCATTGTAAATAAATATGATTAAAAATAAAAAAACCGACCACCGTACAAGTCCCTGTGAATGAGCTGCTACTATAGAAATGACAATGTAATGGAACGAGTGCATTAACATAAACCTGTGATTTGCAGCTGCACTACTGTCAGAGCTGCTGTTATAGACAACACCCTCTGACCAATCCGAGGCCAGAATTTAACAGTGCTGCTGAATTTTATCATTTCATTTTTACTGACTGATCGTGCAGAGCTACCATGTGTATGACAAGTGTTCTATAAATAAAGTCTTCTATTATTATTATTATTATTATTATTATTGTAGTACACCTTTCTGAATTTTTGGAATTGTTGTACAAAAAATGCTCAGAGTGATCTACATTTTAAATAATGAACCATGTAAACAACAGTATATGTTGAACTGCATATCATTTTCCTTTTTTCAGCATCAGATCTGATACGACTTCAAGTGATCAAGTGATCTCACTTTTATAACTCTACTTACACAGGTCATAACTTTTAATGGAACAACAACAACATAAAGGATTTTAAAGCTCTCGCAGGACAGGAGGAATTACAAACCATAAACCTGAGCTCAGTCTGAGAAACACGGCCTAGTTTTTTTTCTCCTTAATGCAAAAGACACAGTTTAGTTTTGAACGGAATCATAAATAAAAGAGTGAATAATCAATAATAAAAAAAAGATAATCAAGAGCTGAGGAACTCACATTTTAGTGATGGTTCTGATTTAACAAACCTGAACTCATTACCACTGCTCCATGAGGATTTTCTGACATTTATATTCGCATGTATTAGTGTCGTTACAGTAAGAGGAGATAAAGCATATTTCACATAGTTTAACACGCTGACTTTGTTCACTTATCCAGAGAATTTAAATAGTGTCTTTCTAGCAAGAAGGAATGTTGTTGTTCTTCTTTCGGCTGCTCCCGTTAGGGTGGATTACAGTGGATCAATGGTCCGCATATTTGATTTGGCACAGTTTTGACACCGGATGCCCTTCCTGATGCGACCCTCCCCAGTTTGATCGAGGCTTGGGACCTGCACTGGGAGTGCACTGTCTTGTGCAACCCCAGTGGCTGGGGTTAGTTCCCTGGCCGGGAATTGAACCCGGGCTGTGGCCTAACCACTAGTCCTCCAGGGACCCTTCTAGCAAGAAGGAAATAAGGTCAATCTTTTTTAAAAAATGTTGATGCTTCAGTGAGAGCGCATTAGAAGTTCAATGAGAATAAATCCAATTAACAGAGTGTGCGGTTATACAAGCTGGTTCAATTCGCTATTACATCCTAATGATCTCTTTTTTTACACAGTTACTTTGCTTCATTTTACACTTTGTGGCATAACAGGACAAGCTGTGTTTTATCTTTTTTTTTGTCTTGTTTTTTTGTAAGAGAGCAAAAGAGAGGCCAGTGAGGGAGCGACTGTTTATAGCTGCTATAACATAAGTGAGAACAGGACCTTGTTTCACAGACGTTCCACAACTTTAAATGTAACTTAAGTGGATAAATGGATGAAAAGCTCAGTTTCATTCTTTAATAAAAAAAAACTTTAATTGTTGTCAAATTGCTGTGGTATAGGAGCAGTAAAACATCTTGTGTATTATTACTTATTTATCCTACTTTGTATTAAATAAATAAATAAATAAATAAAGGGCCATCATATTGATGTTATAGAGTGTCGCTGACAAGCAATAAACCATTTATATAAATAATCTTATTTGTCTGTCTGTATTTGTCTGTCTGTTTGCTTGACTGTTGTGTTTATTTATTTATTTATTTATTTTTATCTTTTTTTAAATTTTATCACTTGGTCCATTAAAATCTATAATCTCAAACCACTTTTTTCAGTCTCTAACATGTTCCAGCTGATGCATTATTGTTTGTTCATTTGCTAATTAACTGGCTAATTAAATGGTAAGGTAAAGTAATAGTAACTAAGTAAAAGTAACTAAATAGCATTCCAACTCACCGCTAACACTCAACTGAGAGGCTCAGGTGAACTTTTAGTTAGAATTAATCAAAAAGTCAACAATATTTCAGCAGTGTTTTGAGAGAAAGATATTATAACCTGTGAAACTGAGCCAGGATTCAGTAACAAAGGTCTAATGAGGAGAATGTTTTTAAAAATTGGAGGTCTTATAGGTGTCATGCTGATACACACCGGTTTAAAAAATAATCAGGCAGTCTGATTTGAGATCAGATTAAACCTTATCCCAACAACTAAAGCCTGAAATTAGAAAAGAGAATGCAATAACCTGTAAGCTAATCAGCTAATAATTGTTAGTGTATGAGATCAGTGCTCCCTCCCAGTGCATTATGGGTAATGCACTCACTTGTTCAAACTACACACGGCAAGCAGAACCGCTAACATAGCTTCAGTGTGTCATTGTCTTAACTAGCTGTGAGCTACAGTGTTTGTGACTGAGCGTGGCTTTGTGAGACTTGGCGTAACGTTTTCAGTGACGTCAGTGACATGGTGATGCTCTGGAGCTCGGAGAGTCCCGGGTTTTCATTTAGTTTGATTTAAGTGGCAATAAACAGGGTGCAGCAGACCGTAGTCTCTCCCTGAGTTTGTATACGTTTGAGAAAACCGCACTGCAGACACGTCGTACCTGAGCGTCCACGTTGGCCTGAAGTCCTCGACGTTTACAAAACATTTACAAACCTGAATCGGCTGTGTGTTTTTTCCTCCGTAACGGTTTTGCTGTTCTGCACGGGTTCGTGCGCACGCTGTGGTTCTGTACACGCAAAACTCCGTCTGTAGGCACAATAAGAAACAGACACGGGCTGGACGGCGTTTTTTTTCGTTAATTTACTCGATTTTTTTTAATGCCCACTTAAACACTTTAAAACGATGTTTTATAAATTACAGAAATGTATTTTATTTAAAATCATGTGATGTTGTTCATATACACCAAGTTTAAACCATCTAACTGAACTGCAACAACTATTTTTATCGCTTCTAAAAAAAATTATCATTTATCAACAATCTCTCGGTAATGTGGATCAGTGTAATGGCTTCCGTGAGATTCTTGAAGGTTTCCATTAGAGATTTTCTTGTTCTTATTAACACCAGAATACAATTGGGCTTTAATACAAGGTAGATAATTACCATCCATTCATCAGGAACCATTAGGAACAACACATTACCTTATACTATCATTACAGACCATTAAAATCCATTAGGAACCATTAGAAACATCAGGAAAGAAAATAAATAAATGAAATAAATGTTTCATAAGTTCAAACTTCTGAATGCTTTTGGAAAATGCGATATTTTAAGTTATTTGATAGCCTTAATGTGTGTATAGACTTGTGTGTTCATTGCAGGTTGTGTGTGTGTGTGTGTGTAAGAACTACTTAAGGAGTCTTTGGTTTGTTGCTTTAACCCCAGGTTTTACAGCAGGCGGAGGTTAACCACAGTCCCGGCTTTAACAGGCCGAGTTTCAAACCTAACGTCTCTACAAACAAATTTCCATCAAGAAGATTTGTAGGTGCTGTAAGTTATGAAAACCTTCTTATTTCTGTGATGGGGTGGTGTGACGAAGCGGAGTTGCTGTGACCACCCGGAGGTTTGATTATTTTCCTATAACAACATGTTCCCAAGTGTTTTATTCATTCATTCATTCCTCCTATGCCTCCCTTTATTGTTTGGAACCAAAAAAAGATGCATGTGCAACCTGGTTACAAAAAGATCCGAGTAGCCCGGACCTGACTCTACTTTGTTATAATCTGACTGAAGAACGTGTCAAAAAATTTATTCAGGAATTGGATTGACATCAGCTAAAATGTTATTCACTTATTATTATGGATTAGCACCAAAAGCCAGGGAGTGCTATTCGGCTAAACGTTCAAATGACGTAACATTTAAAGAGATAGAGCAACCAAACAAAATTCAAGTGGAAAACAAATAGAAATATTTTAGGGGAAAAAAATACTTACAATAGCCTGGTAGAAATCTGCAGAAGTCTGCACACCGTTACAATGGGACATGTGACTAATTCTGAGCACAATCACATTCAAACTCATGTTCAAAAGTAATTATCATACAGCTGTCATCAGTGAAGTGATTCTGATTAACCCCCCAAAAAAGATCAGCTGTTTCTGTAGGATTTTCTTTAGATCTTCAGATCTTTGGGTTTCATCCGATTGCTGAAGCCATGTTCCACAAAGAGATTACAAAGCCTGTACAGGGTCTCACTGTCGAAAGGTATAGATCAGGAGAGGGGTTCAAAATACTTTCCAAAACATTAGCTGTACCATGGAAGACCATGAAAAGGCCATCAACAAGTGGAGAAAATGGAGCAGCACAGTGACATTAACAAGAACAAGACATCCCTCCAAAATTGATGAAAGGACAAGAAGAAAACGTATCAGGGAGGCTGCCAAGAGACTTACGGCAAAATTAAAGGAGCTGCAGGAAAATCTGGCAAGTACTGAATACTCTCTGCATGTGACAACAATCTCTCATATTCTTCACATGTCTGGGCTATGGGGTAGGGTGGCTAGAGGGAAGCCCTTTCTCATGAAAAAAACATCCAGGCAAAAACAAATCACTCCAAACCATGCGGCAAAATGTGCTATGAGCGTTATTTGATGAGACCCAAGTAGAACCTAATTCTAAAATGAAGGGCATAATTCTAAAAGATGTGTTTGGTGCAAAAACAAGAGAGCTTATCACCCAAAGAACACCATACCCATGGTGAAGCATGGTGGTGAAAAACAATCTGACATAATTTATCTTGGTTTCAATTTTTGGTTTTGGCTTCACAAAAACCTGGTGTGTTAATACTGGTGCGTAGACTTTTTATATCCATTGTATATGCATATTTCCCTGAAATTCTGTTTGTATAGCAGTTAAACTAGAGAGAAATTGAAGGCATACAAGTCTCCTGATGGTTACAACTAGTCACATTCAAGGCGTAATGTTTTTCATTTACAACATCGAGGATGAAGAAAGTTGCTCAAACAGATGCCATAAAGTAATTTGTTAGCTAAGCAAAGTTAGCTAGCTGTGTGTCCATTAGAGGCAACTTCTCACAAAGAATAGGGCCTTTCGGAACCTGAACCTGAACTAAATGTGGAACTACCCACTTTTTAGTGTTTTCGCCCCTCCGGAACTGGGTGCGATTTTAGTAGCCTTTTTTCGAAAACCAAAACACTCCGGAGCAGGGTCTAACCAGCACAACTGGTACTATCCGTGACGTAAGTAGACGTTGATTGGCCAAACGAGTACGAAAACGCCCTCAACCGCCATGATTTAAAACACCATGTAAACATACTGTAGTGTCAACTTATCTCGCAAGTATGGAGAACGGCGATAGATGGACGGACGCTGAAGTGCAACACAGCTCCGATCACAGCGTCCTCCATCCTCCGGTTGTTTACGCTGTTCTTCTTTGTTTCCGTTGTTGAACGCCGCGCACAAATGACGCCGCTGTCGACCGGCTTATGTCACTTCCTAGTGCCCACTGTCGGTGCGAATGCAACCCTTTAAATGGTACTGGGAAACAGTTCGCCCAGTACTTTAGTGCTGTAAATTTAGTTCTGGAACTAAAGCGGTGCGAAAGGCCCTAATGTGACCTACTTATCCAGTGTTAGTTACCCAGTTTCTAATTACCAGTCACCAAAGTCTTACAAATTAAGCATGTTCGCTAACTTGCAAGCTGAGCATGTTAAATTCTTAGTTACCAAACCAGCTTCACTGATATGATATTTAGCTACTTAGCTGAGATGAAATGACAGAGCTCCCCAGACCAATTAATCTCTCCTAATTACCTGTAACCACAACTGTCTTCTCTTGGCTTGGAAATGTGTCTGATTCGATAGTATGCAGTAAAAATGAATATGTTTATGAGCAATTTTCTGATTCTGACTCCCCACAGCACAATGTGACATTTTAGAAAACAAATTCTCATCTTGTTCTCAAAAATCCCAATAGTCCTCCTGCTATGTTTCTGCAACCAGGAGGTGCAGCTGACGTCACAGCGAAGTGTCTCCCTCAGGAGTACCACAAAAATTTACCAACGATTACAATTTTTAATTAATAAATGAACAAGGCGTCATAATTTTTTATCCACATATAGTTACCTTTAATGGATGGGAAAAAAAGTTAGTTCTTTTTCTTACTTACATTATAGCAGCTATAAACAGTTATTCCCGCTATAAACAGTCGTACCAGCCTCTCTTTTTTCTTTGTCTTAAAGTTAATAAGACACAACATGTAGCTTGACACTGGAGACTCCTCACATAAATGTTAAAAAAAAAGCATCTCCTTACAGAAAACTTCACCATATCAGTTAATTTTTAGAATCCATTTATGTGGAACATCCCTATAAATGAGCTGTTACTATAGAAACTATAATGTATTACAACGGGGACAGCAATATAAACTTTTGATTTGTTATAGAAAATGAATCAAAACCATCTTACCAATCAGAATCCAGACTTCTACACCACTGTGGTGTAAATATTTATAATTTTTTGAACAGTTTATATCAGGCTGTGAAATATGTGTCTGTATTTAATCTCTTTAACCTCAGTTTTTACAGGAGGAAGGACCGAAGCATCTGGAGGTTAACCATAATTTCAGTTTGGCCAGTTTAATGGGCCGCGGTTCACCTCCGCCATCTCTCCTCCACTGCACACGAGTGTCGAGGCGTTTTCACGGAAAAGCACTTTGCAGCGATGATGAACAAATTTCCATCGGGTTTCCTCGAGATCTTGGTTCTGTTCTTGAGAAACCCTGATGGAAATCAGATTAAATCAATTGTGATTAATGATGGGCCTTGACTCGTTACTTTTTGGAAATAATAACAGAGCTCTTGCAGGTGTGTTTTTCGTGTCAGATCAGTTATTAAAGTTATTAAAGTTTCACGCGAATCCTGGATGCTGTAGTTGTAAATCGGCTCCGTTGCTGTTTCTGCGAGTTGCCATGAGATCTTCTTTTCCATGAGGAGAACTTTACCACTCGTCCTCTCTCAGTGTCTCACAACTGATTGTTCCCGATCAGACAGAGGAGTCAAAGTCTCTCGTTGCCTATAAAAAGTGTGTTTCTGAGGCGTTATCTTCTGGACATGTGCACTTTTTCCGTCATTATTTCATCCTAAGTCCATTCCAAGGAGATGTTAGACATTAATGGTGTAATATGTAAGGAATAAAACATGACGGGGTGGTGTGATGCAGCTCGATGTAAAGCGGACTTGCTGTTACCAGCTGAAGTGGATTATTTTCTTATAACAGCACTTATCAATTATGCTTATTCCTCTTATGCCACAACTGCTAACCAATGATTACATTTTTTTTATTAATTGATGAACATCAATTGATACTTTTGATCTGTTTACAGTTACATTTAATCCTATGGAAAGTCTGTGAAACAAACCGTAAAGCATATACAAGTTACAGCTTTACCTCTGCCTGTTAAAAAGCACTGACACTGGAGACTCCTTCCATAAAATGTTAACTAAATGTCTCCTTACAGAAAACTTTACCATATCAAAGATTTTTTAAACCTGTTCATATGGAGTGTCCCCTGTGCGAGTCCTTGTCAATGACCTGTTACTATAGTAACAATAACTTATTACAACAAGCACATTAATATAAACCTGTGATTTTCATTTACACTACTGTCAGAGCTGCTGTTATAGAAAATTAATCAACACCTTCTGACCAATCACAACCCAGAATTCAACAACACTGTGGTGTAAGAGTTTATAATCTATTGATATATGTTTATGGATGTGAATTTGTTTTGTTATTTATTCAATCACGCTAAACGTATACATTTAGGGGGTGATCTATCTTCTTCTTGAATCATTTCAGTTAAAAAAAGAATAATATTAGGAAAATATTACACTGTGTGGTTGTTTAAGCATCGTGATCATGTACAGTAAACTGAATTATTCAGTTATTCATATGAAAATAAAACCCATCATTTTTGTGTTATGTGATATTCCCATTCAGGTTCGTTTCAGATTCACTTCATTTCCAAAAAAAAAAAAAAACACACACACACACAAAAAAACATGTCTTCCTCATTAATGGCCTGTTTCTTGGATGACTTCATGTGTCTGGTCCTTTCTGTCATTTTTTTTGGGGGTTCATATGTTCCATGAGTCACATAGTACTCCTGACAATAGCTTTAACATCTCAAGGTCCCGTTGCCACATTTTTAGAAAGCGAGCAAGGAGGAAAAAATGGGTTGCCATCTCATATGTTTTGCCAACACAGTAAATACTGCAGGAACGGAAGAGGAACCTTTGGGTGACCGGGTGAGCGGGCGGCTATAAACCCTCTAGCCGTCCATTTTACAGGACGTAGAGACGGGCTTCTACAAACTTTTCCAAATTATTGCCATCATTTGTCATCACATTAGTGGCTGGCTGCACTCCGGGGAAGCTGCAGTTGATTTTTTAGACCACTGAAACCAGAATCAGGGTTGAACCCCGGACCAGTTGGCTCTGACGAACCCAAAGCAGTTCGACCACAGCGGGACTAAAAATAGTGTCTCTTAGCTCACAGGAAAAATTAGCCTTGCACTGTGCGTCTTTTTAGCGACCTCGTCTTTGGCTCTCTTGAGAACGCATTGGCTTCCGAACGCATCAGTCAAGATCGCTTAGCGTTGAACCACGGTTACTAGGGATGGGGTTCAGATTGTTTTTTCAAACCTAGGCCTCATTTGCTAGTCATGGCTCTGCAAGATCATTTTAGCACTGCTCTTTCTCAATAGTGATGCTCATTGCAGAGCAAATGCTGTTTTTATTTGTTGCTTAGGAGACAACGCAGTCAAAATCTTCTTTTTAATTATCATATACTAAGTCAAAATCCATCAGGCGTGAAGAAGAGGAAAAGTCAGCTTAATCTTACGTATTGTATTTACACCTAACACACTTTAGGAGTAAGAAGGCATTTGAGGAGACGATGCACATCTCTTCGGCCCTGGGGCACTGTACGTCCTCTTTAAAGTGTAGTCAAAGAGCCAACACAAACAAGGATGTTGTGTAAAAGGTGTGCCATGGGCTAAACACACACACAGACACACACACACTTGGAAGTCTGTTTTTGGCAGCCATATTTTAATACTAATGTCAATCATTTCTGTAATTTATTTAAACGATTCTGTTTACAGAGCAGATTTTTTTTTAATAAACTCTCAGGTCAAATCAGTCGAATGTTTATGAGCAAGTTGTTAAAAGTGATTACAGTTTAATCTGAAATGATGAGCTTGTAATTAGATCAAAAATCAATCATCACACAGATTATTCTCCTGCTCATATTACCACTCTGACCTAAAGCAGTGTCAGCCTGGCAGTGTTTATATACAGAACACACATTTAGGAATACATTGTATACGCTCAGTGTGTACTTAAGTTCAAGGCAATGGTGGGATTAAATAATAGGTGATGGAGCATTGGGTGTAAAAACTTTTGCTTTGCAGGACAAAATGATATTATCGCTTAATTATCCAGACTACTAATGTACTAATAGTGTAAGTACAACACATCTTTCAATATTTAAATGATGATTATTGTATGTCTTGTAGAAATATAAAATTCTACTCTGCCATTTTCTGAAGATTGAACAACACTGAGCAGCCGCTCATCTGTGTTAGTTGAGATGTAGTTGAAATGTTTTCGTGTGCAAATACAGTCTTCATTTACCGTGACAGAAAACGAGGATGCAGAGTCAGTGCATCTTTCTAGCAGTAAAATCAAGTGAATATGGATAGAGAGTCGGACTTGTAACCTGAAGGTCGTGGGTTCGAGTCTCAGGTCCGGCAGGGATTGACCAGCGCTCTCTTCCACCCTCAATACCACGACTGATATGAGACCCTTGAGTAAGGCACCGAACCACCAACTGCTCCCTGGGCGCCGCAGCAAAAAAGGCTGCCCACTGCTCCGGGTGTGTGTTCGCTAATGTGTGTGTGCACTAGGATGGGTTAAATGCAGAGGACAAATTCCGAATATGGGTGACCACACTTGGCCACAAGTCACTTCACCCTACTGGAACTTTGGACCTGGAGCTTTAGCTTAGCTCTGAGTTTCACTGAAATACACAAACACCTTCATCATGAAAAGGTCTCGATACACAAAAGCCATAGATTTGCTTTTTTTTTTAACACTTCTTTGCACTTTAATATTCTAATTAAATGAACATAAACTGAACTGGAACATTAAAGTTCAGGCCAGTGAATTTGTGTTTTTTGCATTAGGGAGATGGAGTGCAAAGGTTTACATTAATATATAATATTATTATTATTAATATTGCAATATTATTACTGAGTGTGTCAGAAAGCCTCCAGCGATGCTCAAAAGAAAGCCTCGTAGAAAGACTTCTTCATATCTGTAACATGGACATGAATATCTTACTATTGCATACACTGTCTCCCACACACAGTCTGATGCACTGTCTCTATACACTGATGCTAACCTTGTGCACTGAGACACTTTACAAGTCAGTATTAGTTTAAACGACGTGTCTATAACAGTGTAACAGCTCATATCTGTGTACACGCCATTACCAACAGCATTAAAGCAGCTGTTTAAAGGCTGTGCTCGCTGTTGGAGATTCTCTCCGGATCTTCTCGCTGTTACGGATCTCATTTTCATGCAGCTTCACTAAGCTCATCTGCTGCTCTTCAGGGACAAAGCCTCACTGTTTCACAGATTCCTGGCATCCGCTCCTGCCTCTTTTTTACTTCTCAGCTTCTGTTTTATTCCTTTGAGTGTTTGCCTCGTCAGGGCGCCTCCAGGCTTCTCCTTCCTTGAATGTTCTCACTGCTTTAATTGCTAAATCATTCGTGTCATCCTGTGGTTTTTGTTTAGAAGCCGAGTAGGCCACAGGACAGGTTTGGTCAGGGAAGCTCTGCAAAACCTGTGTCGTGGTTTTTCTTTTTTTCACAGAATGATCTGCAGGTTTCAAAGGAATTGGCGAAGCACCAGCGTTCATCTTGTGGGATCTGTTTATAAAGTCATTTGAGGATTTGATCATCTGTACAGGGAAGAGACAGTTTAGACTGAACTCCTCATTGTATTTTGTTGATGTTATAAAGCTTTTTGCTTTAAAATTGCTTGACAACAAAAGAGTTGGTAACTACGGATATAAAACATATTAATCACTGGGGGAAATGACGATATAATTTCAGCATTTTTGAAAAGCTGCTTTTTCCTTGATCCATACCACCACATCGAAACAGTGCTTTCAGAAAAGATGCACTTTCAGTGTTCAGAAATGCAGTTTGTGAATGGAAAAGTGTGAATGGAAAAGAAACAAAACACAGTTTTTCATGTTTCATGTTAAAGTGTAAACTTCTCTGTCCTGAGAATGTCAGAAAACGTAAAGTTACAGCTTTACCTCTGACTGTCACAAAGCACTGACACTGGAGACTCCTTCCATTAATGCTAACGAAACATATCCTAGAAATCTTCACCACATCAACAACTTTTTTAATCCATCTACTGGATTTGGAGTCCCTATGAATGAGCTGTTACTATAAAACTGATAACATATTAGAATGAGAGCATTAATATACACCTGCGACTACTGTCACAGCTGCTGTTATGGAAAGTTAATCAACACTTTTTGATCAGAAACCAGACTTCAGCAGTGTTGTGGTGTAAAGTTTCTTATCAACATCTGTTCAATGTGATAACAAACAAAATGCAAAATAATCTTATTTTGTTCATTATAAGCTAGAATGATTTAAATACTATAAAACGTATCACTAATAATAATAAAAATAAGTATATCTCCACACGGTGACTGTGAGCATACCTAATCACTTTCCTTCTCTTTCTGCCGAGCTACACTCCTGAGCTGCCGGTGATCCAGACCCCCCTACGCTCTGGACCAGATGAGCATCACTCCTGAGCTCCTGGTGCCAGACCTCCCCCCCTCCCCCCCTTCACTCTGGACCCGTCCACCGGCAATGCTTCACACTGCCATGAAGACGCTTCAGCTGTTTTCTATGGACTACACAAGCGCACATTGTACACACACACACGCGCACTACAGTGTAAACCCATATGAGGATGGGTTCTCTGTTGAGTCTGGTTCCTCACAAGGTTTCTTCCTATCACCATCTCAGGGAGCTTTTCCTTGCCACCGTCGCCCTGCTTGCTCATCAGAGACGTCACACACTCTCATTCCACTTACTTTTGTTTGTGTAAAGCTGCTTTGAGACAATGACCTTTGTAAAAAAGCGCTATACAAATAAAAATGAATTGAATTGAATGAATATTATATATATATATCTCCATCCATCCTCTGTATCGCTTATCCTACACAGGGTCATGGGGAGCCTGGAGCCTATCCCAACGAAAGACTCAGAGCACAAAGCGGGGAACACCCTGGTCGGGGTGCCAGCCCATCACAGGGTACAATCGCACACACATTCACATACCCATTCACGCACTACAGACAATTTAGAGATGCCAATCAGACAACAACGCATGTCTTTGGACTGAGGGAGGAAACCCCCGCAGCACGTGGAGAACATGCAATCTCCACACACACACACATGGCAGAGGCGTGAAACCCCAACCCTGGAGGTGCGAGGCAACAGTGCTAACCACCAAGCCACCGTGCTCCCCATATATAATGTGCAAAACTCATTCTGCACACGTGAACAGCTTTGTGAAACATGTAAAACTTTTCTCTGACCTCAGTTGACTGTTTGCAGATATTAATAACTTCATAAGTGTTTTATTGTATTTACCATTATGTTAAAGCGGATCTGTTTGTTCCTTTTGCTTTCCTTCATTTTTGTGTCTTTTTGTATTTGTGTATTTTTACCAATTTTTACTGTCTCACTGATCTCACATGGTTAATACGTTTATTTCTCATGAATGAGTACACGCTGTTATTTTTTATTTGATGATTGCGAGTGGAAATTTGAAGTAACGTGTGGTTACGAGTGAGTCAGGACCATCAATTAAAGCATCAGAACAAATGTTTTGTTTTTCCAGATGTTTGTGGTTTTCAGTTTGAAATATCCTGAATGAAGATTTTCTGCAATCAGAAATGAATGCTTTGGAGTGTAACAAGGTATTTTATGAGCTAATCCTGATACCCTTTCCAAATGCAAGCAAAAAAATATTTTACTAAATAAAATGTCTAGAGCTTTTCCCCACATCCACTTATCAGTTAATCAAAGGTTAAAGATTTTACAGTCTGATATGAACTTTTATAAAAGTATAAAGTTTTATCCCACAGTGCTGTTAAATTCTGGATTCTGATTGGTCAGCAGTTATTGATTCATTTTCTATACCAGCAGCTTTGACAGTAGTGCGGCTGCACAATTATATTAACGCTGTCATTATAATACGTTATCATTTCTATAGTAACAGCTCATTTACGGAGACTTATACAGCAGACACTCCGCATAAATGATTTTAAAAATTGTTGATATGGTGAAGTTTTCTGTAAGATGAGATGTTTATTTAACATTTATGGAAGGAGTCGCCAGTGTCAGAGCTTTGTAACAGTCAAAGCTGTAACTATACTGTATGCTGGCAAATTGTAGTGGTATAAGCAGGACAAAATACTAGGGAGTGTGCTTTTATAGGAAAATAGTCAAGTTTGGGGTGCAAATAGTAACGCCACTGCATCACACCAACACACACAGTGTTTATTACTTACAATAGATTAGATTCAGTCACGCCTTCAGAATTTATATGGAAAATAATCTTTTAAGTGACAGCATTAATCAAGTAATTATTCTCCCATGATGCATTGCTTATATAAAGAAATTCATAACCATCCACTTTAAAAAAAAAAAAAATTTTTTTTTGGGTTTTAAGCCTGGAGTTTCCAGACCTTACACTCACTGAATGTAAATGTTTGCATTTTTTTCTAATTAAACAAAAAAAAATAAAAAATTAAGAAGGTAAAAAGTTTGCTCTGTTTAAGAAACACTAGAGGTTTTCCCTTGTCGTGACGGTTGCCATGGTGACAGATTTCCCCTCCATCACCTCTGTTTAGAATAAGAGCTCTGCGTTTTCTCACCTCCACACCTTCGTACACCTGATTTATTTGTCATTTTTATGCAGATGTTGCGACTGCTGTTGTCTGCTTTTTACTCGCACGCCATCTCCTCTGCCGAGTTTCTGTGCATCTTAAATGTTGTCCATATGCAACAGGAGCCTAGACAGTTTTACACAAAATCAGGCTGAATTTCTACCCGCCAGCAGGAAATGACATGAGCACAGCTACAGGAAACTGCCGAGCTCAGCTTCCAGTTAACACTTGACATGAGATAAGAATAGACGTTGTACTGGGAGTCACCCGATTTAACTTAAACACAAAGAGGTGGGTGTTCACTTTGCTATCAAACTCAGGGCAGGGTTACAGTGACCGACATCCTGAAACACACACACACACACACACACACACACACACACACGGGTCTACACTTAGTCACGAATGCATGAGTGCATGTTATTGTTTAATTCTTGTAATTTAAATGGGTGAATCAAGATATAGACATAGATTCTATTAATGTTGTTAAATATATGTTTCCAAAGTCACACACACCTGCAATAAATATTTAAACACTAAATTAATTTGTGGAGCATTTTATGTTTTTTTGTCATACCTACACACACACACACACTACCATGTGGAACTCCTGCGGTGGTCCCTTTCCATTAATGGAAGGGGGAGAGAGGTGCCAATACTTTGTGCAGAGCAACAGTAATTCTTTCCCATGCATCCGATTCTGGCAAATTTCAAACTGTTTCTGACATGTAAAACTTTTTTATGGCCCTGATTGTTGCTGACTGAAGTCCAGAACTTATATCAATAATTACGTGAGGAAAAGTCGCAACTGCTTAAGTGGATTTTCTAAGCTCAACATTCAGATTAGTAAAAGATTGGGTTTTTCAACAGAGTCTAGATCACCACCTCTAAACAAAAGCACTTGCCTTTAAACCTGGAAAATCCAAATTGCTGTCATGAAAAGCTGGTGAACATTGAAAAAAAATAGCACTTGATCCAGCACATCTTATGTACATTATATATATATATATATATATATATATATATATATATATATATATGACAGTTACTTGTGCACACAACTTAATGAAGCCACAAGATACTAAATCTTATTCATGAAATCATAATGTATAATGTAGTAATGTACTAATGTATAATTTCTATCACACTTCTATCACATTGATATGTAGTCAAAATAGTAAGTTAATAAAGTAATGGCAATGTTTTAGTTAATTCGATGTGCACTTCAGTTCAAGGTCAGAATTGCACATAACTGCGGCAGGGCTCTATTTTAGACAAACTTCGTCCCTGCGTGTGTAACTCTCGCGTAACTCCTGATTAGTCTCAGTCTTCAGTATTGAATCCTCACTGTGTGATTAAGTCTACTGCGAATATGGGCCTGTGAGCTGTGGGAAGAAAAGAGAAATGCATCTAATATTTCGGTGTAATAGTTTCTGATGTGTAAGGGACTGTAGGCTATGTAATATTGTGTTGTCTGTCTCTGTAAAGGAGCCGGATCCAGTTTCCTCCCTGAGAGGAAGTCTCAGCACCGCGGAACTTTTTAGTGTGACACACCTAATCCACTCTGTCACTCACCTACTGAGCGTTCTTTATTCTTTTTTTTTTTTTTTAAATGAATTCAATTGCAAAGCAGCACTGGAATGAGAACAGAGAGATGAGATTGAAGGAGAAGGAACATCAAACAGGATCGAATCAAGGAAGTAAATGTCAAATAAAACCAAAACAAAAAATACAGAATTACATTTCGCCATATCAGTGCTGTAATGTGATTGAAAAGAATAGAAGAATGAAATATTCATTTTAATTTGCAGGCACAAACCCAATTTTTTTTTTTTTGATGGATCATATTCAGAGTTGAGTTAAGTGAGGATTTAATACTGAAATTAACATTGAAATTCAGACGTAACTACAGAATTAAATGCTATTGTGAGAGTCAGGCATGTGGGGTGGAGATTGTCTTAAACAAAGGCATGTCTCAGTTAAAGCAATTCTGACCATGAAGCTAAGTGCTTTTTTCCTGTGTGATATCGGCTCGAGTGAGGAGCGGTATTAAGTCTAGCTGACAGTTTGATCTAACCACAGTATGTCATGCTGAAATGTATGTTTTGGCTGTAAATACACTTAAGAGGACATCAGAGAAGATGCATCTTAATAAGAGACATTTTTTATCTCGAAGAGTGAATTTTTATGGATACAATTATGAACGAATATAAAGTGAGCTGTAAGTGTAGTAGATGAATGCTCCTTCAAACCATGGACACATTTTCTTTACAGGAGAGAACATTGAATTAATAGCAACATTGGAATTTTTTTTATCAATATAACAAATCAAAAACTAAAAGCGTGATATGTTACGTTCACATGTTTATAATTTCATGAGTTCGATTTAGTATCTCCTGGCTTTATCAGGTGAACACGAGTAACTTTAGTTAAATTAAGCCAAATTCGCACTGATTAATGTGATAATTACAGCTAGGACTATTCATGCAGCAGTATACTGGCAACAAGGAGACAAGAGGCATATGTGTAAATGATTATCTGATCATTATAAACTTTCTTTAACCTACCAGTTTTCATCCTTCTGTTTTTTTTTTTATGTCAACGTGAATAATGTGCCTATACACAGTTCTGAATCAGAAGTAGTTTTCCTGTTTCTGACCTCGCTGTGGTGTGTTATGAGTCACACAGCATTGTGAGTTTAGTGCATAGACAGACGACAGGGGCTTCCCTCATCATCCTCCCACTAACACACTCCTCCGTCCTCTGTAATCTCTCCAGAACAGCTTGTGCTGTCAATCACAGCATGCTTTTCAGAACAGGAGCTTTACCTGAGAGATAACACACAATCTTCAGAATGTTTACTAAGTCATTAAAATGGAGAAAAGGCTTCACTCGTGCTTCACTCATGCTTTACTTGAGCAGTGATTACTGAACAACATGAATGTTTTGCCATCCTGACTTGTGACTTGTGACATGCAAATTGTAAAAGTACAGACCGACATTACAACAAACTGAAGTGGTACTCACACACATCCACTCTCACAACACACAAATTGTGTTTTTTTTTGTTTGGTTGGTTTTTTTGTTTGTTTGTAACTTGTTAATAATATAATAAAAAAGAACAAACACATATAATATGGTGAAGTTTTATGTAAGGAGTCTCCAGTGTCAGTGCTTAGTTACAGTCAGAGGTAAAGCTAAACCTTTAAGTTTTCCAACATCTATAGGACTGAAGAGTTTAAACTTTGCGGTTTCTTGGTAACGTGATAAGCTGTGTTTTTTTCTTTGTTTGATTAATTTCAAGAGAGAAGAAGAGAGTCTGGTGAGGGAACAACTGTTCATAGCTGTTATAATTGAAGTGAGAACAAGAACTAACTTGTTTCACAGCACATTAAATGTAACTATAAATGGATTAAAAATAATGATGTGCTTTTTTATAAATAAAAAATGCAATCATTGGCAAATTACTGTGCTATAGGAAGAATAAAACACTTGAAGATGGGCTGTTATAGGAAAATAATCAACTTCAGGGTGGTAACATTAACTCAATAGTTGATTATTTTCCTATAACTTCCCTATAATTATCCTCCTTCCTTAATAGTGCACTACGTTACTAAGTCTTGTGGTGTGAACACACTAGTGCACTAAAAGTAGAAAATGATGGCGTATCCATGCTGTACAAAATAAAACTTTTTAATGCACAGTGTCTGAACCTGTGCTCTGTGTGGTCATTCCTTCACTCATTCAACATCCTAATCCAATCCGGTCTTCACTAGAAGGCATTATTTCAGGTCTGAACATCCAGATAGTGAGAGCTGAGATTAAACTCTGGCTTACCAAATATTTATTCTGTGATTTGTCGGTGACTCAGCAGGAGATTCAGAGCGACTAATTAGTAATTGACGATGGAAAATCTGGGCTGAATGTTTTGTGGTTTGGTCGTTAGGACCATTTCAGCTGTCAGAAAAGCACTAAAAATAGGGATTTATTTATGTAAGAGACTCCAGTACGGCCTTAATACTGAATCACACGACTGATGAAACTCTTCTGCAACCTCTCTGTAGCTGGATATCAATTTTTATCTATAAATTAACAGGTTTATGATGGTTTCAATGTGAAACAACACACAGCAAAAAGGCTGGTATTTATATTTGTATCATAGTTATGTTGAAACCAATTCTGATTGGTGTTGATTAGTTTTGAATAACAGCAGCTCTCACAATAGTGCAGATCACATTATATTAATGGTATCATTCTAATTTATTAGCTCCTGATTCCTAAATAAGGTTTCTGAGGTCCTAAAGTTTCTAAGGTCTTGAAAAATTTCCTAAGGTTCTGAACATGTTCTTGAGTTCCTGAACAAGTGTCCGAGTTCCTATAATGTTTTATGGGTCCATCCAGATAAAGTTAAAATGTTCATGAAGAAAGTTCCAGACTTCCTAGGTTCTTGATTTCCGAAACAAGTGCTCTTAAAGGTTCCTGGGTTTCTGAAAAAAGTTGAAAGGCAACTGGAAAGGTTCCTGGATTACTGAAAAAGTTGTGTAGTTCCTGAACAAGTTACTGAGTTTCTGAAACATTTCCTGTATTTCAAAAAATAATTCCTGAACAAGTGTCTGAGCTGATGAATGTAGCGGAACTAAAGATCCTGTTTTTGACAGGAAGAAGTGCAAATGTGGAAAAATTGCTGCAGGATGTTCGTTTGAGTTCATTTTTGTGCCGTCCTGCTTGAAGAATCAGTGAAACAGAAGAAAAAATACATGATGATAAAATGAGGAAAGCTAACGAATGTGTGCAGGTTCATGAAAGTGTTCTGTTTTTTGCAGAAATGACATTACTTATGGTGTTTTTCACAAAAGGTCAGACTTGGGATATGGGATGCAAAATTCACAATCTTTCTTAATGCATTTTCATTTTAGTATTTAATGGAAAGGAAGACCTACAAACACACACATACATACACACACGTCTTATTGCAGGTGTGTGTGCAGGTGTGCAGATATTAGAGGCCCAGAAATCATCCATTTCCATCCTGTATTTTGGGTTAGTTTCACATTTTCGACACCTTTAAAGTGGATCATTTTTGCCCAAGTAGGAACGAGAAGTGAAGGAAACTCTGCGGCATTATTTCCCATCACGAGCACTTTCTTCTACTCACTGAGTGCATTAATAAATGCGCAGGTTTTATTCTTCACCCTTCGCCTCACTTGGGTCACATTATGGCCACATTTACAGTCTGACAGCCTCAAATTAGAGCCTATAAGCATAGGAGCAAGGGAAAACTTGGGAAATCTGTGCAGAGCTGGAAAGATGTTTTGCTTGTTTTGGCCGCCGGCCGTTTCCTCCGGCCATGTGTGTACGCCGTTCCCAGGTGTGTGTGACCTCCTGGTTTTTTACGCTAAACCATCTGTGGCTCACCGCACTGGCCGGCCAGACTCTCCACTGCTGGATTTAATATGCCTCAGGTTTGCTACTCGCTCATTCTCACCTCTTTAAGGGTTTTTTCTTACTGTGAAGAAGAAAAGCAACTGTGCTGCTGCGTAACCCAATCCACCGAGGTTTTTTTTTTTTTTTTTTCAACTTTTGGAAAACGGAGATGCTTTTGTTGAATTATTTCCCTGAGAGTGGAAACTCCACTCGGTGCAATTTGACTTTCTGCAGTGCTTTTTCATGTTTGAGACCACATAAACTCAATATTTAGATGCATTGACATACTGCAGAAACAGGCAGAAAATGTATGTTCTACATAAACACACAGTAATAATATAATTATGAAAATACTCTACAGATGATTTTTATTAAATTAAATATGTTTTAATCTCCCATAAGTCAAATGAGCAAATCTTGAAGTGTTATTCCTCTCATACTGTCAGAGATTCCTCCTTTGCATTACAGTTCCCATGGCAACAACTTATGTTTTGGTTTCTGTTTTAGTCCTGTCTCCACCCCCTCCCATCTTTTGTTACCCAAGTGTGTTCACCTGTTCTGTGTTACTCCTTGATTAATTTGCCAATGTGTATATACCCGGCTGATTCTTTGAAGCATTGCAAAGTCTTATCATGCTTTTTCGTAGACTTGTTTTCACAGCCCCATTTCTGTATACTTCCTGATTTTGACCTTGTTTCAAATTTGAATATGGATTATCCTTGTGTGACACTTATTATGATTCTTGAATTAGCCCAAATAAAGCTCATGCCAAGTTTAAGCATTTGCATTACTTATACCACAGAAATTTGCCAATGATTACATTTTTATGTTTACCTGTTTATAGTAACATATAATACTGTTCTCACAAATGTCAAAGCAGCTATAAACAGTCATTCCCTCATCAGCCTTTCTTTTTGCAGCTTGTCATGTTACTGAGAAACAGCAAAGCGTATACTCCTCTGTCCAGAAGATGTTAGAAAACGTCTCTAGGTTACGCATGTAACGATGATTCCCCGAGGGAACGAGACGCTGCGTTGAAACACTATGGGAAAGCCCTCAACGTGACCAAGCTCTGAATCACATGTGTAATCAGTCCAATGGATGGGCGAGACGTTACGGGCGGGGTGATGTAGCGACCAGGAAGCTAAGAGTACGTGCGGTGGATACAGCGGCAGCCTCTGAGAAATGAAGCAAGTGCTCACAGGGATGCTGGAAGTATGGCACTGAGATGCAGTGTCTCGTTCCCTCGGGGAACCATGGTTACAACCTAGAGATGTTCTCCTTCAGGAACTTGAGCTGTGTAGAAACGCTATGGGAACGAGTATGCCCACGCCGCCAGACTTACAAATCCCTGCCCAGTGTGGAAGAGCACATTTAGGGCGAGAGAACAGAAGAGCCCGGAGTAGCTCGCATATCGAGGCCATAGAACCTGACGCACATACAGTTAAGCCTCTGCTGGTCGGGCTCCCAAAAGGGAGGAGGACAGAAGGCCTGGAGTACGACAGGCCATGGTGTAGAGGAGGGAACTTTAGGAACATAACCCACTTGAGGTAAGAGAAACACTTTGGCCAGACCAGGTGCAAAGTCTAAATAAGAGGGGGGCCACTGATAGGGCCCGAAGATCCCCACGTGTGTGTGAGGGACACAAGATCGTACCGGAGGCCTCAGCCTCAGCGCACCGTGGAGGAAATGTGTAACTAGGGGGTGTCTGCCCATCAAGAAGGGAAATCAGGCCCGGCCAGAACGGGGCTACTAGCAACAAACGGACCCCGTTCCGGTGCACTCTCCAGAACTCCCGGGAGCAGAGCGATCGGGGGAAAGGCATACAGACGAAGCCTCGGTCATGTCTGTACCATGGCATCCAGTCCGAGCGGAGCTGGATGAGTCAGAGAGAACCAGAGGGGACAGTGTGATGTCTTCTGAGTCGCAAACAGACCCACCTGAGCCTGGCCAAACACTCTCCATATCTGCTTCATGACCTCGGGGTGAAGCCTCCATTCCCTGGGCCCCTGCCTCGACAGGATGTCTGCTCCCATATTGAAATGTCCAGGGATGTAAACTGCTCTCAGCAAGAGGAGTTTCCCCTGGGACCACACAAGGATCTGATGCGCCAGCCTGAAAAGGGGGCATGAACGCAGACCTCCCTGGTGGTTGATGTAAGAGACCACCGCTGTGTTGTCGGTGCGCACCAACACGTGGCGATCTCTTATGTCCAGGAGAAAGTGTTTCAATGCTAGAAACACGGCCATCGTCTCCAGGCAGTTGATGTGCCACGTGAGATGGTGGCCTCTCCACAGACTGCGGGCTGAGTTGGAGTTGGACGCAGCTGCCATCAGACCCAGCAGTTCCTGGAACTGCTTTACAGTGAGTGACCAGCCTTCTCTCACTCTCATGACTGCTGTGAGGATCGACTCGAGCCAAGCAGGAGACAGACGTTCTTGCATCGTGGTCGAATCCCACACCACGCCCAGATAAGTGGTTCTCTGTACTGGAGAAATCACACTTTTCTTGGCGTTTAGTCTTAACCCCAGCTCTTTCATGTGGGCGAGAACGGCATCTCGATGCCGAACCGTCGCCCGCTCCAATTGAGCTAATATCAACCAATCGTCGATATAATTCAGTATGCGGATGCCCTGGAGTCACAGAGGAGCCAGAGCAGCATCCACACACTTTGTGAAAGTGCGGGATGAGAGTGCCAGGCCGAATAGAAGGACCCGATATTGGTAAGCTTCGCCCCCAAAAGCAAACCTCAGGAACTTCCTGTCTTGGGGAAGGATGGAGATATGGAAGTATGCGTCTTTTAGATCGATCATGACAAACCAGTCCTGGGAGCTGATCTGAGACACAGCTTGTTTGATTGTGAGCATCCTGAACTTCAGTCGCATGACTGAGCGGTTCAATTGACGTAGATCTAAAATGGGATGCAACCCTCCATCCTTCTCTGAAACGATGAAGTACCAGCTGTAGAACCCTTCCTGGGCGGAAACTGAGAGAAGCACTCGCCGGAGTGGCAGGGTTGGCAGATCGATCTTCTGAGGGCACTGAGGAGAGACAGGCACCATATGATGAGGTGTACCCCTCTCTTCCCCAGAGGGGCCTCAAAAGTTCTCCCCCACGACCTTGACACCTCGGTGTGGAGGTCGGGGAAGAAAGGGAGGCTCCAGCATGGAGGTGGGGGCATACTCTGCAGAAAGCGTTCATCGAGCTTGCTTTTCTGTGGTTCAGCCCGTTTCTCGGCGGGCCAGTCAATGTTTAGCTTGGCCACAGCACGAGTAACCACCTCCAACAGCTCCTCATACTGGGGAGATTGAGGGGTGAATCCTCCTCGGAGGAAGACAGGCGGAGTGCCAAGCCCTCTCCCTTCCTGGTGGGTGAGGAAGCAGAAAGGGACTCGCCCATCTCCATTCCCTCCACTAGATCCATTTGCGAACCCCACGAGTGTAACCCTTGAGAGCCGGCTCTGCGTGCTTTGCTCCCAAGCAGACAACGCACAGGCTGTGTGTATCCCCAACCGAATATAGCGCGGGCAGGAAGGAACACACAGCCTAAAACGATGCCCACTCTCGCCCGCATGTTTTGTCTTTTTAATAGCTTTTGGCATAATGCTTTGAGAGACAAACAATACAAAATCAGACTGACACACACAGAGCGCTTGCTGAATGACAGCAGGTATATCCACCGCACGTACCCGCTGTATCCACCGCACGTACTCTTAAGCTTCCTGGTCACTACGTCACCCCACCCGTGACGTCGTGCCCATCCATTGAACTGATTACACATGTGATTCAGAGCGTGGTCACACTGAGGGCGTTCCCATAGCGTTTCAACACAGCTCGAGTTCCTGAAGGGGAACTTAAAGTTTCCCTGGAGAAAACTTCAGTGTATGACCAATTTAAAAAAAAATCCAGTTATGTGAAGCATGTGAATGAGTTGCTACTATACAAGTCTGTGTGAATGAGCCGTTACTATAGAAATGATAATGTACTATAGAAGGATTTTTCTCAGACACTGTTCAGTAGCTGTGTGTTAACACTTGAGCTAAATGAATCATTTTACCCTACAACACAACACCTGCCATGAGATTTAAGCTGCATTCTACTTAATTATGTAATGATTGACTTCATGACTCATTCGCACTGTTTTTGCTCCGTCATAGTCCTGAGGTTTCCCATCCTGTGTTTATTCCCGCTCAGTGTGCCGGTACGACAGGAAGCTCAGTTTCCTCTTTAAATAATGAATGGCTAATACAGTCTGCCCATACATTAACCCTTTTGCTTTAATTTAATGATGGTAACGTCATTTAGAGCTGAGAGTCAGGAGGAGAGAAAGCTTCTAATAACATGGCTGTAATCCAGCACATCTGTGAAACCCTGTTCTGTGCCTAGATACTCAATACATTTTTCATAAAAACATTAAAAGAATTTTATAAATTATGCTTTATTTTGATAAACTGGAGATTATAGGTATTGCTGGGTGATATGGCAAACATTTTACACCAGATCAGCTACTTGCATTCAGTTCCAATTAATTTGCAATTATTTAAAAATAGTTAATACTATTAAAAAGATATCTTGAGAGCAAAAATATCTCAGAAAAGTGTATTGTGTCATACTATATCACAATATCGATATAATATCGGAATATCATCCATTCCTAATTGTAGGTTTTGTTCAGTCACCTTTTTTCTCATTTACATTTTAACTGCAGTAAATTGATAAGATCCTTATTTTAAAATCAACCTTCCAAGTGTATCAAAAGTTCTTGAGTCCTAAAAGTAATTTACTAAACTCCTAGAAGACTTTGTGGGTTCCTGAACAAGTGTGTAATTTATTTTAAAAGTTCCTCCATCACTGAAAAAGTTGAAAGTTTCTTGGGGAAAAGATCAAGAGCAAGGCATTACAATAGTCCAGCCCAGAGGTAGCAAAAGCATGAACTCATTTATCTGCATCATGTAGTGGCATTATATTTCTTATCTTAGCAATATTTCTGAGATGAAAGAAGGCTATCCTAGTAATATTGGGGCAGCAGTGACTCAATGGCCTCTGGCTTACTGATCAGAAGGTTGGGGGTTCAAGCCCCAGCACTGCCATGCTGCCACTGTGGCTCCCTTGAGCAAGGCTCTTAACCCTCTCTGGCTGATCATATGCTCTGACCCAAACTTCCTAACAAGCTTTGACCATGTGATTATGCTGACATGTTGTTACCCATTTGCCCTGCTGTGAGGGTTCTAATGCCGGAGTTGAGGGTTTGCTATCTCTGCCTAAAGCACCCAGACTTTCCCCTACTAAAACTATGCTGCTCTTGCTCTCACTAACCCTCACTAGCATCTGGATGTGCACCCTTTAATGCTGCAATCTTCTCCATCTAAGTGCTAACTAATATACAGTTATCACAAATAAAGCTACTATTAATGACGGAGGAAGAATGTTAAACATACCTTAGTTGTAGCTTTATAGAGATGAGTTTGTTCAGATCTGTGGATGGTATCTGCTATATATAGCTTTTAAAGCTATTAAACTAGTTAAACACAAATTAAATAATCCAATCAGTGTGAAAATTGGTTGTTTGATTTACATGTTATGTGCTCTGCTGTGTACTAGCTTTGTTCTCAGAGTACTAATTGTACTAGCTACATACACTCACCAGAACTAAAGAAATGTCAGACCACATGCACCATGCCATGGGATTTGTCTGAGGAATCATTCAATCATTCACTGCTAGAGACAAGGTGACCTAAATACCAGACTTTTCTTCAGAAGAAGCAACATTTCTTCAGTTTTGCCTTCAAACCCTCTCATTGCAGGCAGAAGAGAAAACTATGATGTCATCCAGATACATTGGTAGTTCTGGTCACCAAACATCCTTTCCATGACCCTCTGAAATGTGATAAGTGCATTACATAACCCAAAGAGCATCCAATTAAGTTCAAATAGGCTAAAGGGCGTACAGAAGGCAGTCTTAGGAAGGTCACAGTCAGTAACAGGAATCTGATTGTACCCACTGGCTAAGTCCATGGTTGTAAACCACTGGGAACCTGACAGGACATCTAAGGAGTCCTTAATGCAGAGGAAGGGAAATGTATCCTTTCTGGTTTTGCTGTTCAACTGGTGGTAATCAACACACATGCAAATGGGTGACAGGACAATGGGCTACAACTTTCCCAAATAACCTGGCTATCAAGGAATTGACATATGTAGGACTTCATAGCATCAGAGACAGACAGAGGCACATGTACGTCTGTCTCACTGGTGTATCATCAAGCAGGGGAATGATTAAATTAGTATGACCAATATTGCCCTCAAATGCAGAGAACACTGATGCATACCTGTACATAATTGACCTCACCTTGCCCTGCTCTACCTGGGGGAGGACAGACAAATCTATAGTCTGAATCTGTTCTAACATAGAATTGTCATCTTTTATCTGAACATGGACTTGAACGGCCCCAGCAGTTGGTTCACTCACAACCTCAGTGAGCCCAGTGGTTAACCTAACAATTTGTACACAGGTCAGTAACCACACAGGACTACATGGGTACAAGGTAACATGCAAAAAACATTTACTACTGGCACACAAGCCATACCTCTGACAATTTTAATCAGGGAAGGGGAAACAAGAAGAACATCAGGTAAAGCACAAGCATTATAGAGGGTTTGAATCAATACTTCTGCAGTGGCAGTTCAGTTTCAAGGATGACAGGTCGGCCATATATAGTCATGGAATTTTTTTTGTTGTAAACATGAGTGCCAAAGCCCCCTTCTCAATCTGGGCATATCATGGTACTGTGGGTGTGAGAGTGTGTGATGCAAACACTACAGGCTGCTCTTGTTGGAAACAGACTGCATCCAAGCAATGTTGTGAGGCATCTGCTGAGAGGACCACTGGATCTACATCACAGTATTGTAGGACAGGTGGCTGTGCTAAAGCCTGTTTAAGCTTTTCAAATGCTGAATCGTGGGTGTTGTGCCAACACCACTCCATGTTCTATTACAGCAATTGTCTTAGGTAAGCAATGACCTCACTGTACTGGGGAATGAACTTTGACAGATAATTTGCTATACCCATAAAATGCAGCAAGGCCTGTTTGTCCAGAGGTTTTGGCATGTCACAGACTGCTTTGTTTTTTTCAGGATATGGTTTTACCCCCTCAGCAGTAAGGAGGTGGCCAATATATGGGACAGAATTAACCCTGAATTTGCATTTCTCGAGATTGAGCTTCATGTTGATTGCAGGGACTCTGTTCAGTACTTGTCTCAGATGATCATCATGATCCTGTCATATGTGGTGCCAAATAAGAATGTCACCCACCACAATTTCACATGGTTGTCCAGCAAGCAGCTGTTCTACTGATTTTTGGAAGACTTCACTGCCTGTTGATATTCCACAAGGCATCTGAAGAAACCTGTAGTGGCCATAGAGAGATATGAAGGTGGTTAGTTTGGATGAGGCTTTGTCGAGAGGAATTTGCCAGAAGCCACATTTGGAACACACATCACACATCAAGAATGCTAAAGACTTCAGCACCTGACATGTCAGCAATGATTTGTTCAATTGTTTTTAGAGGGTGACATGGCCTGAGCAGAAACTTGTTATGATGTACTGGATCTATATACACTAGATTCTCACTGACTCATCTTTCTTTTTATCAGCATCTATGGCTGAGACCCACTCTGTCACCTCATTTTCTGGATCAGATCAGACATTCGATCAAGTTCTGCTTTAACCTTTGTCTTCATGTCTATCAAGGTGCTCAAACAATGGGGTTGGCTATACTATCAAGTCTCATGTGACACACAACTGGTAGTTTACCAATGACTATTATCAAATAAATCTCTATATTCATTTACCTCAGGTGCCTCATGTTGCAGCGTATGTACATCAGGGCTTAGGCGGGTGAGGCCCATGCAGCATTGAGATTGCTCGTGCAGCATGCAGACGTTGATAGCTGAGTCAAGGGTAAGGATTTGTTTATGGAGCAACTGGTTGCACACAGTGTCACTCTCTGTACCGCAAACTATGCAGTCTCTTAGTTGATCATTCTAGAGCATGCTGAACTCACATTTCTTTGCTAGAATCTAAGCTTGCACTGATTCACCTGGTTTTTGAACTGTGATGTCAAATACGTCTGTCCATAATTACATTTTTTTGCAGGGAGACACAATTCTGTGAATTTCTTTAAGAGTACCCCTGGATCCTCATGACTTTCCCCCTCTTCAGAGACAAAAGATTCTGACTCTTAAACTGCTCCAGGACTGGCTAAGTTTAGTAGAGTGTAATCCTGCACTTTCGTTAATTTGTCTGACAGCCCTGCATTACAGTAGATGCGCCATTCCTTTTCAAATTTTCACCAGTTTTCAGCGATGTTGTCATCAAAAACTAAAGGATCAATGTGCCATTGTCGTGCACTTCTTACACCATACAAGTGTGCTAGGTTATGATAAAGAGTACACAAACACTGCTATCACTCTTGCACCTTTAATCCGGCTACATTACCTACCACTGACTAGCTTTTCCTGCCTCGTCACACTCCCTTATTCTAGTGACATATCACACAACTCTACACGGTTACACTTCATTCAAATGTCACTTTTGTGCAAATCATGGTTCTGTGTCACATATGTATGTGGAAATTGAATGCTTGCCTGTCACTTTGTCACTGGCTAGGCTGAATCTGAATAATTTTAAACATTTGCAATTACTACAATGTGTTTTATGTCAGAGGCACAGAGCACCAGTTTCTCCATGCTTCTCTTTTCTTTGAGATACAGGCTGTGTTCAAAGTGACAAACTCACTAAACACAACACACACGCTGTAAGTCCTGCAATTGTGCAGTGAGACTGAGTCAGCATTCATCAGTGCTCGTTTAACACTCATTCATCACATCTTCATTCAAATCAAATCACTGCTCCGTCATTAAGCACACATTTGTTTGGACTTTTTAAAATCGGGATATGAGATCAGCTAAAATGCATTGAGCATATGTGCATGCTCTGTTTTTTTTCCAGCTAGCCACAGTGCCTGTGTTCGAACTCGCCTCCTTAGACACTCAGCATATTTTGTGATTAATCGATTGGTAGTGACAGGCCAAGCGCTTTGCTGAAACGGATCCTGAAATGTCAGATCTGATTTACAGGCCAGGAACAACTGAAGGAAACCAGCAGATGAAAGAGCTGATTGTAGCACGAGTGTCACGTTAAGTGATTCTCACAGAGTCCTGTGCCAAACTCTAACTCTCCGTTACGGCTAATCATGTGTTTCACCTGAAAAGCCGCTGTGTTTCTTCTGAACAATGATGGGATTATTAACAACACTCATGAGTCACAAGCTTCAAACTAAATAAACCATAATGTACAATAACGTATGAGGTGTCTATACCACAGCACAGCTGATTTCTGGATTCTGATTGGTCATAAGGTGTTGATGATTTTTCTATAACTGCAGCTCTTACAGTAGAGCAGCTGCAAATCACAGGTTCATATTAATGCACTCATTCTGATACGTTATTGTTTCTATGGTAACAGCTAATTCACAGGAACCTGTATGGTGGCCAGTCTGCATAAATGGATTAAAATGATCTTTGATATGGTGAAGTTTTAAGTAAGAAGATGTTTATTTATTAATAATGAAAGGTGACTCAAGTGTGAGCACTTTATAACCATAGAAGTACAGCTATAACTTGTACCAGGACAGAGGAGTTTATGCTTTGCTGTTTCTCAGTAACAAAAAAGCTGTGTTTTTTGTCTTATTAACTTTAAAAAAGAGAAAAAAGGGAGGCTGGTAAGGGAACTAATATTTATAGCTGCTATAACATAAGTGAGAACAGGTTTTCATGGATGTTTCACAACACTTAACTATAAATGTATAAAAAGTGCAACATGTCAGTCTTTAATAGACTACTATGGTAGAGTATAAGAGGAATAAAACACTTGGGGATATGTTGTTATATATATATATATATATATATATATATATATATATATATATATATATATATATATATATACACACACACAAACACACACACACACACACACACATATATATACAGCCAGGTCCGGAAGTATTAGTATAGACTAGTATAGACGCCTATGTATGGATGCCAATGGAACGGGTTCATTGGTGTTTATTGATGATGTGACTGCTGACAGAAGTAGCAAGATGAATTCTGAGGTGTATAGGGCTTTACTCTCTGCTCACATTCAGCCAAGTGCTACAAAACTGATAGGACGCCGCTTCACAGTGCAGGTAGATCATGACCCTAAACATACTGTGAAAGCAACTCAAGACTAAGAAATGGCAAAGAAATGGAATATTCTTCAATGGCCAAGTCAGTCGCCTGATCTCAACCCAATAGAGCTGCTTTTCACTTACTGAAGACAAGACTGAAGGCAGAAAGGCCCACAAACAAGCAGCAACTGAAGGTGGCTGCAGTGACGCCTGGCAAAGCATCTCCAGGGAGGAAACTCAGAATTTGAGTTTTGAGAACATGGGCTCCAGACTTCAGGCAGTCATTGACTGCAAAGGATTTTCATCCAAGTATTAAAATTATGGTTATATTTACAATTATGTCACTTTGTCCAAATACCTTTGAGCCCC
>CM040985.1:11184477-11199021 GCA_022985145.1 Pangasius djambal
TATATTTTTGTGGATCCTCTTAAAATAAAACTGAAAGTCTACACTTCGATCACACCTTGATTGTTTTATTTCAAATCCATTGTGGTGGTGTATAAAAGCAAAATCACAAGAACTCTGTCATTGTCCAAATACTTACGGACCTATATATATGTATATATATATGTATGGAAAATATAAAGATATATAGAGATCATTAGTGGTTATCTTAAAAGTGTTTCTCACACTGTGAAAAATAAATTTATTTCCTTTTAAAATTGTTTTCATATCATGTACGAATTCAAGACTGACTCTAGGTTCCACTGTATAGTGTGTAGCACACGATTTAGGTTGGAGCCAAAATGTTTAGGGGTCAAGTAAGTTCAAAGGAGCTTCACCACACAGTCCATCATGTGGTCATTATTAAGTCAGGGGTAATTTGCGGTGGTTAGCTCGGCTTTGGCTTCACAGATACTGACTCTGTTTCCCTCCATTTCAAAACAACAAAAAATAAAAAAGAGTGTCTTGGGAATATGAGTCATGATAAAGAATTATAAAAAGATAAATGGAGGCCTATTGAAGATAGCAGTTTTGCTGAATATGTATGTTATCTTTTATATTTTACATTGATATGATTCTTTGCATATCAGTGTTTAAACACCACTTAGGAAAGGTTGCAAGTATAATATTATTTTTCATATTCTGGAAATATATAGCATGTTTTTAAACCATAAAATCACCTATGAAATCAAAAACACAAAAATACAGCTCCAGAGAATTAAGAATAATGGATAAATTTAAGAACAAAGAATTAAGGATAATTTAAAATAATGCTGATTATATTAAAGTCAAAACCTGAGATTTTGAAAGCCTGGCACTACCTGTGAAACCATGGGAACCGTCAGTAAATTAATGAGAGGACACGCCCACAAGTGACCAGTGCACAGCGATTGGAGAGCAGCATGAGCGGCGCGACGTTTCACACATGAATAAAACAAAACACAGATGAGATGCGAAAGACTGGAGTATAAAGATCAGGAAATTCACCTGAAAGGCTTAGATGATTATGTTGTTACAGCTGTGAGAGTGTAAAATATGAACAGCATAAAAAGGTGTTAGGAATAGCAAATGTAAATCAGTTCAGTGTGACAGTTTTGGAAATTATGCAAGGAAAAATAAAGTCTTTAAAAGATGTATTTGATTTTGAGGTGGATAAAAGGCTGAGTTTTAGTAAGATTTCAATATGACTTTTTATTTAATAATAATAGAGTTGAGCTCTTACCCTTAACCCATCATCTATTTTATCTAGTTATTGTAAATCACAGAATTGGTATGTTTATTATTTTGTATAATACACACCATTTACATCAAAAAATTTTATAATTTTATGCAAATCAAACATTTTACTCTAGGGAAAAGGTGTTACACACTGCAATTAAATGAAAGTTTCAAAACTTTTCTAAAGTTAAGATTTTAACTAAAACAGAGCATGTGGTGGGTACAGTAAAACCCCAAAATCCAGTCTGGAGGGTGAACACAATGATCACACCTTATTAAAATCTGGCCTCTCAAGTCGAACAATAATTAGCAATGGAAGCTTCTGTTCCACTTCTTCTGGTTTTTGTGTGCTTTACATCCAGTCCGTATAAGTACATGGATTTCTACATCATGTTCTTACAGTGTTTTATTATATTATCCTGTAGAGCAATGTGAGTTACACACAGAGAAACATTTACACAGGAAACTGCAGAGGAAAAGAGCAAGTGAGTGTAATTAGTAAACGGGAAATTTTGAACTTGGCTTGGAAGGGGACATGGATAAGTGGACATGAATGAGAGGGGGGTTGTGTTTGGTGGTGGGGGATTCTGGTAGTTCTCAACCTAGGTAGATTCTATTAAACATTAAACAACTAATCTTTCTCAAAACAAAATGAAAACTGCAGGAAATGTAAATTCACCTGTTCATAACTTGAAAAAGGAAGTAATATGACCAGTTGAATCAATAACGTTATGGATAGCAGATATCTTCTACACATGATGCACTAGGGCTCTGTTAATCTGAGCCCCAGACCACCAAGGACCCTCAGACCACCAGAAAAAAAACCCTCAAGTGTGAAAACAACTTTAGAAAAACTAAAAACTCTTTTGAGCTGTTCTGCATAACATGGATAATGATTCTGGGAAAACCCAGAAGAACTGTGTGTGTGTGTGTGTGTGTGTGTGTGCATCTGTGTGTGTGCGTGTGTGTGTGTGTGTGTGTGTTTGCGTCCAATCCCGTTGTTACACTTCTGTTCTACGTGCAGGTGATTTGCTGATCCATCTTTACATGTGTAAGTCTAAAAGTGATTATATCTCATGACTGATAAAACTCCTCAAAAGCCCTTAATGCTCCTCAAAAGCCTGTTAATAACTTTCATATGCCTGCTCTATGGGAGAACCGCACAGAGAACCGAGTTAAACGCCATGTTAGAGGCAGAAAAACACATGAGCGGTCATTTGGAGGCTTTTCCCATCGATCCTATCGGACACTAATAAGACCTCCCTCATTCAGTCTTTTTGTTCTTTCAGATTGGAGATGATGGGACAAAATTGCTCACGTTAATGTTTTGAAGGTCTGTCCAGGGTTATTGTTCTCTCCAGTTTGTTTACGGTTCTCAGTCCTCATGCTGAATTTTCCTCTGAATAATATCCAAATATCTGAAAAGCTTTCAACTCGGTTTGCAATCATTGTCCAGATATGTAGCGATTTTAAGGAGAGTAATCCCCTTACCCATAATGCCACCCTTAACCAATATCCCCACCCCATCCCTGATAAACAACACCTCTCACCCATAACCCCACCCCAAACCAATAACCCCATAGCACAATTATAACACCAACCCTAATCGATAACCCCGCCTCTCACAAATGACCTTTTCCTAACAAATTACCCCATCCCCTCAAAGATAAACCCAACCTCTCATTCACAACCCCATCCCACTAACAACCCAATCCCTAACCAATAACTCTGCCTCTCACTCATAAACCCACCTCTCACCTATAGCCAATAGCTCTTCCACTTCACTGCTAAACCCCACTCCTCAGCCATAATCACATCCCTAACCAATAATCCCATACCACCATCATAACCCCCATTCCTCACAAATAAAACCCACCTCTCACTCATAACCCTGCCCCTAACCAAGAACACAATAACATTTATAAACCCCACGTCTCACCCATAAACCCCACCTGTAACATGTAACTCCATCCCATCCAATAACCCCATGTAAACCCCACCTTTCACCTATAACCCCACTCCCACCAAAAATCCAATCCCTATCCAATAACCCCACCCCCACCAAAAATCCAATCCCTATCCAATAACCCCACCCCCACCAAAAATCCAATCCCTATCCAATAACTCCACCTCTCGCTCCTAAACCCACCCCTCACTGATAAACCAAAACTCTCATCAATAACTCCATTTATCACTAATGGCCTGTCCCTACAGAGTTTTCTGTAAGGAGAAATGTGTTTATTTAACATTTATGGAAGGAGTCTCCAGTGTCAGTGCTTTATAACAGTCAAAGGTAAAGCTGTAACTTTAAGTTTTCTGACATCTTCAGGACAGAGGAAATTATGCTTTGCAATTTCTCTGTAATATGACGAGCTGCGTTTTTTTTTTTTTTCGGTCTTATTAACTTCAAGAGGGAGAAAAAAGAGAGGAACTGACTATTTATAGCTGCTATAATGTAATTGAGAACAGGAACTAACTTGTTTTACCGAAGTTCCATAACATTAAAGGATAAAAAGTGCAAGTGTCACTCATTAATAAATGTCAGTTTTAAATGTTGGCAAATTGCTGTGGTATAAGAGGAGTAACACACATTGGACCATCCTGTTATACGAAATACGCCAGAGTGATGTGACACGGCCCGATGTGAAGTGGCAAATAGCCCGTCACGTGTTATTTCTTATTAATAAGTGCTGTTATATTATTTAGTGGTGAAGTATCTGGTTTTGGATGCACACATTGACTGGGAGTTGAACTGAGAACCTCTAAAATAATGTTCTAAATTAAAAAAACAACCTAGATTAGTTTCTGTTAGTGAGCTTCTGTAGTCAGGCATTTTGGATTTGGATTGTGCTTTGAAAAAATACATACATGTTTCTGCTAACAGGGTTTGACTTCTTGTGTAGTTCCAGAAGCAGGATAAAATAAGCAGTATGTAAAAAAGGTTATTAAAATCCACTCATATTTTCTGCATTTTGTTGTCAAATTCTATCATGCATAAATAAAGTCCATTGTGTTTTTAAAAAGTAAAGGCATTTTTTGAAGGCAATAATTGATGCGTAAATGTGTTGTGTGTTGTATTTGATCCACGTTGCATGTTTCTGTGTAGTCGAGTGAGCGGCAGACGTAACTCATGCATACAGGTATGTTTTTGGTTGGAGCGAGAAATTAAGCCGTGTTTATTTGCAGGTCTCGGGTCTGGAGGTCTGCAGTGCACCGAACTCGTTTCAGAGTGACTCCAGTAGCCTCGTAACAATCTCCTTTTATTCAGCCAGGTGTTTTACACTAACTTGCACATGTGGAATTGTGTAGGGCACCATCAACACATCAGATTGGATCTAAACGGTGTGTTCACCAAAATTTGCATGCATGCTCTGTGCCTCGTGACAATTCGGCTTCATGTGGAAATAATGTGTTTAGAAATAATGGGGGGTCGGGGGGTCGGGTGGTTTAACGGTTTTAAAAAATACGGCATGTCGTTGATTTCTGATATTCAGTCACTGTAGATTTAAATGTTGAGATTCACTTACAACATAATTCAGCACTTTATTTTACAAAATACATTGTATTTAATATATAAATAGGTAATGATTTATTTAAAAAAAACACAAAGCATAAACTACACTGTCCTGAAGATGATAGAAAACTTAAAATTACAGCTTTTCCTCTGAATGTTACAAAGCACTAACACTGGAGACTCTTTCCATAAATGTTATATAAATGTCTCCTTACAGAAAACGTCACCATACCGATGATTACACAACTTTAAATCCATTTATTATTAGTGGAGCACCCACTGTACAAGTCCCTCTGCACGGGCTTGTGATGATATGCGAATGAGCACATGAATATAAACCTGTGGTTTACAGCTGCACTACTGTCAGAGCTGCTGTTACAGACAAATAATCAGGAGCTTCTGATTCAGGAGACTCCAGAATTCAGCAGCATTGTGGTGTAAGTAAAATAGAACAAGGTCATTTCAAGCTTGAAAAAATTTTGTAAATCTGGCAGGCATTTTCATTTGGGCTTAGGGCCAAATACATTTACACACAATTTTGCTAAAAGCACGATAATATCAGGCAGCACTAAACACAGCGCAACAATGGTGTTTACATCATGTCAGGTAGTGTAACATCTGTAGTAAGTGGATCTTCTACATTTAAACATACTTTTAGGAATTAGGTAACAGTATGTGATTTGAGACAGAGCAGGTTTAGTCAATAAGAACACAGTGTTTTGGATTTTATTAGAGAGGAATGATGAAATAAACAAAGTTGTTGTTAGTGGACCTCATCAGTTCTTTTCTCTCCTGGCCTGAATGATGAGAGAAATATAAACCTGCTTTTCATTCAGAGAAGGATATGACCTCATGAGTCCAGCCCATAGGAAGCCATGTTGAGGCACTTAAACCTAAAAAGCAGCAATAACATCACGCTGTTGGTGGGAAACTTGGAAGTGGGGCTGATGGGAAAATTAGCACTGATTCACTGCTGCATATCAAGTGTGAAGGCGAATCATTATCGACTCACCGTTACTGGGTGAATGAGGACCGACTAGCTGTAACAAATACACGGCCGTAACGAGGTCACTCCATCATGCTCGTGTTGTCACGACACCTTTTAATCCGAGAAATTCATTGGGTAAAGAGCCTCCGAGTATCTAAGTGATCTGCATCCATTACTGAGCCCTGTAATCTGTTCCATACCTCCATGAACCTACAATCTGCCTTCATTTAACTCCTTCTCCTCCACCATCAGGAGAACTTAAACTTTAATTATTATACTTTTGTGACTATCAATTCCAGAAAATTCCTCCTCTAAAACAGACCCTAAACCCAAAAACACACCCCCTTTATTTCTAAATGTGGAAAAAAAAAATCATGCCTGAGCTATTGTGAAGTTCCATAGTTTTGTTTTTCCTTTTGTGGAACTACGAGACACGTCTTTGTTCCAAACCAAACTAAAAATTCCTCACAGATTTACCAAAGCTTCTTCCTACTCAAGTGCATATGTTAAGAAACATGATAAACATGATAAAATGATAAACACCAATCTGCCATAAATTACCAAGCACGTTCCCTTCACCGCACATGTACGTTTAGCCACGCCCACAAATCTCCATAAAAGACAATGCTCACAGAGAGACAAAATGACAAAATGATGATAAACGGTGAAAGAGTGCCTCCTAAGTGTGATGTGCACTAAATCTTCCCTCAGCCAATGCAGCATTTTGGCTACCATAGACACAAACTAAGTCTTCATCCTTTAATTGGATGCCATTACTTTCGTCTTAATTGAATGGCTAGTCTTATTTGTCTTCATGGATTTGTTTTGGAATCACTTTCTTTTACAAAATGTAAATTGGTGTGTGACTGAAATAAGTAAGTGATTTAAATTTGACAGTGTAATCCGTATATAAAATCACAGTAACTGGTCGACAATTATACGATTTGAAGTTTTACTTTTACAGAAATTTACACAAACTCAGGAGTGAAACATATAATACAAGTGTTTTAAACATGTTACTGGTAACAAGTAATTACCAAATGCTTTGTGTAAAAGATTTTATGAATTAATTTGTTTGCATGATAAATGAGGCTCAGCGTTCTCTATCAGAGAGAGTTCCAGGTAGAGCCCTAAGGAAGCTAAGGGCCCTTAACTAGGTCTAAGTGCACTTGATCAGGGTTTTTCTCTTGATTTTCTGCCCCCAAAGCTACGATCAAGACAAACAACCTCTGCATCACCATATGGTATGGTTACAGTGTGAGCGTCACGTGAGCTGATATTTTTTAATCATATCAGCACAAAAAGCATTGCCATTTACCATATTTACTATAAAAATAAAAAATAAAAATATGAAAGCAGGCTTAGTGGGCTCTGTGAGAGCTTAAAATGTATAAAAATGGTTTGAGACAGACTTTGAAGACAGGATATTTCACCTCATAGCTAGGCTACCAACAACAGTCTATTAGCCTAGATGGGGAAAGAAGAGGGAATATTCTGCGATTACACCAGTTATTTCTTGCTAGAAATAAAATCTTAGAGCAAAAATAATCACAAAAAACATTTTCGTTGTTTTCTGCCATCATTCTTTTACATGCACAGGATTATGGGAAACATAGGACAGTGGATAAATGAAGTGCGACTAGGACGTGACTCGATATTGTCTCTGCTATAAAAGAGGTATTTCTCTCCAGAGATCATGTCAAAGGTCATGTTTTTCACGTGTTCATGTGCTTTTCATGTGTTCATTCTTTACAGACGTTTCTCAGAATGTTGGGTTAAACGGTGTTCAGTTGAAATGTTTTTTTCTCTGCAGCTCTTCTTTCTTTCTTTTCTTTTCTTTTTTACAGGTTTGAAAGCAATTTCACTTCAGCCTGCAAATAGTTCTTTTTTCCTTGATGTGTGTTTATGCTTCTGCACAATGGTTCTGTTTCAGGTTCCTGAGCAGTTTCTCAATGTTTATCTTCAAGAATTAGAAATTTGCACGAACATAAAGGCCCATCTTTGTTTCTTTTCCTTCTCTCAGTAACTGATTCAGTATTGCAGTGAACATGCTGCTCACTGACTTCTTTTTTTAAATATGGAGGTGAATCATCGACGTTTGTATCAGTCTGCTGTAGATGATCTGGGCTGCGTCCCAAACCACATGCTAACACTAAATAACAGGCTACACCACCCATTCAGCTCGGTGTGGTTTATGATGCAGCTTCAGCCACGACGTTTTCCTTTAACTGGCGGCAGGGCCACAGGAAATAATGAATCAGTGTTTTAATCAATGTTTTTTCTGGAACCGTTTCAAAATATAAGTTCTTAGTTAGTCTCTCAGTTACTTCCTATGACTTCTGCAGGCTAAAAAAAATCCTCATATATTAGCTGCAGCATTTCTGACATATTTATGTCCTTTTTAAATTATTTTTGATGAGAGAAAATAACATATAAGCGGCGATTATGGATGACATCTTAGTGTGGTTATTTGAGAAATCCAACAATCATCATCAAAATCCATAGTGTGGGTCAAAACACAGGCAGGCAACATCATAATCAAAACCCAAACAATGGCCAAGGGTCAGAACCAGAAAACACAGAACTAGAAAACAGAGCTTGGATAAAATGCACAAATAGCATGATAAGACTACGCGACAAGGAATAGAAACAGCAGAGTATGCACAGACATACTAATTAAGTGCTTTACACAGAACAGGTGAACACATTAGGGTAATCAACCAATCACAGGATGACAGGAGATGAGACTAGAACACTAGAACAAGCACATAACATGAACCCAAAACAAAACAACATGTAAGTAGGGCATGTCGTGTTCGGAATCATGATGTGTACTGACAGCGTGAAGTCGGGATATGATTTCTTTTTTTACTGAAAATCGCAAGAAAGATAAAAAAAACCTTTGCTCCAAAAGACATTATCAGACTGTTAGAATTTAATCACACTTACATTTCCTGACTGTTATACCTTCATTTCACACCACAGTGCTCTTGATTCTGTTCAGAAGGTGTTGATTATTTTTCTATAACAGCAGCTCTGACAGTAGTGCAGATGTAAATCACAGGTTTGTATGAATGTGCTCGTTATTAATGCGTTATCATTTCTATAGCAACAGTTCATTCACAGGGACTTGTATGGTGAACACTCCACATAAACACATGTTAAAAATTGTGGATATGATGAAGTTGCCTGTAAGAAGAAATGTGTTTATTTTTATTTAAAAAAAAGACAGGCTGGTGATGGAATGACTGTTTTTAGCTGTTTATAGTGACTGTTATAGTTGTATAGTTGTTGTTTATAGACTGTTATCGTGGACATTAAATGAAATGTAAATAGATTTTAAAAAAAAGTATGATGTTCTTTAATCAATAAAAAAATCATTTGTTGGCAGATTGCTGTGGTATAAGAGGAATAAAACACTTGTTGACATACTGTTACAGGAAAAGAATCAAGTTCCACCCTATGAACTATTCCTCCTCTCATAATATCTGTAATTTAACTTTTATTATAACCTAGTGTGTATTTTTTCTTACAGGTTTTAAATACAGGTTTTAGACAATAACATGCATGTTTCTATTATACATATATAACAGTTAAATCAGCCTTAAATCAGGCAACAGTGTCGAAAATGTCATATGATGCACTCAATATTCAGTTTTTAAATTCTGATATTTAGATTCACCAAAATACACGGATGCAATGCAGCTATGAGGACCACAATAAAACCCAGGGACGTTCCTAAATAAAAAAAGAAAAGAAAAGAAAAAAAAATCAGCTTTAAATCATGTCAAAGTGGGATAATCTGTGTTTGTTTGGATCATGGCCCAGCAGTGACACAATGTCACGTAGGCAGAACCTGGATACTAACATAAAAAAGGCGATTAGCATCGAGGGGAAACAAATGGAGATGAATCTGCTGATGCTGATCAGAAGATTGCTCGCATTTGGGGTCGTTTTGTTGAACAATAGGCCTGGTCGCTCTCTGAAGCACATGATTGCATGCAGATGGAGAAGAAAGCAGTGGTGATGTGTTTGCCATCAGGAGGAACGATGAAGGAACATGATGTCAGAGTGAGTCAGCGGCTGCCCCAGGTGAAAGCTCACCGTATTTGAGGGGGTGGGGGGATGGGGTGTATGGCTTTAATTTGGTGACTTTGGGACATTAAATGAGGTGAAACAACTGGAACTCAAACACAAGTACACATCTTCATCGTCTATTTGGTGTTAAAAATCCACGTGATCAGTGATGATAGAAATATAAACAATACTGACGGTAAGCTTCAGTGAATCAGATTATTATTATTATTATTAATCTGTTTATGTGCAGCGTCCCTGTAAATGAGCTGTCACTATAGAATGATTATGAATAATTTTGAACCCTTTTATTTAAGTGTTAATTAAAATAGATTTTAATCTTACTGATTAATTAAAATTGAACCAAGAATTAAAAAGTAAGAATATTTTATGGTCATTATGGTGAAAACATTAGTACCTCCATAGGATTGTTTAACATTGTTGTTGTTTTTAATGTGCCTCAATGTTGCAATTAATCTACAAATATATATAATTTTAGAATGTTAAAAATGAAAAGTGGGTGTATCATGCAACAAGACAATCCAAAACAAGGCAAAATCAACAGATTTATTTATTTATTTATTTTTTGCATTAATATGCATGTACATTTTTTTCATTTTGTCATTTTTCTTCATTTTTTTCTTCTCCACTTCTGCACTTGACTGCTAATGTTGTAACTATATGAATATAAACAGGCTGTCATAAAAGTTCATCTTCATCTCAGGATCTCAGACTGCATTACCGAGAGCAAAGATGATCACAAAGAAAAGGAGCTCATGGGAATCTTCTAGGAAATGCAACATGTAAATAAGGAAATTAGTGAATCAAATAGAGGCGTAATTATAGGTTTATGAGACTCGAGCACCTGGAACGTCTCTGTAGCAGCCGAGCTCGTAGTGAGCTGTTAATCAGCGCCGCCGTAACCATTTTAGTGCCGAGCTTTATTCCGGCTGTAACCATGGCAGAGACAGGAGTCGTACAGCTGGCAGTCATTTAAAGCCATTTTAAGGGAAAGAGTGAAGACCTCCATGATAGATCGCACTAATAGGAGCAAACACGCTAAGGCTAAATTAGCACTACAGTAGTCCTGAGGGATGTGAAAATGTCATCACACTTTTAGAGAAAAGAGGTCATAGTGATCAGGAGGGCTTCACATCAGGCTTGTTTTAAAGTGAGGGTTTGGTGTAAAAAAAATAAAATTATTAAAACTAAAATGTTGCAGATGCAGATTGTTTTAAAGTAAAAAAAAAAATACATGAATAAACTTTGCAAATTATAATTTGGTTTAAAAATAATTAAATAAGTGTTGCAGAAGAAGCCTGTTTTATAGTGAGAGCTTGGTTAAAAAAAATTGTTCATAAAAATTGCTTTAAAGTGAGAGTTTTAATCAATCAAGCACTCGATAAATAAATAAATAAATAAATCAATAAATAAATAAATAAATAAAATGCAGCTTCTCATATAGCGAAAGTTTGGTTAAAATTCCTGTGTCGCTTTTTTCAGCACTCTGGTTCTGTCCCATCCTGAGAGCTTTATTCAATCATGAATTGTAGTCACAGTCAATTCGTTGTGGTTTGACGCCGTACAGCACTCGTTAACGAGTTTCCATGCAGGAAAGAAGGAAATAAGGACCTGAAAGCAGTGGAGCAGGGTTCTGGTTCTCAGTGTTCTGCATCTCAGTGCTTCATCTGTAGCTGAGCAACATGCAAACAGACAAAGCTCATTAGCATCGCAGAGTGAGTTATCCGATCCCTGCTCCTGTTAAACCCCTGTCCCAGTCACGCAGGTTCTGCAGCTTAGCAAAAAAACACCTTCAGCAGTTCAGTGACATTAACACTCTTGTCACTACAATACAACTCTCAGAGGAACCAAAAATAGTCAAATGGAGAAGGAGAAGACAGAAATATACAGAGAACACCGCTAAAATACGCCTGAAAAATAGGTTATGGTTCTAGATTTAGAGGATTCTTCGAATGGTTAAAGTTTATAATTTCCAAAACGGGTTTATATAGAAGCTCTAAGGGTTCCCCCAAACAGACAAACCAAAAAAAAAAAACCACTTTAGGGTTCACCATTTTTCTTTTCCTATCTTTTCTTGTTCTTTAAGTGATTATGGATTCTAGATTCATAATTGAGTTCTCTTTTCTGAAAGGGAAACCCTCTGTTTTAGGTTTCTACATCTACATCTGCATAGAACCTTTAAGGGTTGTCAAAGGTGTCAACTTGGCTCTTTTGAGTCCCTAAAGAGACAAACCAAAATACAGTTTATGGTTCTTTTTTTTAATAATTCTTTGGATGGATTCAAGCATCCTAAATGGGTTCTACAAAGAGCCGTTTTTGGGTTCCCCAAAGGGAAATCACTTTGTCCTTTTCTTGTACTTTGGATGGGTAAAGGTTCTAGTTTCCTAATAGAGTTCTAGCGGTAAAATCTTCTCTGTTTTGTGGCTTTACATAACATCTCCATAGAACCGAATCTCAAAGATGCCAGTAAAGAAATCGTTTAGTTTTAGGTTTTCATTTGGTTTTATTTTTATTTTATTATTTTTGTAAATAAAGGGGGAAGTTATAGTTATAGGGTTATAGGATCTATCTTCCTAAAGGGGCTCTAGGTGGAACCTTTTCTGAAAGAGAAAGCCTGTAGGATTTTACATAGAACCCTTAACAGTTCAAACAAAAAAACAAAGAGACAAACAAAAACACTTTAGGGTTCCAGATTTAACCTTTTCCCCCAAAGTTTCTAGCTTCCTAAATGGGTTGTATAAAGAACCTTTAAGGGTTCTCCAATGAGACAGCCCAAAAAACACTTTTGAGGTTTAAGACTAGAACTCTATTTTTGCAAACCCTTAAATTCTATGCAGATGTTATGTAGAACCTGACAACAGAGAAAAGGAGTTCAAGTTGACATAATTAATTAAAGGAAAAGTCTTTGTCATAGGGTTCTACACAGAACATTTAAGGGTCCCCAAAAAGTGGATAAAAAGAAAAAACAGGTTCCACATAGAACTTTTAAGGACTGTCAAAGAGACAAACCAGGAAAAAAAATTCTGAAAAGCTTTTCTGAAAGCAAAACCTCATACTCATACTATTTAAATAGTTTATAGTCACTGCACATAAACCTAGAAATTTTAAGTAAACTTTAATCTAAAAGTATAGCGTGTTTAAATCTGTGCATGTGCCTTTAGATGGTTGGTGTTGTCACGGAGCTGCTGCATGGCTGGATTATCTCATGTGTAAGTTAAATTATTGGCTTTCTGTTTTAGATTTGTGAAAATAATGGGTCAGTGTGCATTTTGATAGTTTGATTCTTGTTTGCTTGATGCAGTTTAGGTTACTGTTCATAATTACTCTGACATTAGTTTTAATCACATAACCTCAGCAGTGTACAGTTGGGGTGATTTCTCTATAATGTAAGATTAACATTATAACTGTTAGCTAGCTAACATTGCCAGATTAGAAAAAAACAATTGCACCTACATGTAACTATGCAGGAATGCTCCACGATTTATTTCACTTCTTTAAAACTAAAAGCATAAAAGTTGCTGAAGAGAGGGAGCTTAGTCAAAAGCAGAGGAAATGTAGTTAATGTTAGCCACATTCCTGCTAAAAAATGCTGGCTAGGCCAGTGTGTATGCTGACTATGAAAAAAAAATGGTCAAGCCATTCTTATATCTACTGAATATTGTGTGGCAAGTAATTTGTCGAAGCTACTTTATGCATAAAGGCAACGTTTGGAATCACCAGATGGCAGTGCTAATGTCAGCCATCTTGTTGCTACGCTAGGAAGGTCTGACCAGTCATGGCTTTATGAAAACAATTTACATTACTTAAAGGACCAGTGTGTAGGATTTAGGGAGATGTATTAACAGAAATGGAATATAATATTCATAATCATGTTTCGTTAGTGTATAATCACCCAAAGCTAAGAATCATTGTGTTTTCCTTAGCTTAGAATGAGCCCTTCATATCTATATAGGCGAGTCCTCTTCCATGGAGCCCACCGTGTTTTACAGTAGCCCAGAACAGACAACCCAAACACTGGCTCTAAAGAGGGCCTTTCATGTTCTTACATTACCTGAAGGCCACCGTAGGTTCTTCTGTATGCTTGGAAAGGGATGGATGAGTGGAGGGATATTCAGTTGATTGCAGTCACACAAAATCTACACATTACATCATTCAGTATTGAAAAGATTTGTACAAGATTAGAATGAAATGTTTAATGTTTTTATTTTTGCAAACATTGGTATTCTCTATGTATATATATATATATATATATATATATATATATATATATATATATATATATATATATATATATATATATATATATATATATGTGTGTGTATAAACAGTTAGGTCCGGAAGTATTTGGACAGTGACAAAGTTTTTGTGATTTTGCCTTTATACACCACCACAATGGATTTGAAAAAAACAATCAAGATGTGATCGAAGTTTAGACTTTCAGCTTTATTATAAGAGGTTCCACAAAAATATAGCATTTACCATTTAGGAATTACTGCCATTTTCAGCAAAGTACCTCCATTTTCAGGGGCTCAAAGGTATTTGGACAAAGTGACATAATTGTAAATATAACCATAATTTTAATACTTGGATGAAAATCCTTTGCAGTCAATGACTGCCTGAAGTCTGGAGCCCATGTTCTCAAAACTCAAATTCTGAGTTTCCTCCCTGGAGATGCTTTGCCAGGCTTCACTGC
>CM040985.1:11199121-11213708 GCA_022985145.1 Pangasius djambal
GGAGGGAGAGTGAGTATATTGGTAGGAGAATGTTGGACATGGAGCTGCCAGGCAGGAGGAGAAGAGGAAGGCCAAAGAGGAGGTATATGGAGGTAATAAATGAGGATATGAAGCTAGTGGGTGCAAGTGTTGAGGATGCAGAAGATAGGGATAGGTGGAGAGTGATGATTCGCTGTGGCGACCCCTGAAGGGAAAAGCCAAAAGAAGAAGAAGATACTGTATATATATACTGTATATATATGTTGTATATATAGCTGCTTTTTATCATTAGATTTAATTTAATTGAACATTTTAACCAAGAGAAAATCCTCTCATGTGAGCCCAGTCTTGTCAGTTACATCATTTCTATTACTCAAACAAGTTCATCTGTAATTTGTTAGTTAAAAAAACAAAATCTTATAAACATATGTTTCTATCACCAGGAAGCAAAACAGTACAGCAGTGAGTTTTGGTATCACATATCAGGTCCAGGATATGCTGCAGGATGAGCCAGTGGAGTGTAATTTGAGGGCTATGTGGGAGGAGTGATTGGGCTGATGCTCTCCTTCAGGCAAGCAGAAATCTATACATAGTTATGCATCATATAATATTGCTGTTGTTATTTTTTCCCTATTCTTCACTGCATAATGTAATATAATATTGTGGCTAAATGTTTGAGATCATTGTTTTAATATCACAAATTGTGTCTGTTCATTTACAGGGTGACCTTACTCTTAGGACGAGCCAATACAGTGGACAGTTATGGTCTAGGGAGGAGGACAGATTGATGGGTTTTAACACTGGTGTCATCAAGGAGAAACAGTAGGCCTCCTATGTTATGAGAACTCCTATGTTATGTTATGAGCTCTTAAGGCATTATAGTTTGAAACATTTACACACTGTTCAAGGTTGGTCAGTACCCTGCTTGTACTCAGATTGTCTTTGTTCATTTAAAGTTGGGTGAACTTCTCACACATGTGTCTAAAGATCATACAAAAACTGAACAGTTAGGGCAAATTGTTTCATTTTCATGTCTTGTATTGTTGTTTAATGTTGACAAATTAAACTGTTTAATTCTAGTTTAGTTGTGTAATTTGGCATAAAAGTATATTGAATGCATAGAGAAAATGATTACATTTATTTGTTAACATTTATCACAAGAAAATTAGCAACATTTACATGATTATAGTGAGTAATATAACTTCATACAGCTAAGTAACTGAAAACGTCAAACAGAAAAAAAAAATCTACTTATTTATTCAGAACAATAAATAGTAAGATTTACTTAATATTTTGATGACAGCGACATTCCTGTCAATGAAGAAATTAAACAGACTTTACTTAATTACGTTAAATAAATGTAACTTATATTTATAACTTAGAACTTAAATATAATTAAATAACATCTATTTAATATCTTCATGAATTTTAAGTTTAGTGGTAAATAGATTTTACTTGAAACTGGCAAGTGAGTTGTACTTGATATTACAGCAGTAAAGTTTACTTAAAATGTACTCATGCAAATTGTTACAAGGATTTCATCAAGTATATCCTACAAGTTATTTTTTTTCAGTTTAGGAAAAAGGGTTCTTTGAAAGCTTATATGTTCTAGGGTCGTATTAGGCTTCTACTTGTCATCTTTTCTGAAAACACTTTGGGACTCTAGATTTACTCTTTTTTCTAAGGATTCTTTGTAAGGCTAAAAGACATGCCTTCCTAAATGGGTTATACATAGAACCTTTAATTGTTTCCCAAAAGTTGACGATTGTAAGGGTTGGTTTATAAAACAAATGAATGCATTTAATCAAATGTAATTATTTCCAGTGACCAGTCAGTTACAGTGCCACTGAAATGTGAAATCAGATCTTCATCCAAGTCCTAAAACTAGATAAAGATAACCCAATTAAACAAATGCAAAAACATTATAGTTTTTACATTTTTGTATTGAGCAAAATTATCCAAAATTAAATATCTCTGTCGGAAAAAGTATGTGAAGCTCTAGGAGTATGAGTTCATTTAAAAGGGTAATTGAAGTCAGGTGTTTCAATCAAGGGGATTGCAATCAGGTGTGAGTTTAGCAGCCAACCCCCCATGGTTCAAGAACATGGGAACTTGTGTCCTCACTATCAACGTCTAGGTTTATGGAAGTGTGCCATGCCTCGATCAAAGGAGATTCCCGAGGACCTCAGTTAGAGAGTTATCAATGGTCATCAGGCTGGAAAAGGTTACAAAACAATTTCTAAAGAGTTTGGCCTCCACCAATCCACTGTGAGGCCACTGTGTGTGGTCATCCAGCAAAATTCACTCCAAGGATGCGGTGTATAATATTACAGGAAGTCACAAAGAACCCCAAGGTAACATCTAAGGACCTAGAGGCCACTCTTGCATTGAGTATTGTTAATGTTCATAGTGGAAGCCACTACTCTCCAAAAAGAACACTGCTGCTGTCTGAAGTTTGCTCGAGACCACTCGAGACGAATCCAAAATAGAACTTTTTGGTTTAAATGAAAAGCGTAATGTTTGGCGAAGACCAAACACTGCATTCCAACATAAGAACCTCATCCCAACTGTGAAGCATGAGGGTGGCAGTATCAAGAACTGCATGCTGGACCTATTATTGATGGACCTGCATTGATGGACCTATTAATTCAAGCACACAAGTAAGTCTACAAAGAAATGTTTAAAGCAGGAGAGATTTAACAATTTGGAATGGTGAAGTCCAGACCTTAATCCGACAGAAATGCTGTGGAAGGACCTAAAAAGGAAGCCCATCCAAGGAAGCCCACAAACATCACTGATTTGAAGCAGTTTTGTATGGAGGTATTGGTCAAAATTCCTCTAACCTGTTGTGCAGGATTGATCACCAGTTACCGGAAATGTTTGGTTGAAGTTTTTGCTGCTCCAGGGGGTCATAGTTACTGGCTATGTGTCAGAATGGGCTAATTCCTGGTTGCATCATTGAGTGACATCAGTGACCGCCAATCAGCAGTGGCTGCCGCCTGTTTAGAGCTGGTTGTTAGTATCTGGGGATGTGTCAAAGTTTGTTCTGTCTGTGTTAGATTTTGGATTTCCTCTTGCGTTCATACATACATTGAGTGCTGTGTTTATCCTGAGTGTGGTATTTGAGTGCACGGTTGTGTGTGAGCAAGCATGATTTTTAAGCATATTTCCTCTTGTATCTATCCTTTCTGCTATTAAGCCTCAGCTCTGTGTTTTGTTTGACCTTTTGTTTAAATAAATTGTTCTTCTTTTCTTTTCCTTTTTTTGTAATTTTGTATTTTGTGAAGGAGTGACAGCTTTGGCGTATATGTGTTTATATGCATCTATTCTTCCAGAACCTATCATCAGATTCTAGTGTGTTAAGGCCTTGATGAATCTTTATGTGGATGGTTGACAATTGATTCTTATTTTTTAATGTATTTTTTTATCACAAAATAAAGTATTTCTATTTCTTTACTGGACCCATGTCTCTTGCCCTCATTGTAGAAACAAACCTGTGTGACCTAGGGCTAGTTCTGTGTTCTATCAAATATTTCCCTAGGTGGAATTCCCAGGATGGTGTAGTTAATTATTCCCTGAAATTTTAAGATCAGTATTTACATAGTATCATCTTCTGTGGTCTTGCCATGGAAGCAAAGGTTCACATACTTTTTCCAATAAAGATATTTAATTTTGGATAATTTTGTTCAATAAATCTAAAAGCTATGTTTTTGTGACATTTGTTTATTTGGGTTCTCTTTATTTAGTTTTAGGACTTAGATGAAGTGCTGATCACATTTCAGGTCAAATTTATGCAGAAATACAGAAAATTGCAAAGTGTTCACAAACCTTCTAGTGGCACTGTATTTATAGAACCATAATAACTAAACAATAACTGAAACCAGTTAGGTTGCTAGATGGAACCTTTTTTTCTCCAAATACTGTAACAGGGGGGTTCTCAAACTTTTTTCGTGTAAACAAAATTCCCCCGCAGTGAAGAACACCTTGGACAGGTGAGATCAGAGACTAGCATTAGCATTAGTATTAGCATTAGCAAGTGGTGAGAAGAGTTCTGTTTTTTTGTTTTTATTTTTTTCAGCAAGCAGGAAAGGTTCCCCGGTCATTTCCGACTGAACAAAACGCAGACCTTCACTGGTGTTTTCACAACTATTTTTCACCGAGTGAAACGGGAAAAAGAGCGTCTCGGATGACCTAATATTCAGCTCATACAAAATCAGCTGGGTTTATTTTAAAGTAGTGGTGTGTTTTTGTAGTAATTTGTGCTGGTCATTGCTAAATATTAGTTTTGGAGAGTGCTCTGTGGGAGTGAACGCGGCACTCGATTAGTGTAAACACAGAGCTCTTCTGTTCTAAAATAAGAAACGACGACGAGGACGAGGTCGATGCTAATCTCTCTCGTGCACACACACACACACACACACACACACACAAGGAGGGAAACATAAGGAAAGAGAAACCTGAGGTGTGTGGAACCTCAAAAAATAAAATGAAAGATGAAAACTTTTTATGCCATTTTAGACTGCGATTGTTCAGAAGGTGTTGATTCATTTTCTGTAACAGCAGCATTGACAATAGTGCACCTGGTTCATATTAATGCACTGGAACTATTATGTTATTATTTCTATAGTAACACCTCCTACAATAGTAACATTCCTAAGTAACAATAATCCAAGAATCCCAGTATTAAATGCATTGCCAAAATTGCATAGACCTTCAAATGATCCTCCATTTTAAACAATTGTATCTTGTATTGGCTCTCTAACCTACCTCAGGATTCCTTGACTCATTCAGCCTCTAGTAAAAAAATCTTACCATCTTTTTTGAATGATACTACAGATTTCATAAACAAACTTTAAGAAAAATTAACAGCCTAAATGATAATATTTGGCTAGTAACCCATGATGTCTCATTGCTATATACTCCACATGAAGTGGGCCCGAAGCTTTAAAAAATATTTATAAAGATCAAGAAACAAAGTTACCCATAGATTTTGTGATCAATCCTGTTACTTTTTTTTTTTTTTTTGACAAAAAATGATTATTTACAGATTCAAAGTACAGCAATGAGAACTCTATTAGCACCCAACATAACATAACATATTCTAACATAACATATTCGCACAATGGGCTAAATGTTGGATGAGGTATATTGATGATTGCTTTATGATTTGGAAAGGAACAGAACCGGAATTAAATGAATTTGTACAATTGTTAAATTTAAGAGTGGCCAGTATAATCATTAAAATGATTATACATAAACACTGGCACATGCTATCAACTGATGACACTTTAAACCAAGCATTTCATCATCCACTTCTATTCACCTACAAGCGAACACGTAACTTGTCAGATAAACTAGTAAGATCTGATGTAAAATATAAAATGAAAATGCATATACAAGAATGTTTTCCATGAACTTGTTCTGCATTTCAGAATTTGAAACAATGTAAAACTTCTTCCTGCCCACTGACAACGAAACACAATGCAATTAAATCATGTATAACATCTACAACCAAAACTGTGTTTCTCCCTCCTGCAATGTTCTTGTCCCAAGATTTATGTCGGAAAAACTACACGTCAGTTAAAATGAACTAATAAATAATTAATAGTGAATTAATAAACATAAATCTGCTATACACTGTGAAGATATAATTTCCCCTATAGCCAGGCATTTTCATGAAATGAATCATATGGTCAGTCAATTTGAGGTGCGTAGGATTTGAACAAATTAATATATCGTGGAGGGGAAATATTGATAATGAATTATTAAAAAGGAAGCATTCTTATAAACTCCAAGCTATGTCCCCGAAATTTAAATGATTTTGATCTGATGTTATGTCTCTAACTGAATCTTTGAGGAATGTTATCCACTTATGGATTCCAAAAAAAAAAAAAGTGTACGTTTTCTTAAAATAAGGAGATGTTTATTTAACATTTTTTAAACATTTTTTTTGTTTTTTATTTTAATGTTTATTTAACATTTATTGAATGAGTCTCCAGTGTCAGTGCTTTGTAACAGTCAAAGGTAAAGCTGTAATATCATTTAAAGTCTTCAGACATCTTCAGGACAGAGGAGTTTATGCTTTGTGGCGTCACAGTAATACGACAGGCTGTGCTGTTTATACTGTAGCTTCTATAGTGTTAGTGAGAACAGGAACTAACTTGTTTCATGAAACATAAATGCAGTTATAAATGGATAAAAATTATGATGTTTCATTAATTGTTGGTAAATGATTGTGGTATAAAAACGTGTGAATTGAATCTGACTTTAGTTAAATTTGACATCTTTAAGTTCTAAAATGAACTAAAATGAATAAAAATAAAAAACAGTTTTCTGTCTGATTTTGATCTTAAACATCTATATTTAAAAAAAATAAATACAGAACATGCTAATCTGTGTATATTCCAGCTGATGAGTAAGGACCAAGAGGTTCAGTCATAAAGTTTCACTCTTAGACAGAACATTAAAAGTTAATGTTGACTTATGAAAGTATGGCGACTTTCATAACGTTACTCAAAACCCAGTCAGGCCTCAGTGTAGCAATCTGATTGGCTGAGTATTTTCTCTGCTCTTGCCTGTTCCATAAATTCCAATCCATGAAATCCAATAATGAAAGTTTTAATAGATTTTTTTGCTGTTGTTGTTCTGGATTGTCCTTCAGTCATCAAACCCTCACAAACTATAGGATTTAACCAGAATAAAACAGATCACACTTTGTTCCCCTTAAGAGTTTCAGATTTGATATTTTTTTTAAAGACTGCACAATAAATACAAATACAAAAAAATCTAATTAGTATTCTGGACTATCTAAGATGCATGATGTCAGTTCTCTAGGCCTGTTTTCCTCTAACGTGTGTAAAAATGGTACAAAAATAAGATTGTGATTATTATAATGTCACTGTGATAACAGGAGGCAAGCTTTGACACTTCTCATTCAAGCAGTACATTTTTCTTTTATTTATTTTTGTCATTTACATGCTGTATTTCTCTTAACATTTCTTTACCGTGGAGCAAAACTAAGATTATGATTGTTATAAAGCATTTTATCTAAAAACAACTCTGTACACATTTATCCCACTAGAATGGTAATTTGTAGAAAATAAGATTTCTCTAAATTCCACCAGCAGGTGATTAATTTCCTGGTCGTGATCATCTAAACGTTAATTTTGGACCAACATTCGTCATGCAGTGTCATTTCTACAGACCTGTTTTTACTCTAACATTCATCAGAAGGGCACAGAAATAAAATTGGAAGCTTCCTGAGAGCATGGCGTCAATCACAGTTTTTATGCTTTTTCCCCCCACACCATTTCCACCCCTTTCCACACATGTTGGTGAGAAAGAGGCTTAAAAATGACTGTCGATTATAAACTTGGATTTCAATTCATTTTAAATGCTTTTTATGCTGTTAGAATTAAAATGGTTTTTTTTCACCATGAAGAGAAAAACCTCACAGTTTGTTAGAAAATAATTTCTTTATTGTTTATTCAAGCAAATAACCTCTAAAATGTTTTATATACAAATATTTCATGCCATTTTTTTTGTATAAAAATTGAACAAAAACTCCAACAATAATCAAAATTTTAGTGAATTCCTTTTTAATGTTCTTCTGATAGGCATAGGAATGAAAATGTAAATTGCAGGTGATCTAGAAATGTCCATGTTTTTGGTTCTGAATATAGAAAAAAATATTTTGAACAAAAAAAAAAGACAAAAAAGAAATTTCTTGTGTGTGATTTATAAGGTTTATAAAGATAATTGATGTGGATAATATGACACAAATTGATTTATAGAGCAGCGAAAATGGTTTTCAGGGATATATGACATGACTGTTACATGTGGCCGAGCTTAAAACTTTTTTTTTTTTTAAGTTTAAAGTTTGTGGCATTCAGTACTACATTTTGTAAGGAATAAAACAATTAAGTGTCATGCTATTATAGGAAAATAATCAGTGACAGGGTGGTGTGATGAAGTGGAGTTTTCAGCCCAAAGTTGATTATTTTCCTATAACAGCAAGTTCCCGAGTGTTTTATTCCTCTTATACCACAGCGATTTACCAACAATTTATTTTTTATAGTTTATTGAAGAACAACACATCATACTTTATATACTTATCTGTTTATAATTACATTTACTGTCCTTGAAAACAAGTTATTTCCTGATGTCGTTTAGATTATAGCAGCTATAAACAGTCGTTCCCTCACCAGCTTCTCTTTTTTCTCTCTTGAAGTTACAGTTTTTCCCCAACTGGTCACACACATTTCCCACAACTACAAACACACATCTCAGTATCACACATACTATTCTGAAAATCTTGCACTTAAAGGGAAAAACCCTTTTCATTCAAAAACGTTACACACATGCCTCATAGACAAATAATCCAGTCAGTATCACACATACACACAAAGCCAACACCAAGTTAGACACTGTATTTCAAAACAAAGACCACAAACACAGCCACTGAATAAGCAACCTGTGTATATTTCACTGTTCACAAATCTAATTACTTACAAAATGAGATGAGCCACAAAAAACATTCCTCAAGAGCTGCTTGCAGTACAAAAAAAGTATCGCAAAAAAGCAGAGGGAAAATGTAGTACTGGTGCTGTGTGTAAAGTTTAAGTACAGAAAAAGAAACAAAAATAAAGAAATAAAAAAGAAAACTTAGGCATTATCTTGCCGATCATGAGGATTTGGCCACAAAACCTCATCTACATCACAACTAATGTTCTCGCTGGCCAAACAGAGGGGGTGAAGCGCCTAGAGTGATGGATCCACCCTTGACACAACTGTGCAGTGATATCTTCACGGGCTCCATGCACTGCCTCGAGAAGGCTCACTTGTTGATATAGGGTCCGCTCCTACACCTTCCACCGCCACACTGAAAAAAATTCCTCAGCTGGATTGAGGAAGGGGCAATATGGTGGAAGGAATATCAGATGGATGTGTGGCGAACCATTCTTGTATGTCATGTGCATGGTGGAAATTGACATCGAAGACGAACCAATTATCTGGTGTATTCATTCGGTTACAGTGTGTATCTAAATGAGAAAAACTGTAATAAGGCAAAAAAAAAAAAAAAAAAGCAAACAGAGAGTGTACACAAAGTGTAAACTCCTCCCTCCTGAAGATGTCAGAAAACCTAAAGTTCCAGCTTTACTTCTGACTGTTACAAAGCACTGAAGCAGTGAAGACTCCATCCATAGATGTTAAATAAATGTCTCTGTGCAGAAAACTTCAGCATATCAACAATTTTTAATCCCTTTATGTTGAGCCATACAAGTCCCTGTGAATGAGCTGTTACTATAGAAACAATAACATATTAGAACATGTGCATTAATATAAACCTGTGATTTGCAGCTGCTCTACTGTCAGAGCTGCTATTGTAAAAAAAAATAATAATAATCAACACCTTCTGACTAATCAGAAACAAGTCAGTGGAATACAGATGTAGATAGCAGTAGATAGTAATGTCTTTAGAAACATCAACATTGCCTGTAAGTGGCAAACTCTGAATGAACAGTTTATCCTATGACCTAGTATGAAATCGAGCCATTTGTGTGTGTGTGTGTGTGTGTGTGTGTGTGTGTGTGATCTTTGCCGCTGTGTTTGTGCAGTGAGAGCAGTGTGTATTCAGCGAGCACATGGCTTGGGTGTGTTAGTGAGTTGGAGAGAACATGCTGCGTTTATTGAGAAGCTTTTCTGGTGGTCCAGCGGAAACTCCTGTGATCTGCTCAGTGTTCAGACTGATGTTATTTTTCTCTGCTGCAAATGAGCCATGCTGTGATTTTCAGTTCCCCAAGTGTGAGAGCTCGAGCATGCTGCGTCTCTGTTACTGCGGTGACACAAAAAGCAACGTTTCCACCCAAACACGTCTCGAATCAAAAGCAAAAATTTTAAATAAAAAGTCATGGCAGGTGCACAAGCCTGTACTGCATTACACTTTGAGAAAAAACAGTTTTTCCTATGATTAATTGTTCTTAATTTCCTTAAAATGTTCTTTTTGGACCTTTTCTAATACAGAAACACTGTTGTAGGATCCTACATAAAGGCTTTAATGCTTCCCCAAAAGAGAACAACGGAAGAACTCTGAAAGGGTTCCAGATTTGACCAGTCGGGTGTGGAAAGAGTGTTAGCTGCATATTATTAGTGGATTGCTAGACTGCTTATGCTAAACGGTAACCTAGCAAGAGGAAAGACATTTTCACTACTCTTCTCGGCAATTCAGTGCAATCAGGTCACCTCACCCATCCACCTTTTCCTTTTCTTCAAAACTCAGTATTCCATAAACTTTATTATGCCACACTCTACAGTGTTCCATACACTTCAGTGTTCCATAAACTTTAGCATTCCATACGCTTCAGCATTCCATAAACTTTAATATTCTGTAAACGTCAGTATTTCATACACCAATCCACCTATTATCAGCTGGACGACTTGTTTTCAACCTTTCTAAGTTCTCCCACACCACTCCATTGCTTCGCTCCCTCCACTGGTTTCCTGTACCTGCCTGCATTCAATTTAAAACACTGATGCTTGCCTACAAAGCCAGAAAGCTACAAAGTCCTCTAACACAGCTCAGTTGGATGCAATATCTCTCAGGTTACGAGAAAGGCATGCATAAAGGGCCAAATTCTGATGGCTAGATGACTGGTTCAGAGCATCTCCAAGATGGCAGGTCAGGTGGAGTGTTCCTGGTATGCTGTGGTTAGTACCTACCAGAAGTGGTCCAAGGAAGGACAACCGGTGAACCGGCAACAGGGTCATGGGCGCCCAAGGCTCACTGATGCGCATGGGGATCGAAAGCTGAAGAGCTGAAAAAGTTAATGCTGGCTATGATGGAAAGGTGTCAGAACACACAGTGCATTGCAGTTTGCTGCGTATGGGGCTGCGTAGCTGCAGACCAGTCAGAGTGCCCATGCTGACCTCTGTCCACCATGGAAAGCGCCTACAATGAACACGGGACAATGGAAGAAGGTGGCCTGGTCTGATGAATTACGTTTTGTTTTTTTGTTTTTTTACATCATGTTGACAGCGGGTGTGTCTGTGTGAGAGATGGCACCAGGATGCAGTAGGGGAAGAACGCAAGCCAGTGGAGGAAGTGTGATGCTCTTGGCAATGTTCTGCAGGGAAACCTTGGGTCCTGGCATTCACGTGGATGTGTGGACACGTACCACCTACCTAAACATTGTTACGTACACCCCTTCATGGCAACGCTATTCCCTAATGGCAGTGGCCTCTTTCAGCAGGATAATGCGCCCTGCCACACTGCAAAAATTGTTCAGGAATGGTTTGAGGAACAGGACAAAGAATTCGAGGTGTTGACTTGGCCTCCAAATTCCCTCAATCCAATCGAGCATTTGTGGGATGTGCTGGACAAACAAGTCCGATCCATGGAGGCCCCATCTTGCAACTTATAGGACTTAAAGGATCTGCTGCTCTTGGTGCCATATTCCACAGCACACCTTCAGAGGCCTTGTGGAATCCCTGCCTCGACGAGTCAGAGCTGTTTTGGTGGCACAAGGGGGACCAACACAATATTAGGCTGGTTGCTTTAATGTTATGGCTGATCAGTGTAGAGATCAAAAAATTAGCCACAGTGTACTTTAGTACTAAATGCTCCTTGTGGGGACATGTGAACATTTTCCCCCACATCTAATAAAGGAAAAATCTTTTGTCCACTGTGTTACACCCAGGATTTATCTTTATTTCTATCCCGACTTCCAGATTATAGATAAATATTTTTTTCCACTACTAGATAAAATAAGATTTGTCAGCATGTTCTCATCGAGAATGAATTCAGCTATCAGGTAATCTTTAAATACATCCCCATCAGAAATAAATACACCCTCAGTACAAACTTATGACTGTCTTCGACTGAAAGCCCTGAAACAAAGCCGAAATGAACAGATATGTGGAGAACCGAGACACGGCGCTGAGATTTTCTCATGGAACCTGAGACTGAGGCGCCGCTCGCAAACTCTTTTCATTTCCTCTTTCATCCCCTCGCCTTCATCCAGCTTCTGAGGAGGATATTTATATCACAGAGATGTTTTTCTTTTCCACTTTTTTTTTTAAGTGCGGGAATGGAAAAGGTGAAGAGTTTGATGTTGAACTCATGTCTAAGCTGGTCAGTATTACAGACTGGTCAAAAGGTCAAATAAAAGTTAACCATGAATAACAAATTTCAAAAATTAAATGCATCCTGTACCAAACATCTGAAAAAGAAAAAGAAATAATTTATCCTACAACTAACAAAATTAAAGTTATTCAGCTATTTTTTATTATTCAAGAATTCTCATATGAAACTAAAATCTCTCGGAATCCCGTTTGCTTCATTTTTATTGCACCTTTACATTTCATTCAACACACGCTGGACCTAATTTATCAAACTGGATATGAATTTTTTTTCATGGAAGGAGTCTCCAGTGTCAGTGTTTTTTTAACATTCAGAGGTAAAACTAAGTTTTCTGACATCTTCAGGACAGAGGAGTTTATGCTTTGTGGTTTCTCCATAACAAGACAAGTGTTTTTTTTTTTTTTTTTGGTAATAAAATTCAATAGAGAGGAATAAAGAGAGGCTGGTGAGGGAATGACTGTTCATAGCTGCTATAACATAAGAGAACAGCAACTAACTTGTTTCACCAATTCTGGCATTATATGTAACTATAAACAGATGAAACGTATAATGTGTTATTCTTTGATAAATAAAAAATTTTAATCATTATTAAATTGATGTGATAAGAGTAATAAGAGTAACAACACAGGACATGCTGTTATGAGTTAACTTTATTTCAGGACAAATCTTAAATCATGTTAATCACAGCTTAGTTAAGACCAGCCTTAACTATAAAATCTAATTTCTGTCATTTGGGAACATTTCCAAATAAAAACATTTTAAAAGCAGATCCTAAACTGCTTTTAATTCTCAATTTGTCCCAATACAACACGTGGAATTCCGGTAAATCTGATGTGTTTAAGCGTGTCACACACTCACCTGACACCTGCCTTGTGTCACTGTAATGTGTTTTATACACAGTTAAACCAGTCGTCTGTACCCTCACTCGTCCTCGCCGTCTACCTGTAAACACAAAGCCGTTTTACAGTAAGTGTGAAATGAGTTATTTATTTCTGCAGCCCTGCAGGGTGTGATGGGTTTTATCCCACTTTCGAAAGACTCAGATCGAGTTTGACGTCTTAAACAAGCACACTTCAAACACGGGCCGTGTTTCAAAACAACAAATAAGCAGAAAAAAGATGTGAATAAGTAAATGTGCATCAGTTTCAAAGTGTTTGTGGGAAAACGGTCACCAGAAAATGAGTGTGTGACTAAAAACAGCTGATTCGGTCTCAGAGTGTTGTGTTTTATTGTCAATATCACTTTCAACTCAATAAGAATCCATTGTGTAAGTGAAGAGTAATTCATTCAGTCTAGTGTGTGTGCAGCGTTAATTATTTACACTTAACTTTTTCTTTCACGTTTGACTTTTACTCTTAACAGATTGGTCAAATGCAGCTTGTCTTAATACAGAGAAACCACCAAGCAGAAACTCCTCTGTCCTGAAGATGTCAGAAAACTTAAAGTTATAGCTTTACGTCTGACGGTTACAAAGAGCTGCCACTGGAAACTCTTTCCATAAATGTTAAATAAACACATTTCTCCTTACTTGACCATATCAATGAAGTATTAAATACTTTTATGTGGAGCATCCACTGTACGAGTTCCTGTGAATGAAATGTTATTATAGAAATGATGACCTATTAGAAGATTAATCAACACCTCCTGAACAATATAATGTGCCATACATAGAGAAAATGTGTCATGTTAAGCAGGAAAAATATTTCACGCAAAAACACGCCTTTTCCTGTTGTTTTAATGAGTAAATTACAGAATACAGTACAAGGGTGTGTGGTGTTTCGTGCTGAATAGAACAGTGCAGTTTCGCTAAACGGCCTCCATGGAAACCCCGCGTCTGCTGAGACACTGATAAGCACCGCAAATTAATCTCCTTCACTCAAAATTACAGTTTTCTCTGACAAAAGGCGAGAATGACATTTATTAGTGACAGACACACGGAGAACATTCAGCTTAACCCTTAAGTAGCATCCCATCCAGCGGTCATCTCTTAAACATTTTAGATTTATTCTAAAATCTGTCGTAAACTTTTCATCGCTTTATTTTCCCACTCTGTTCCTCTCAGCTTAAAAAAAAAAAACACTTCAACTTCATTTCTGTAATGGAAATGTGAATGTAAACATCATTTCTCCCCCCTGCTCATTAAGCTCTTTTTTTTTTCTTCAAATTTTGGACTTATTTTTTTCTCGTTTCAAAGATTTATTACCCACCAAACACCCACAAAACATCCACATTTTCCTTACACTGCCCTTCAAAAGTTTGGAAACGCCTGAACAAAATAGGGTTTTTGGGCAATATCAGCATAAATCCTCTTTAGTTAGTGACCAATTTGCATTGATAATAAGGGACAACACTAGGCATCCGAGCAGTCAGTTTATTCAAACATTGACTTGATATATTACTCCAAGCCTCCTGGAGGATTGCCCAAAGATGATTCACACTGGTTGGACACTTCTTACGGACATCACGGTC
>CM040985.1:11213808-11255309 GCA_022985145.1 Pangasius djambal
AATTTGAGTATTTTTCTATGTTATGTTCATGTTTATGTTCATAAACTTTTTATTTAATAAAATATGTTTTCATAGTTTGTGTTGTCCCTTATTATCAATGCAAAATGGTCACTAACTAAAGAGGATTTATGCTGATATTGCCCAAAAACCCTATTTTGTTCAGGCGTTTCCAAACTTTTGGAGGGCAGTGTATATCAAATTTGATTATATCACATCAGCGATTCAAAAATGCTGTGAGATCAAATAAAGCACAAAACAGGTGATGCTACTGAGCTAACTAAAGTTACTAGCTAAAAGAATCTCTTGCTTCTAGTTTCTAGGTTCTAGTTCTCTAACCTTTCTGACAGGAAAACAATATCTTGTTCTACATAGAACCTTCAATAGTTCTAGATTGTTTTTTTTTTTTGTATAATGAACATAAATAAAGTTAGGCCTTGGCGCTCTCAGTGTCGTGGACCGGGTTCGATTCCCAGCCAGCACACGACAGTGCAATGATCTGCTGTGGCGACCCCTAATGGGAGCAGCTGAAAGAAGAATAACAACATGTACCTAAACAAAATTCTCTGAAATTTCTCAAAATTCTGACAGAATTTCTCAAAAAGACAATAACTGTGCAAATCACAAGCAATATTTGGTATTTTTAACTACTTTAAACCTTTTATACAGTATGTCCACCATGAGCATAACACACCACTTGAGTAATGTTAGCAAGAAGGGTAAGCAGGTGATCACTGGAAAAATATTGTTTTGTTTTTTTTTTCGCACCATTCTGTCTAAACTCTAGAGACTGTTGTGGTGAAAATCTCAGAGCATGCACTGTGTTTGCATTGTGCTGCTGCTACCTGATTGGTTGATTGGATAATTGCATGAATACACAGGTGTACAGGCATTCCTAATAAAGTGGACAGTGAGTGAGTGTGTAAACAGGGTAAACATCACCAGTCATCATGGCAGTGTAAAAACATGTAGCAGTGAGTAAATCATTATTTTGCACAAGCCCAAGCAGATGTGGCAGTTTTTCCCAGCAGCTCTAACACAAATCCACTTCAGAGTTTCTGTGGAAACGAAGATGTGAAACTGTACTCCAGTTTACTCATCTTCCCACAAACCCTATCTGATCTGGCACAGAGAGCAGAGAAGGGCGTGAAGGGGAAGGTGATACGTGACTCAAACATATGACCAAAAACACCAGTGCTTATGTATTTCACACACCTACTGAATCTTTCTTCCTGCTTACTTTTATTTTTAATATTATTATAACAGCTGGATGTACAGGCACGCCCTGTCAGCCGTTTTCTCTTTCTAAATCCACACAGGAACAAAGAGGCACTGCTTCAGGATGCTAATCCACACTAGTGCAGATTGCTTCATCGCATGCTAGCCATCATCATGTGCACATGAGCTACACATGCTAATCAACAATAGCACGTCATCAACTTTCCACTCATTTTTATAGAAAACAACACCATTCAAAATTGAACCACTGATCGACTGGCTATTGGGAGACGAGTGACTAGCTCAAATTATGAAAATAGACAATATCAAAAAATAGTTAGCAGTCAGTTAATTAGCATTGAGTTTTTTTTTTTACAGAACACCACTCCTAACTATATAATTTTCTGTGCATGAATTAAAGCTTATCCTGATATTAGAAAGCAGAAAGAAACCTCCACATGCTAATCAAGATTAACATAAACATCCTAGCAAAGTGACTTTTTAATTATTTCCAGACATAAAAATCTTAGTCATGATTACAAGCGGAAAATTCGCATTCTCATTTTAATACCCAACACTGATTAAACCGCAGACATTATCCTTACAGAAAAATCATATCCCTTTCACTTCACCATAAGTTTCATCACATGTGAAGAACATGTGACGGTGCGTTTCAGCACGTTATGCACATGCATGATGTGAATAATGTCTTCATGAGAAAAATGAAATAATCATGTGAAAAACAGTGAATATTGCTTAAAAAGAAAATTACACAAGACACAAGAAAGTACACGAATCACATACAAAAATTCATCATGTGAGAAAACCCCACGTGAAAATAAACGTATCATGTAAAATCACTTGTGAAATTTAATGAATTATGGAAGAAAATCACACGTGAAAACTGAATCATGAAAAAAATCATGTGAAAACATTAATTATGTTGGGGGGGGGGGGGGGGAATCCGGTTTCCCTACATGTGAAAATCTAAAACAGTGAATCAGACTAATAACTCTAAAGAGGGAATGAGAAATGTAAATTAATAGGGAAATCAGACGTAATGGTGTTAAGTGAGAAATGACAGAGCAGCACGAGTTCCAGACGCTGATTAACTCTAACCTGAAATTAAATTACACAGTCAGCAGGGATGCTCTGTTGAGACTGAATATCATTAATGTTATAATATCTGATCGTCTAGGAGGAAAAGTGAATGCCGCTCGGTGTCAGAGTGTTGCCGATGTGACGTCAAGTGAGCAGCACGCAGTCTAAAACATTTTACCTAAATACTATACATAACTGTAATATAATTCACCATCATGTGGTAGATCAAACTGTATGTTTTATTATGCAATAAAATCATATAATAGAAACATTTTGTCCTGAGTCATTTCTATGCAGGAAGAGACAAAAAATGAAGAAGAGAAAAAGTGCTTTGAAAAAAAAATGTTCTACTAAAAATATACAACTGGGTAGAAATAAGACACTGTAAAGTGATTAAAAAAAAGAAAAAATGGCGAGTAGGGAATAAAATATGACCCATTAACAATCAGCAAAAACAATTTTTTACTTATTAAAGAGTGACATGTCATACTTTTTACTCCTTAGGTAAGTTTTTTTAAGAGTTTTTGTGTCACATGTAAATGTTGAAATGTTGAATTTATAGTATAAAAATGTCCTTTTGAAGTTTAATGACATGGCTACCTCTGTTTTAGAAGCTGTTTCACTCACACAGTCATGACGTTTTCTTCAGGATCGGTCATTAGTTAACGAGAAAACAATTAGTGAGAGCAATTAACCTTCAGACAGCAGTGATATCAATCAGATGATAAGATAAGATGAGTCATAAATTTAAAAATAAAACCTGTATCACCGTCACAAAGTGGTGTTAAATCTGTCAGTAAAGAAGAATAATGACTCAATCCGAGTCTGGATTTCAGACTTTTTTTCCATTAGTTTGACGCCAAGGCAAAAGCACGTTAATTTGATAAAATAAAATAAAATATTAACATGCTTTTGTACAAAGTAACAAAGTACAGCTTACTGTACAGTTTACTTTGTGTAAAGTAAAATGAACAGTATTTTTTAGCACATTCAAATAATAACTCCTCACAAACAGGGCATCGAGTCCAAATTTGCGGTTTAAAATTTGCAATTTCAGCAGTTGTTGCTGTGTCTATGAGCTAGTTGTGTGGAAATACTAATACAAATTCCTACTTAAAAATATTTTTGTGTAACATATCCAGAACAAACGGAGTTACAGCTCTGTCCTTTGGTTCATATTACAGCTTTTAATGGCTAAACATTTAGAGGTTTAGTTTAGCATTAGAGTCAAATCGCTTTCTCATCGCACTTGACTCATGTTAGAGTTCACTTACAAGTCAAAAGACCAGATCTGTCTCTCTCTCTCTCTCTCTCTCTGTCTGTCTGCCTCTCTGCCTCTGTCTCTTTCTTGCTTTGTATCTTTCTCTCTGTCTCTCTCCCTCTATTTGCCTCTCCCTCCCTACCTCGCTGTCCCTGCCCCTCTTGCTCTGTCTCAGTCACACTCTTTGTTTCCTCACACACTCATTTCCCTGTGTTTTTATTAATAAATCCAGCTGTTGTGTTATTTTAGACCAAGTACATCAGGTATGTTAATGGCTTTATCTCTGTTCGTCATGGCTGCTCCTTTAGACCCTGCTCATAAATCACTCTCACACACTGAGTGTGTATAAACATAGTAGACACGAGGTCATGACCTCCATCAGAGCCTGCGTGTGGCCTGTGTGATAACACACACTTATCCTGTGCTTTTTTTGTCCACCATCACACACGTCATTCCTCCTGTTTTATGCAAATACATCATTAATAAATCAAAGTTTACATATGGCAAAGTTCTGGCGGCTGCTGTGTGGCTGACAAGACAACATGATAACAGAGGGTTTGGAGTAAATGACGACATAGTGGGTGTGTGTTTCAGTCTCTTCTGGAGTGTGTGTGATAGGGTGTTCATTTCATGACGTCATCCGATTGAGACAGAATATTCAGAACAATATCAGCTGATAAACTGTTCTTATTTTCTTTTGGAGACAAACATAATCAGTCTCTTATTACATAAGTAATAATCAACAACAACAACAACAACAACGGCGGGTTGGTATGATGAAATGGAGTTTCTGTTACTACCCTAAAGTTGATTATTTTCCTATAACAGCACATCCTCAAGTATTTTGTTCCTATTATACCACAGCAGTTTGTCAACAATTACAATTTTTATTCGTTAAAAAATGACACATCATACTTTTTATACTTTTATAGTTACATTTAATGTTGTGGAACATCCACCAAACAAGTTCTTACTTATGTTATAGCAGCTATAAAAAGTCTTTCCCTCACCAGCTTCTCTCTTGAAGTTAATAAGATCTAAAAAAAAAAAAAAAAAAAAAAAAGCTCGGTACAGCTTTAGCTCTGACTGTTACAAAACACTGATACTGGAGACTCCTTCCGTAAATGTAAAATAAACTCACAGAAACCTTCACCATGTCAACTTTTAAAAAAATCTGTTTATGTGGAAAGTCCACCATATAAGTCCACGTGAACAAGCTGTTACTATAGAAACAATAATGCATTAGAATGAGCTCATTAATATAAAGATGTGATTTGCAGCTGCTACTGTCAGAGCTGCTGTTCTAGAAAATTTCAGTGTACTGAAGCAGACTTTAATTAAAGTTTAGACTTTAATTCTGAGGAAGGAGTTCTTGTTTCTTCTTCCTGGAAAAAAATGCTAATTATTATGTAGGAATTTTTTTTTTAGATTTTTGATGCCCACTTCGCAAATAAATAAAATAAAACAAAATAGAAATGAAACAAAATAAAGTAACGCTACTTTGTATTGACTGCTGCTTCACAGAACAGCTGTCTTTTGCATTTTATTAATTAATTAATTTATTTATTTATTTATTTATTTATATGACACATCATTGCTAAATTGTGAGCACTACAGCAGAGGTATTGCACAGAGGTACTGCACATCCTCACATGTTTGTTGTCACGTTTGTGATTTCAGCTTCCTGTAGTCCTTCAGTGCCAAAATGACAGAACAGGAGAAGAAACTGCAGATGAAGCTCACAGATAAGACTCGAATTTTGTTTCCTTGTATTACACCTGCACGTTGCATAATTATGTTTTTCCCCATTTTTCTTCACCTCACTTGACTGGTCATGAAACCAAACCCTTTATACACTCATTCATGTACAAACTAGAGGAGTGAAAATGTGATGAAAAATGAACCTTTTCAATATTTCCTGAGTCACTTCCTTACTATCACAATTAATTTCAGTGTTACTCTCTGCTTATTTTGCACCTTAGATTTAGCCCTTAGATAAGGAACGGATGCTTAGCAAAAATAAGGGCCCCCTATGAACTGACACTAAAAAAACTTTGTTTTTAAAAATCATAAATGTACACTAAGAGCAGGTCAAAATGAAGAGAGGCTAGAGCGCCCAAGTGGTGCAACAGGAAAGGTGACCAAATTAGGGAGAATTATGGTGGGGGAAACAAAGACAGGCTAGAACATGGAAACAACAGGCCAAAGATACATGTCCACTGCGTGCGAATAATTGCCACAACTGTCATACGTCACAAAGATATTTAACTCAGACTGCCTTTTTAGAACCAAGTTTGAATAAGAAGCAATCTTACTTGAATAAGAAGATAGTTTGAAATCCACTTTTTCATGAGTTATTCATGGCATCCACATTGTAGATGGACATGTCCCTCAACCAGCAAAACGCTGGTGATGAAAGTGGAGAGAGATATTCATGCTGCAGAAAGTAGACATTTAGCCTTAGAGATGCATGATGATATCAGCAAGGCTTCACTGCAAAAACAAATATATCTTAGCAAGTTCAAGAAAATATCTTGAATATGGGCAAATTTATCCACAGTTTCTTATTATGAGACTATTATAAATCAAATATATATTTTTTGCAGTTCAAGCTTTAATTTTTCTTTTGATAGATCATTTTTCTTCTTTCTAGAAATCCGTCCATCCATTCTCTGTACTGTGTATCCTACACAGGATCATGAGGAGCCTGGAGCCTATCCTAGGGAACTCAGGGACCAAGGCAGTGGACACCCTGGATGGGGTGCCAACCCATTTTGGGGTACACACTCTGATACTATTTACTCACTACAGACAATTTAGAGATGCCAATCAGCCTACAAGGCATATCTTTGGAGTGGGGGAGGAAACTGGAGGAAACCCCTGAAGCACAGGGTGAACATGCAAACTCCATACACACAGGGCAGAGGTGGGAATTGAACCCCCAGCCCTAGAGGCACAAGGCAAATGTGCTAACCACTAAGCCACTGTCCCCCCTTTCTAGAAATAAATGCTTAAAATTAGAAGAAAAAAAATGCCAACAGAACAGGAATACTTCAAGCTTGAAATTAGTAAAAATGTCTACAGTATAAAACACCAGAGTATAAGTAAGCAAACTAATCAAGGGCGAATACAAATCAGGTGAACACAACTGCAGAAGAAACCAATGAAGAGACCAGAGTGGAGACAGGACTACCACCAAAACAGAGGCACATGGAAAATAACAAATGCAAACAGCACTCACAATCTTGGGACATTTTTCTTAATTTGATCTTTTTTATTTCCAAATTTAACTAAAGCATCCAAAGTCCTACATGTTAACAAGTACTGTGGCACTCTCACTCATTGAGCAATCGTGCAGCTGTCTTAACTGTGCATTTATGTATATAATGTATGTTTCATGTCTACGTTGTGATGTTAACGTGGAAGAATGCACAAGTAAGAATTTCACTGTATATTGTACACTTTACTTGAGCACATTACGATAAATTTGAAACATGAGGAAGGATATAAATACACCAGATTCACCTTTAGGACAAGGACTCGCCTCAAGCATGCTTTTATTTAGCCCCATAGTTTCCTTTTTTATGAAGGAATTTTTGAGAAACAATAGACATGAAGAGGTTCTTGTTTCCAGACACTGTTATATTCCACAATGCATTTTAGAATCATGAAGTAAGGGTACTAGCACGATATTTAGGCAAATGAATCCATTAACACTAACCAATTTGCAGCCTTGCAAAATAGTAAAGAAGTAATGAAGTAATTCAGTTGTGATGCTGAAATAAAATTAGATGAGAAGGAAACTGACTGATAACAAACTGTTTAAGAGAACTGAGTGGCGTTCTGATTAGCTCATATTTGCAGTTGGCACATTTTTAGCATCAGTGAGTGATTTTTCAGGTGAAAAAGACAGATTATTATGGATGCTTTTGTCCTGTAATGGTTTAAGAAAATGCCGATTGCAAACTGAGACTCCAGCCAGATCACAACATAACTAAAAGGGAGCGCCAGAAGGTAACACAGACGGGAGAAGGAGGGGTGACAACATCCAAACATCCCAGTTCACCAAAAAATCAGTAGGATGTGTCAAGTTAAATATTGTTTGGTTTGAATTAAGCTCTGCTTTTGACATGCTAGCAGTATCATGGAATACAAATACATGAGAATGAATATGATAGAACTGACAAGCAAACAAATATACATACAGATATGAATAGTTTATGAACTTTTATTATTATTATTATTATTATTATTATTATTATTATTATTATTATTATTATTTTGCCAGAAAGCTTCAGGCTGAAATCGAAAGAACAAAACAAAAAAGTTCCACTTACTTTAATTTGGAGCAAGGGAGGACAGTTTGTTGAAGTTCATACGGAGGGTTGCCAGGTTTCAAGAACTCCTGCTCTAACTACAACTCAAAGACCTAAACACTGCCTTACTGGGCTCTAGAATAATGACCATTCTCTGTTTAGAATGCATTATAATGAAATGCTGCTTAAAGGACCCCAGTTTGACTCACAGCAGCACTATAATTGTATCCCAGCTTTATAGTAGAGTCTGATAGTGTTCAGCACACTTTTCTGATCTTTCTGGAATGTAAAAAAACAAAAAAAACAAAAATGAAATGGATTAAATATTATTAGATGCCTATTGTTGTCGACTATAAACAACAGTTTCTTGATTTGGGGAAAAACAGATAAGAATATTTTGAGCACTTCTCAAAGTTTCTCAAATGCTAATATACAGTTTTAGTGATATCACACTTATGTGATAATTGAATGATAAACCAGCATCTAGGATTATGCACGATTCTTAACTTTAACCAACAAGCTGGAAGGTGAAACCAGAAACCTTACTGAAGCCAGACTTCCTCAATATTCCTGTTTAATCTGAATGTAGTTTTTGATTACCGCTGTACTGCTACCAACTACAGTTCCATCAGTGGTGTAGCCAGGAATTAATTTTAGGGGCAGATGAGGAAATGAAAGCCAATCCTTCCATATTAATAACGTTGCCATAAAATGTGGCATTTCCTCTGAAAATTACTAAAATAAGACGCAAGTGATAGAACAAAATTACATATTATCTTATAAAAACAGATCCACACTTCTTTTTCTTTTTTTTCTCCTCTTGCAAACTTCATCGGCCCTCACCACAATATCCCTGAGCTCAGAGCTTACTAGTAGTTTTCAAATAGAAATGGGGAAAATACTTGATTCTGATTGGTTAATCCAATCACCACAGCAGCTGGTAGCCAATAAAATGTGATTAAACAAACTAAGGGAGTGCTTGTGATATCTGGGGTAATTAAATATGGAATAGTAATGATGACCTCATTGACCTTTAATGAATATCATTATACCGCAATTATTACTCCATGAAAGGTAAACTTCACAGAAAGCTGAAAACAGAAGAAGGACAAAACAGCGAAAGAAAAGGAATTTCTCAGAGGCAGAAGTGCAAGTTAACGATTTGGACTCTACACCAATTAAAATTTTAAAGCATTATTTACCAGCAACTGAAAGGGGCAAAATCTGGAGACAAAATACAGACAAAGACGAATTAGGCGTGAATTAACCTACACTATATCCAGTTAATATTTCCTTAATTAATGCCATTAATATAAGCAACAGAGTTTCACAAAATGTTCATTAAATTGGAGGGTAATTCAAATAAGTAAGTGATCTAAACTTTGCGGCATAATCCATATATAAAATTGCAGTAACATATCAACAATTATATGACTTGAAGCTGATCAATCGAGGTTCACATTAGGGAGTCTCCTTATACGTAAATTTACACAATCTCAGGAGAAAAACTTTGGATACAAATGCCTTTCTGAACTGGATCTTCATGAATGACAAAATTCGTTCATATTCAGTATGATAAATAAGGAACAGTGTGTCTGTGAATTAAATGCCTAAGGAATATTTAAAGTAAGAACAGCATTAGGCCTAAAGCAGAGCCTTGTTGGACACCATACTGCTGTGGAGAACGGTGACGTCTAAATGCTGTAAATGTAAACGAGGCTATTTTGTTTATTACGCTGAAGTCCATTCATGTGTCCATTTCCATCCATCCAACTTAAAATCACTGCTATAAAATCTAAAGCTGGCTTAAGCCACTGGGACAGAACACTGCTAATTAGTGCACACTACACCAGGATTAGTATCTTTTTGTGGCTTGGGTTTGGTCTGACCTTGCGAAGCTTACTCTTTTTATTCATCAACACAAATTGGAGCTGCCCGAGATCAGAAAGAACGATAACGTAAATGTCCAACATCTTTCTCATCTCAGCAGAGATTTTATTCAATCACACATGGTTCCATTTCCATTTCCTAGTGTTTTTATTTTTATAGCAAACACACTCCTTGTGACTTCAAACCCTGTGATGTTATTTCAGAGACTTCAAGGATCTCACTGTGTAAGAGCCTGTTCTTTAAAAGTGGGTTTGATATCTCAGACAATTTTACATTGGAATTCAATTTCATCTTATTGTTTATACTGAAGCAAAAAAAAAATTGGGGAAAAGAACCGTTCCTAATAGCTGAAATAGCTAAACTTTGCATAATTGTATTCTGTAAGCTAATTAGCAAGGACTGTGCATTACAGCACATTTAGCTGTTATTTTGAGTTTTACTTTATTACACAATCCTGTATTAAACCTGACATACACTCTCAGGGTATTCTTGGTATGGCAGGATGGGGAAATACTGATTTAACACACACTAACACATAGTTGTGAGTATAAATGAGTAAGAATTGTTGCTATGTGTGGAGCTCTGTTTGGTATGAGTAAGAGCAAGGGGTGGAGTTAGCGCTAACAGATTTAATTACACCTCATTTATACCAAATCTAACTAATTCACAATCCCACCTGAGAGTTAATATACATTTTGTGTAATTATGAAGTTAAGCATGACAAATCAAGGTTTCCAATTTTTCTTTTTTTTTTTTCTTCGAAGTAACAGTTCATGCTTGTGGTATTCTCAACTCTTTTGATGATACACATTTAACAAGCAATAAACTACATATTTCAAGCAACAACAATCTCTTCTGAAAGTTTAAATAAATTAAATAATAAATAATAATCATTTTATTTGCATTATTTAATACCATAAGTGCAAAAGAGAAAGATTAAAAACAAAATAATAAGCAAAAATTACATTCCACCCAGCACCAGGTAGCATTACAGCAATCAGGCTAAAACCTAAATTAGCATTACAATTAGCATTTTTTACTTGTTTGGGTTGAAGTAACTGAATGTTACTTTTTGAATAAAGGTGTAAAAATAAACAGTTTATTGGTGGGTTGTTGTTGTTGATAGGCATTATCACTAAAATTAGCTTTTAGCAAGCAGGCTAAATAAGCTAAACAAGTGGTTTTGTTAGCTGTGGGACGTTATAGCCGCATCAGGTTCTCACTATCCTTCATGTGCCTGATTCAGATATGAATCAGTAACATATTAATCACATTATAATAATAGTGGGTAAAATATTTGGCTGTCTGGTGTGTAAAGTGTGTACGCGTAGATTCAGCTGGTGAGGGAAAGAAAGCGAGCGGAAAAACCACCGTGTGAAAGGAGTTGTCGAGAGAAAAAGACGAGTGAAACTCTTTAAATTAATGATCGATGAGGCAGCTTTCTTTCACTTCAAAGTTCTCGTTTTTGTAGTGTGCTCGTTTATATTGGTGCCATTGGAGACGCTTCCCCTGCTGCTGAGGTGAAAAAGACAAGAACAATAGTACTTTCACTCCCTTTTCACTGCACATCGTTCCCCCCATCCATCCCTCAGCCTCTTTTTTGGCATCTGAGTTTTTTTTTATTTTATTTTATTGCTCTCGGTTTCCTGGCGTTTCACTTTGCACTTCACGGACTGCAGATTAAGAAGGAAAAAAACAGAGTGTGTTAGACGAGTGTGTGGTGAATTTCTATAGTCTTTTAAACCCCACTGTGTTTTGGCGCTCGTGGTTTTTGTTTTTTTTGCGTGAGTGATGTGATACATTGTGACGCATTCATGCAGCACGTAATGTCGTTTACTTCAGCTGTCTCACTTTCCTTTGATTCAGTTTCTTTGTCTTCTGGAAAGTTCTTCAGAAAAGGTTCTAAAAAGGTGACAAACGATAACCGAACACTTATTTAAAAAAAACAAAAATAAAAAAAAAAACACCTCACTATAGTAACATCATCTTTTCTTATTTTTCTAAGTTTAGACATGTTCCTCTACATCATTACTTTTTATTAGTTTCAGATACGATGGATTTATGTTTGACGTGGGTATTTTGTTGAGCTTTGGCATATTCATGCAGCATTTTCCCTCGTTTCTCTCAACAGACCGCTTTCACGCAGTTCCCAGACCCAGTACTATCTGGGTCAAGAAGGAAAAAAAAAAACGAGTGAAGGTTTTTAAGAAGCCGCTCACGTTTCCAGCGGTTTCAGAGCCCAACTGTTCCGTCATCCAACATTGGAGATTCCTGAAGCACAGCGTAAAAACAACAATAACATTCGTAAAGGGTTTTACAAGCTGTATTTGTAGTTTGGAGAAAATTTTTACTGTTCAAACTCAAATTCTATCTACAAACACTTCAAGAAGTGAAGTCTAGAGTCGTTTATTTGTTATTTACAGGTACACTGGGCATTGAAATGCTTGTGATGAGGCTTCAGATTCAGATATCGGCAGTACAAGCACTTATTAGGCATGAACAAATACATTTTTTAGACATGAATGGTTGAGATGATGTTGTAATGAAATAAGGTAAGTGAAAACAGTGGTGGACAATGGCAGAGTAAAACTGACATGTGCTATTAAGTAAGGTAGAATAGTAAATAAAGGTACAAAAAATAGTAAATAGTAACTCTGAATGGTAAACAACTAAGTGTCCAGAAGTGGCAGTAATAAAGTGGCGCAGTGCTGGATGAAGGACTGCTGGCACAGAAACATTGTTCACAGAAACGTCACAGAATCATCATCATGTAGATCTGCTACACCTGCAGATGTGCAGCCATTCGTTGTAGGTGCAGTGAAATTCTTTATTAATCCACTTAGTACAGATCAGTGATTACAGCTGCTGCGATTAGTCAACATAATCCATTGTGTCCATTATGAAAAATTGTTGATGTGGACAAATATTTTTTAAATTGGCATTTAACTGAAAGTACTGTCTCTGTTTTGGCGTTTGTGATTTAATTAACTTTTTATTTTTAAGCTATTATTATTATTATTATTATTATTTTTGACATTTCTCATTCATAAGCCACATTTAAGCTGATTAATCATTTGTTGATTTATACACATGAATAATCGACTATTAAAATATCTCTTAATTACAGCTGTAAATGTAAATGTAAAAAACATCCCTTTATTTACTCAAGATCATGTTTGTGCCAAAAAAAAAAGGGGCTTGCATAAACACAAACATTTTTTAATGACTTGAAACATCTCCACTTAAAACATCAAGAGGTCCAGCAAGGCAGGACTATCAATATTAAAAGCACAGCTCAGAAACCCACTCTGGAACAGCAGAACCTCACAAAGATGAGTGAAGTGGTGAGTGAAGTGGTGTAGAAATTCTCTGTGATAATGAGCCTTAATGGGAAACAGGTGAGGTTATTAGACAGGTGTGCGAGTGAGAGTGAGAGAAAGTCTGGACTGGATCATGTGGATTCATGGCAGCTCCCGGATTGGCACTGTTTTAGCATCGTCTTTAAAAGGTATGCAGCATATCCAGCCATTTGATTGCTAATGACATCGCGAAACACTGTAAAAATAGTGTGTCACTTGAATTGTGTTTCTTGAAATCCCATAGCGCGCAACGGGCGATGTACAACAGCAAAAAAAAAAAGGAGAACAGCTCCTTCAGCAAAGATGGATGCAAGATGCAAACATCAAACATACAAATAGAAGAAAAATGAGAAAGAAAGAAAGAAAGAACGAAAGAAAGAAAGAAAGAAAGAAAGAAAGAAAGAAAGAAAGAAAGAAAAAGCAATGCCCAGGGAGAAGTAGATTGTGTGCTCAACTGGAAATGCAAACAAGGACAGAAGACGACTTTAAACAGAGAAGTGAATTTCTTGAAAGAGTGTTTATCACCCTTTTTTTTAATTTAAAAACTGAAATCCAGTGCTATATGTGTTCATGGCTTCATGCTATATTGTCAGCATGGTTTCACTTTGGACATCATCCTGGGAGTTTTATCCAGCTGTCAGTCCCTATCACATCATCATACACACACACACACACACACACACACACACACACACACACACATACACACAAAAAACACTTTTCTTACGACATGTGGAAAGTTTTCGCTCGGAGCGTTTGGACAGGAGGAAATATTGGCGCAGATTAATCCTATGCTTATACATTTATTCATAGCAGTGAGGGTTTGTGTGTGAGAGTGTGTGTGAGTGGGTGTGTACAGACCTGTTGTGCCAAAAACACACATTCTCACACTGAATAAGTGTTCTGGCATATAAATAATGTTTATAACCTATACACTGTATACACAGCATGTACTTTATACAGCGTTAGTAACACTTTACAGGTTAATATTAATATGCTCCTTCTAACATTTATGGAAGGAGTCTCCAGTTTCAGTGCTTTGTAAAAGTCAGAGGTAAAGCTGTAGCTTTAAGTTTTCAGTGTTTTTTAATCATCCTTGTTACTTTCACTCTGATGTGTGAATTCTGAAGATAGTTTTAATTAAAGATCATGGGGATGAATGTGGCTTACTATTTAAAAACTCTACACTGTCTTAATTCATTTTTAATTTAACATCATGGATTATTATTATTATTTTTATTTAATTTTTTTTATTATTATTATTAATACGCATGCATTTTGCTCAACTCAAACTTGCATTTTTTTAAAAATAATTTTTGGTTACATTTTCTCGTCATAACATTGGAAAACAAGTGCACACTCTGCATCAGGAGTGTGGAGATTAGTGCAGTTTCCAGAGTGCGAGTGGAAAATCAGTGCCCTTTAATAAAATAGAGACCACACGTGAGCTGTGTAGGTATTAAACCTTCCCTCTTAAACTTTATGGAGCTATTTTTTGCTGCAACATTTTCGTGCCCAGTCTAATTTGGCCTCCAAAAATAGAGCGAGTGCAGTTTATTCACACGGGGCTCCCCATCGTAAAACACTCGAGGACGTAGGGAAGGTTTTCCCCCAAATCAGGAAGTACACTCCTTTAATCTGAGCCTCCGGTTTCTATCATTGTACTGTAGGCACAAGTGTTACTGATCACACACACATGCACACTCCAATGTCACAGACGTGACATTACACAGAGACATTTCAACGCCAAAGGATTTCACACCGTTCAGCATGACTTGCTAATAGACATCTATAATTAACTTCTGACCTTTTAATGAACCTCTTAACGAGCTGTCATTAGCAGCGCGTCTTTGTCTTCCTGTGCATTTATTTCAGTGACTGTCAAGGTCACTTCCTGTCCTGTGATTTAACATCCCACACACACAGGACGTTCCTTAACTGCTGCTGTCTGGTGTAAAATGTGCAGCCTGGTCATGTTGCCATTTCAGGCAGTAATGTAAAATAGTTAATAATCACTATTCGTAAGTCTGAGTAGAAATTATTAGCATATTATTAGAATAGAATTATTTTTACATCCAGACCAACACACGATATTAGATGCACTAAACACAGCAAAATTCTCCAGCTCAGACTGAATGAGCGCTGACTCATTAAACTCACCGACATGGCTGAAGAAGAGACGAGGAAATATGTGTTCGTGACCAAAGGATTCAATGATTCAAACACTGATTTGATGAACAAGTGGAAATCTCCATTATTACTGAAAGATTCACTGATTCAAACATTGATTCACTAACTCGCAGTGAAGCGCTTTGATTTTAAGATTCAGTGATAGAAGCACTGATTGAATGACAGATGAGCAAATCTCAGTTTGATGCAAATCTCAGATGATCAAATCTCAGACTTCACTGATTCAAATACTGCTTCATTGAAAGACAAAGGAATGAATCTTGCTTGTCACTGAAAGATTAGTTGATCCAAACTCTGATATTCTGAACAACAAAGGATCAAATCTCAGTCATGACCAAAAGATTCACGGATTCTAACACTGATTCTCTGAGTGACAGAGGAGGGAATCTTGGTGTTGACCAAAAGATTCACTGATTCAAATACTGTGAATAACAGAGCAGTGAATCTTGGTTGTAGCCAAAAGATTCACTGATTCTCTGAATGACAGAGAAACAAATGTCTGTCATGACACAAAGATTCACTGATTCAAACACTGTTTCCCTGTACAACAGAGGAGGGACACATGGTACTGACTTAAAGATTCACTGATTCAAACATTAAATGCAGCTTTTCCATATCAGTCAGTCAAGGGACTGAGGAGTGTAACTGTATTTTGAACTGATATCTATTGCATGAACAACTGGCAATGAGGAACAGCACAGAAGGGGTTGGAGTTTTGGAGAGATTTTCATATCACACAACCAATCCAATCCAGATAAAAGACACATGAAACGACCAGGTGTAAACGTGGTCCAGGGAGATGACAAATTCTGGGAAAATCCAGCTCGAATAAATAACTAGACTGCATGTGATTAATTGTCGAGCATCACTGGATACAATTTCCACACAGTGTCCAATGGGCAAAAGTTGTCCTCATTACACAAAATGATCAGAGAGAAGCACTCGAATCTTCAGAGGGAAAGTGAAGGTGCGGCAGATTTTTCCAGTTTCCAGAGCCTTGAAGGTTGAAGATGGAATAAAGAAAGAAAATCACCTTAATGGTTGTAATACGTTTAATGCATCGCTCTCGGCCGGGTTTCCCTGAGCTGCAGTGGAAAGTGTTTGCTGTTGGCAGTAAACATGGAAATAAGATCGTTGTGTTGCATGTAATTTAGCTCATTTCTAACAGAGCTGAGGGATTCACGTGCCATCTACCTGCTGAGTGAGGCGCTCAGGGAAGCAGGGCCACGTGTGTGTGTGTGTGTGTGTGTGTGTGTTTACCTCACCAGACCCCTTCAGTGAAGCCGAATTGCACTACCAAGATTTATTCCAGAACGACTGTAATTATATTCCTCATGCGCATACAGTGAGATCTCATTGGCTGAGAGTAACAGGGATGATAAACAGAACACACAATGAGTAATAAACATTGTGTGTTATACTGATTGTTTTCCTATAACAGCACATCCCCAAGTGTTTTATTCCTTGCCGAACATGCTGAATTTGCGCACTTGTGTCCCAGCTCATCAGCCCGCAGATTATCACCTACAGTAGTTTAGAGTAGCCTTTCTTTTTTTCTGTCTCTTGAAATTAATTGGACAAAAAACACTGCAGCTTGTTGTGTTACCGAGAAACAGCAATGCAGAAACTCCTCTGTCCTGTATATGTCGGGAAACTTAAAATTACAGCTTTACCTCTGACTGTTACAAGATGCTGACCCTGGAGACTCCTTCCGTAAATGTTAAATAAACACATTTCTCCTTATAGAAAACTTCACCACGTCTATGTGGAGGGCTGCCGTACAAGTCCCTAAGAATGAGCTGTTACTACAGAAATGATAATGTACGAACGAGTGCATTAATATAATCGAGTGCATTAATATAAACCTGTGATTTGCAGCTGAACTACTGTCAGAGCTGCTGCTACAGAAAATTAATCAACACCTCCTGACCAATCAGAATCCAGAATTCAGCAGCATTGTGGTATGAATTGAAATTGATCATGAAATATTAAAGTGTGTAAACTGTCATATTTCTGTGTTATTCTGTTACATAATTCGATTCATTTCATTTTTATTTGTATAGCACTTTTAACAGTGGACATTGTCACAAAGCAGCTTTACAGGAATAAATACATTCAGGATATAAATTTTAAATGTATAAATTTATCCCTAATGAGCAAGCCAGAGGAGACGGTGGCAAGGAAAAACCTCCCTGAGACGACATGAGGAAGAAACCTTGAGAGGTTTATATAACTATAACTGTGTACTACATGGACAAATAGCACAATTGTGTAACCAGGAAACTGATTACAGTTTTCACATGAAGTCTGTTTTGTTGAACCTATCCACGGTCCACTGATGGAGACCTGAGTGCAAAACGGCTCGCAGCAACCGTAGCCCCAAAGGCACCACGGCAATCGCAGTCCCAAACCAACACAGCAGCCAACACCGGCCATATGAACCACAGTCTAAATCCATCTCCATTGTATAAATGATCAGATGATCAATAAAAATAAAGATCAGAAGAGGAAAAATGCTCCGATTTTTGTTTGTTTTATTTCATTTCTGACTAATTATTTCTTGCCATTTGTTGCTGTGTATGTGGGCTGAACAATACTAGAATCATCACAGAGACAGTGTGGGAGAGGATAATAAATCTGTTTTATATATGCATATACATGTAATCATGTTAAAGTGTGTGTGTGTGTGTGTGTGTGTGTGTGTGTGTGTGTGTGTGTGTGTGCATATCTGTGTGTGTCTCTGTCTGTGGAGCCAGAAATTAAATTAAGAACTGAATTGTGAGAAATGTTCTCTGTACACAGACACACACACACACACACACACACACACACACACACACACACAGTAAAAGTGTGTTATATAAACAGCAAATAAAGAATCATTAGCTGAGATGAGCTGAGCCCTGCTCAATCCAATGGCCCAAAATGATCATGACCATAACTAGATCACTAATTATGCAAAGAATTATGTCTTAGTAAGAAAAAACATCTAAAATCTAAAAAAAAGCCAATTTTATGTAACAAATATCATTAGGAAAAACAGATATAAGTTCATTAAAAGCATTTAGTAATATCAAGCTTTTTTAAAAAAAAAAGTGATTAATTCATAATCTAATTGTTATTAATTGTTATTGTTAATAATTGTTTAAAAAGTAATGATTATGTAGACTGGTGAGCTGACAGGAAGGCTATGCTAGCTCTGTCATTCTTTACAACTGTGGTGTGCAGAAAAGCATCTCGCTGAACCTTGAGGAGAATCTGCTACAAAAGTAGAAGACCACACTGGGTTCCACTCCTGTCAGCCAAGAACAGCAATCTGAGGCTACAGAGGGCACAGACTCACCCAAACAGGACAGATGAAGAATGGATAAACATCACCTGGCCTTTATCTGATCTTCAACTGTTCAGCTTCTGAGATACTCTAACCAGCCCATCTGGCACCAGCCACCACACCGTGCCGTTTTTCTTTCCTAATTCACATGTCTGATCTGCATGATTTTATGCATTGAGCTGATACAACATAATTGGCTGATTGAATAATTGTATGAGTGAACAGGTAAATTCAGTAGGATACAACATAGGAAGAGCAGAAAAGGCTTAATTTCATCATTCATTCATAGTAAATGAAAAATAAAACAAGTCAATATCAGAACAGGATTACCGAGTGAACCGTACAGGTGCCACCTTTCCTGTCCTTCATCATCATCATCATCATCATCATCATCATCATCATCATCATATCGAACATGAGACCACTCAGCAGTCCCAGAGGACATCAAGAGTGGGTCAAAAACCAAAAGGTTTTTAATGGAATTATATTATCACAGCATGAAGGATTTTCTGCTTCTGCCTGCTGTGCATTAGAAGCTCTGACGTTTAGACTGGCATTATCTCTGAAATCAAACTGTTTAATACAGATGAATGATAAAGTGGCTTCCTTGTTATAAAACAGCATTTATTTATGTTAAAACACACAGATTTGGTTCAGTGTTAAAGTGTTAAAATTCACTCAGCGGTCATCTCCTTTATTCCTTCACTCCCAGTTCCTGCGTTTTTTTTTTTTGTTGTTTTGTTTTGTTTGTTTTTGTTATTAAATGTGTCTCGGTTGGTGGTTTGACTCTGAGCACTCTTTTCTTCTGAACTCACCCAGTGTTAGTGTCTTTATTTCCTGCTCCTGCCGAGTCTCTTTTCCGGGTCTCCCAGGGCAACGGGCGTGTACGAAGATTAAAAACGCCCGTCTCTCTCTCTCTGTCTCTCTCTGTCTCTCTCCCTCACACACACACGCACACACTCAGTGACCTTCTTCTGCCCTCCTTTCACACTCAGTGCTGCTGCTTTCTTCATTTCTCACGTCACTGCGAAAGGATGAGCTGCTGATTCACTTCTGGGTAAAGATTTTTGTAATGTCATGTTTGTGATGGGGTTATAACTGCTGTATAAAATACCAGATTGTAATCAGGGATGTCTAATCCATTTTATTAGTCACGTGTGGAAACGATCTTACAGGAAGCAGATGTTTGTATTCGGCAGCCTACACACAGACACACACAGGCATACGCACACAGATTACACGATCAGAGTTTAAAAGGCTGAGGGAGATGATAACACACGTCTTCATCATCATTTTCTCTTCACATCCAGTGTATTTTTCCCTGATTCTAAACAGGAGCCTTCACTCAGATTGTATGGATTCATCCATCTAAGTACAGACGTCAGTGAATCCCTCCATGCCGATCCGATTGCGTCTGAATAACTCTGATGACCTCAGCCGACATTTTTCCCAATGTGGAGACGGAGGGAGAAATAAAAAAAAAAAAAACGCAGGGTGGGTGTTTTTTGTTTCGTCTGCGGTTTTAGTGTTTCAGGACTTGATTAGCAGGACGAAGTGACCTTTCCAGACGCCAGTTGCTGCTCGATAGATGCATCAAACTCTGCTGGACATTCCGAAAAGAAAAAAAAGGCCCGAGAGGCCATCCATCCACTCCGTCACCGTCATTCTGTTCGGCTGGGATTTTATTTAGCGAGGCTCTGAAAGGGCAAGCCTCAAGCTGAGGCCTGAACACACACATACCACACACAATGAACCCTCGATGTCACTAATCCATTAACCCATAAAGTCTGATTCACACACTTTCTTCTTCTCTTTTTATGATCAGAATGTAAAGCGTGGCAAGAAAACTGCAACTGAAATATAATTATCCTTAACTGTTGCTAGTTATTAGCTTTGTTACTTGTGCACAGGGGGAAAATTGAAGAACCTTGGAGGGCACGAGATGGAACGTAGGCATGTTCATTTATTTTTGCTCATCACGGTGGCTCAGTGGGTACAGCGTCTCAGCTCCAGAGTTCTCGGTTCAGTCCTGAACTTGGGTTTTTGTCTGTGTCTGTTTCACTTGTTCTCTCTATCGTTTTCCTCCAGGTTCTCTGGTTTCCTCCCACCTCCCAAAAACATGCTGATAGGCAGATTGGCAAGACAAATTGCCCCAGGACTAAATGAGTGCGTGTGATGAACTGGCATCCCATCCAGCATGTATTCCTGAACTCATGCTCAGTGTTCCCAGGATAGACTCCGGATCCACCATGACCCTGACCAGGATAAAGAGCAGTTACACATCAAACACACAAAGTTCCTCTTAATTTCTGCCGTTTGTTGCAGACAAATTCACAATTTGCATAAAACCCAGTGGATGGAAATGTCACTGTGGGTTCTCGCTGAGTTTTTAAGGAAGCTGTCAGTTCCTTTTTACTTCGAGTTGATTGATGGTGAGAGTGAAACACAGCTCACAGCCCGATACATCACTCAGGGATCAGAGTAGGAAATAAAGAAAAGAAATCTGGACTGCACTCAATCCTCTGGGAATGTTAACCCTGTACACACTGTCCACTTTTTACATAAATGCTTTTAAAGTTGACCTGATGACGCTTTCAGCCTAAACAAGAGCAGAAAAAGAAGACGTTAACATCAGTACAGATGCAAATGACCAGAAACAAAAATACAGGAAGTGGGGAAAAGAAAAGGAGCTGACGTGCTGAATTGAAATCGTTCTAGTGAAATGAAAATGAACAAACCTGTACGAGGTGAGTGTAGAAATGAGTATACAGCAGACTGGAATCTTACGTGAAAGTATTATAAAAAACATCATAAACTATCTATGTAACTGAAAATAAGGTGCACTTAATTTAAATGATTGGCTGTCATTACTAACATGCAAATGTTTATTAAATGTAACTTACTGTATATGATTTATACAAATTAATTAATCACAAATTAGATCTGTTAAACACGAAATAAAAGACTTACATAAGTAAAATCTATTTGATTTATTTAAATATTTTTGGTTTTTAGTTTACTATTTCAATAATTCATTTAAACCTGTTTACCTTGTGCTAATTTATCAATGTATATAAATAAATAAAATGGAAAAAAAAAATAATGAGACATTATTCAATATCACATTTCATACGTTTAATTTATAAGCACCATTCCCAACCTCAAGCCAAACACGCAAACAAACAAACAAGCAAGCAAACAAACGTCTCTCGAGATTCATTTTCAGCACCCAGGAATCAGAATATTCAGTACCTTTTGTTAATTTCACTGTATTACCATATTTTACCATACTGTATTTTATTATTACAATTTTACCTTACAATAAATATGTTTTTAAAGTTGTATTTAACATGACATTAATATTTCCATCAGTCTCATAAAACCCCCTGAATTAGACAATTGTATGTGTATTAGACAAATGTACAACACTATTCCACACATGTCCCAGTGCATCATCAGTGCTAATCACTTCCCCCGAACCCGAACACTCGCAGCGACATGCTACGGCTCTGAACATTTGTTTTTCTTTGTCCCTAAAAATCATCTAAAGCTAATCCACAGCAAGAGCAAACTACCAACACGCAATGACATTCAGCCTCATAATGAGCCTCTTTGTTTGAAACTTCCTGACAGGTGACGAGCCATGAGCCAGCACATTTTGTCTGAAAGATTTTTGGTCTCGGTTCAACCCTCAGAAGGTTTTATAAAATCACCTGCGGGAGAAAGTAACTTGACAGATCATTATCATTATTAAAAAAAAAGCACAAAAAAAAAAAAAACGCATAGCGGCTGCCATCTCAGACTGGCAATAATCTAAATTCAGAGAACTGTAACCAAAAAACTAAGCACCAGCATAACAACAACCACAATTGCTAATCAGAGAGAATAACACATTTATAAATTCCTTAGCTGATTCAAATGAAATTACTCTCTCGTATAGTGACTTTAACCATGACATGGCTATTGGTACCAGCCTGATTTGGGTATTTCAGAAACTGCTGATCTCCTGGGATTTTCACACACAACAGTCCCTAGAGTGGTGCGAAAAACAAAAAAAACATCCTGTGAGTGGAGGGTCTGCAGGCTGAAACACCTTGTTGAAGACAGAGATCAGAGGAGAATGACCAGACTGGATTGAGCCGACAGGAAGTCTAGAGTAACTCAAATAAGCACAACCATAGTGAAAAGCATTTCAGAACGCACAGCACATCAAACCTTGGGGTGAATGGGCTACAACAGCAGAAGACCACACTGGGTTCCACTATTGTCTGCCCAGAACAAGAATCTGAACAAGAGTCCTGTTTGGGTGAGTCTGTGCCCATGATAGCCTCAGATTCTTGTTCTTGGCTGAAAGAAGTGGAAAAGTGTGAAGTGTGGTCTTCTGCTTTTGTAGTCCACCCACCTCAAGGTTCGATGTTTTGTCCATGCTGAGATGCTTTTCTGCTCACCACGTTTGTATAGAGTGATTATATGTGTTACTACAGATGGGGTCATACGTTTACATACACCTTACAGAATCTGCAAAATGTTAATAATTTTTCAAAAATTGCATTTTGTTTTTTATTTAGTACTGCCCTGCCCAAGCTATTTCACATAGCAGATGATTACATATAGTCCACAAGAAAAATTAATAACTGAATTTACACAAATGAACCAGTTGAAAAGTTTACATACGCTTGATTCTTAATACTGTGTGCTGTTACCTGGATGATCAGTGACTGTTTTTATGTTTTGTGATAGTTGTTCATGTGTCTCTTGTTTGTCCTGAGCAGTTAAACTGTCCACTGTTCTTCAGAAAACTCCTTCAGGTCCTGCACAGTCTTTGGTTTTCGAGTATCTTCTGCATATTTTCTTTCCAACAGTGGCTAAATTGAGATCCATCTTTTCACACCGAGGACAACTGAGGGACTCTCACACAACTATTACAAAAGGTGCAAACATTCACTGATGTTCAAGAAGGCAACACACTACATTAGGAGCCAGGGGGATGTAAACTTTTGAACAGGAATTTTGGTGTAAATTGTTATTATTTTGTTTAAATATCTTATATTTTCATTTCGTACTGCCCTTCAGAAGCTACATAAGATATGTACATGTTTCCCAGAAAACAAAATAATAACAATTTACAACAATCACCCTATTCAAAATTTTACATCCCCTGGCTCTTAACGTATTGTTTTGCTTTCTGCAGATTCTGCAAGGCGTATGTAAACTTGGCCTCATGCCTAAGGCCAAATCACAGCTGTGCCAAAACTGTATAACTGCACTCTTGCTAGTGCAATATTGCTTAATTATTTAGCGAAGGCCGTAACTGTGAGGAGGGCGTGAGTTTGGGGGACAAAGGTGAGGGCAATTAGCGAGTGGTGAGTTTGTGTGTGTATGTGTGTGCGTGTGTGTGTGTGTGTGTGTGTGTGGTCTAATGACGCAGAGCAGGAGCACAAGGAGCCAAAACAACTTGTGTTCTTTTTGGTTTTGAGTTGGTTGTTACAAAAATAAGAAGCCGAAAGGCCTGGGTTCTCCCACAAAGTGTCACAAAGCCATTCAAAAACACGTTTTCTGCTTTGAGTGCACACTTACCGGGCTAATACATGCACTCTTAGAAAAAAGGATTCTTCTAGGGTTCTTTAAGGGTTCAACAGGTAATTAAGGGTTCTTAACTTCTAAAAATAGTTCTACTTCTTAAAGGAACCATTCATTATAGTAGACTTTGTTGGTTCTACATAGACTATGTGGGGAAAAACTGAGTGAAATTAACATGTAAATATTATATTTACAATAATATATTTAACAATCTATTGCCTCGTTTGCATATTCTAATACATTTTTAAAAGAAAGTAGAAAACAGCTCTTGTATTTCATTTAACACACCTGTACCACACCAAGACACACTCATCTGCACCACACAAACATATACCCCTCTGTACCACACAAAGCAACGCCCATCTGTACGTCACAAAGACATGGCCCTCTGTATCACACAAAGATACGGCCCTCTGTACAACGCAAAGACACACCCAACTGTACCATACAAAGCAACGCACCTGTGTATCACACAAAGACATGCTTATCCTTCTTAGGCATGCCCACCACTCTGTAGTCTGGAGATAGACTCTCCACAAATATTGGCATGAAAATCTATGCTACCCACTGATGTTAATTATGATAGACATTAGATATTAATCCCTTTACTGACTATTAAAAAACACTAAACCCAGTGTTAGATTTAAATATGACTTCCTCAACACCACTCACTTTCCTGTTTTTATCTTATTATTTTATTCTCCTGTGGTGTGTAATTCCACGTGAACGCCTTTCAGTGTGTTGTCATTTTTCATTCAGAACTTCAAATGAAACTCATGAGGAAATGGCCACAGAGCCAGAGGTAACCGGAGATGTTTCCACACACAAGCACACACACACACCCTCAGAGCTTCGTGAGAAAGAAATGGTGTTAAGGTTTGAACTTACAGCTAGAGAAAATTTCAGCATTGTTGCTAGGTGCTAGCTTTCACTATTAGCTAATCTTTCTCTTGTACATTCTCAACTTGCTCACAACTATCTATCTCTATATTATTAATATTCTACTGCTTTTCTCTAGAAATGTGTCGTCATAAAATTAACAAATGTCACAACCAACATTAGCAAAATATGCTAATTTCATTCATATTGAATGTGAGTCCTTCCAGATTCATCGCTCCTCAAAACTTTGCTATACCTGTTCAGATAAGGCACTTAGAACATCTCTCTGATGTTACAGCCCTGATCGACTCTGGAGCAGCTGGCAACTTTATTGCCCATGTCCTCTCACGCTTCACATCAGCACCTTGCACCAAGTATGCATTTCACTGCTCATCATAGTCATAAACAAGTTTCCAGTTGTGCTGGGGTTCCCTTGGATGTACACCCATGACCCACAGATCTCCTGGGCTGAGAGGGAAATCACCCACTGGTCCTCATCTTGTTGCACTCACTGTCTCCATGTCTGCCCTTCTTGCAGCATTCACTTCAGTTGATGAATCTAACTCCAAGGTGGAAATCCCCCAGAGTACCAGGACCTTTAGCAAGGCTGTGTCAAAGAGCTTATAGCAGGTGCCCCGTCACAATCATACCTACCCCCTTTCTGCCAAAGAAAGCCAAGCCACTGATGAATACACTGAGGAGGCCCTGAAACAATGGTATATTCATCCATCAACTGAAGAAGAAAGATGAATGGAAAATGGACTTTAGCACAACTTCTGGTCACTTTGAGTACTGCGTGATGCCATATGGGTTCTCTTGTGCTGCATCAGTGTTCCAGTGCCTCATCAATGAATTTCTGAGACATGCTGGACAAGTTGTCATTGCATATATTGATGGCATATTGATTTACTCTCCATCCAAAGAAACACACTTCAACCATGTCAGAAAGGTTCTTGCTCACGTCTATAAAAACCGTCTCTTCATCAAGAGGGAAAAGTGTGAATTTCATGTTTCCAAGGTCTCATTCTTAGGATACATAATTAGCCCTGACAGAGCTCTCATTAATCAAGACAAAGTCATAGCAGTCAAGAACTGGTCCATTTCCACCACCACCAGGTGCTGCAGAGGTTCCTGGGGTTTTATTGGAGATTCATCAGGGGCTTTAGTTCCATCGCTGCACCCCTCACGTCACTGCTCAAGAAGGGGCCCAAACAATTCCACCGGAACACCTCAGCTAACCAAGCCTTAGAATGCTGAAACACCCTGATCCATCCAGACCCTTCATACTCAAGGTGGATGCCTCAGAGACAGGTGTGGGGGATGTATTATCACAGAGGTTTGGTATGGCATCACTGGCTAGAAGGGGCACTTCATAATCTACACTGACCATCTCACCATAAGAATGGTAAATACATAAAAACTGCCAAAGAACTAAATTCATGCCAAGCATGCTGGGCCTTGTTTTTTGCCTGATTTCTGCTCACCCCCTCATACCTCACACCAAAGCAGACTCCCTCTCGTGCTTATATCCTGCTCCTCCCAAACAGAACATGGAAGAATGCGTCTTGCTGCAGTCATGATTTGTAGGGGCATACACATCACTTGGGCACACACTTCCCCAGCTACAGGACACCCAGGAACCCACAGAACTCATCAGCTACTGCAGAGTAAACACTGGTGGCCCCACATGCTCTCTGACATCCATAAGTTCACCTCCTCATGCACAGCTTGTAGGAAGCCATAGTTCCCATAGTTTCTGTCACATGAACGTTAGAAACAATGTCACACTACAATCCCCAAAATGCATTGCGGCCTACAAAGATGGCATCCGCAAACTACAACTCCCAACCTGCTTTATGGCCTACAGAAATGGCCGCCACAGACTACAACACCCAACACGCACAAACTCTGTCATGTTGTAAGACACCATCATACTAATCACACAGCTGGACTTAATCATAAACTCTCCTATATAAATTCACACAAACCTACAGTTCTTTGCGAATTTTGCCTGACGTTACCAAGCCTTATATCCCATGTGTTTTTGATATCCTGGTTATTAATCTGATTTCTGGTTTTCTGGCTATTGATTCTCGTGCCTTGACTGATTCAGTCTGTTTGTACATCGCCTGACCCGTGCCTGTTTTGTGACTATGACCTTGCCTTACATTTTGGATTTGTTTGGAAGTTTTTAAATGAAGCATTCTACCATTCTAACTGCCACCGTCTCTGCAGTATATATGACATATATGATGACGAGTATGGAAGAAACAATGTACTGTATATTTACTTTAATATCAGATCTCCACAGGAATGTATAGAACTACATAACAATACTGGTTAATGTTAAATTAGCAATAACTAAGCTAAGCGGGATAACGTACAACACAAGCTAATGTGAGCACTAAAACCCCGTAGCAACACTAGCCAGTTTATGTTCAAATGCAAATTCCACATGAACTATCCACTCTGGTGGTATTCAGTCCTTCAAAAGTTACATTTTTCATGAGTTGTGGTGTTCAATATGGCTGAAGGTTTGGATGCCTGATTAGTAGATGATGCTATGTGTAATTGTAGGCATACAGAGCCTTTTCTTAAGAATCTACCAACACATCTGAGGTAAAGTTAACTGCTCGGATGGTTCTGTGGTGTTTCCAATTTCATTACGCCTGTAACAGCTTGTTTAAATGTTAGTCTCAGACCTTAGCTGACTTATGTTTATCTATTCCTGTTGCCTAGTAAGAGATGTGAGGAAGCAGCAAGACCTGATTAGTTATACAGATGAAAGCTCTCTTATTTAGAAATAAAATAATGTGAGGTAGTCAGAAAGAAATGTGAGGTGGTCAGAAGAAAGTCAGAAAGAAAAATGTAGCGTTTATTATTTTACATTAAAATGTGAGACAAAGGAGACAAAGGAGCTCTTGAATCCAAAGAAAATGTATGGGAAGGTTATTATTATTATTATTATTATTATTATTATTATTATTATTATGTATTTTTCAGTCATTATGACTTTGCATGTTTCCTGACGAGCTGGAAATGAGCGATAAAATATGGCATTCTTTTAATGACGGCTTCGTCTCAGCGATTAGCAAATCACAATCACACACAATAGCGAGCAGCCCAGCTGTCCTACTCAATTAGCTCCTGTTTCCTCTTTTCATACAGGATGAATTGGAGCTTAAAATCAAAGAGCTGTAATGCCTCGTCACTGGACAGCAATCCCACTCGCCCACGCCCACACACACACACACACACACACCTTACCCAGCAAATTGGACTTTCCTGGAGTCTTAGACAGTTTACAACCTTCTTAGTACACTTGAAAGGAAACTTGGAGGTGGGGTTGTTAGAGTGTGGAAACACTGACAATAAAGTTTTCTGTTTCCCATCAAGGCAATTCGATAAGGGGAGAAACGCCCAAGGCCATCTTTACACAGCGTACAGTTTCCTCTGTGTCACTACATTTTGTGTGTTTGTGCTTAAATGTTGGTCTCTTTTGTTTAGCTTCTTTTGCAGTTCTTTATATAATTGTATTACACAACAGCATACATTTGCGTGTCTATAAAACCTGCCGAGCGAGAATTACGAGCCATATGCAGATAAGAGATGAAATCAGACTGATAAGCATTTTTATGAAGCCTGAGGACATTAGTGCAATAGTGCAGTCATTAAATGGTAATAAAATTCTAATCACGGATGAATTGGTCTATAAAAAGGGTGCAGTTATGCTGCACACAGAAGAAATTGGACATTGCTAGGAAGGAAATTAAGGGTGCAAAAACTTACTTTAGAAATGTCTACTTCTGATTGTGTGCACAATGAACCTTACTGAAACCCTTTTGCTCATTGGTGTGAAACTTATGAATTATTTCTGGTGCAATCAGAAGTCATATGATTAGTTGAATGGAGTCGACTTGTGTGTCATGTGATCTCAATATAAATATGCCTGTTCGTGGAAGAACCCAGAGTTCATTAGAGAACATGCCTAAAACAAACAGCATCAAGAAGTCCAAAAGTCAGCGAGTGGGTAAAGACGGGATTAGTTAGAGAAGCAACCAGGAAGCCAAGGTTAACTCTCAACATGATACTACCACTACCATGCTTCACACTGGAGATGGTGTTCTCAGGGTAACAGGGAAATACGAAAATAAAGCTCGGAAATACTTTGAGGACTAACACAGAGCAGGTGAAGAGTAGGAAGTAGCTGACAGCATCGTATTTTCATTCGAATCCCACCTCTGCCCTGTGTGCGCAGAGTTTGCATGTTCTCCAAGACATGTGTTTTAGGCTGCTTGACATTTCCAAATTGTCCATAGTGTGTGAACGTGTGTATGAGTGTGTGCAATTGTGCCCTGTGATGGGTAGGCACCCTGTCCAAGATGTCCCGCTCCTTGTGCCCTGAGTCCTCTGGGATAGGCTCCAGGCTCCCCTGTGACCCTGTGTAGGATAAGCGGTATGGAAAATGGATGGATGGATAATGTTTCCATGCATTAATGAGGAGTTCATCAAGCATCTTAAACTTATAAATTCAAATATATCTATAAGCACATCTGCGAGATCTGACAACTCTGCTAAAAATACATGCATTTAATTGCTAAATGAAGTGTTTGAAATGACAGACCAAACACATGGTAGCTCCAATAGATAAATGGACTTCGTTTACAAAAAATCAGGTGTGTTAACCAGAGTTATCCAGTAAATTAAAATCTTTTATTCCTCATTAATTAGGCCTTTAATTGGCTAGCTAGTGGTTCATATAGATTTTTCCTTGTGCAGCCTTATTGCTATGATGACTTTGAAAGGTATTTGTTAGAATGTTCTTCAATTACTAGTCTAAAATGTAATGATAGTTCAAATTAGAAATACTTTTGCATATTGAATTGCATTTTTAGTGCAATATATCCTTGGCAAAGATAACTTAAACAGTATTACTAAACTTAAACCCACTGGACATGGCAGATTAAGTTGGATTTTTCCCTATAATTTTCTTTTGAATATTAAAGTTGGGAAGTGCAGCTAAACATCTAATTCAATTTCAGGCATAGATATAATTTCACAGTTTATGTACGGTTAACAGCCCTACACAGTTACCAGCCAATAAGAGAGCTCAGTGAAAGAAAAATGGTAGAGAGGTGTGGACTTTTCTTCATGCATAGTTTTCTTTTTACTCCTGACTTATCTAGTAAGTCCAGGTCCAACTTTATCCCACCAAATTCGGGATTTTGAGATGACAGAATGAAATCAATTCTGTAAAAAGAAATGGGATGCTAGAATTTTCATGTCATGAAGTGTACAAAAGTTAAACATCTACTTGAATGAGGTCAGCAGGGTGAACTCCATCTTTACTTCAACAATAAATAATATATTTAAAAATATATAAATGTTCTCCTTTAGAGATGCTCCAGCTTGTTAGCCATGCGTTTTCTACATTTCACTGGAAGAAAAGATTGACGTAAAGAAGAACAGATACCACAAACAGAACCCCAGTCACTCATAATGAGCTTGAAAATAAAGGATATCCAGACACCACAGGAATATACCATAAATCTGTGAAGAATGTGAACAAACGGAGTATGAGCCCTGTTCTGGACATCAGGCTGCTTCATGATGAAGTGTGCATAAAAAATCTACTTTGAGAGTGCACACTAATGAGAGGATGATGTGGTCTTCACACGGAGATTACAACATGTTTGTCATTTCAGCCCTCACAAGCATCACAGGACGTCCACAAATGTTTTTCCCATCATGCCCTTGTTATTGTGCACTAAGAACTTGCAATGATCTTATTAGTGTGCAGTAATAAAGTGCACTTTACTCGGAAGGCAATATCAGGCTTCAAAAGTGCGTGTGTTCACATTCCTACCAAATTCACATGATATTTCTGTGAAGCGTCAAAGAAATTCATACCTCTTTGAGATGAGGGTTTATTTTTCCAAAGGCACGTCTGCCATCTTCTGGACAGCCAGAGAAAGAGTTGTGTGGAATATTTTCCCTTGCTGAAATGTGCACTCGTTAGGGGAAAAACAAAACGCTGAATCAACATGAATCAAGCGAACTGAATCAAATGCAAAATGATTCTTTCCAACATTAATTACTCTGCATTTGATTCAGATTCTATATAACAGATCTTGATTCTTAAATGATTTAGGAGTGGGAGGTGCTTTGAAAATTAGCCACGCCCACTCCATTAACTGTGGCTCATCCTCTGACATGGCGGAACAAATGGGGCCAAGTGCAGCAAGAAAACTGCATTGTAGTTGCATTAAAAAGCTGATAAATATAATTTCTTTATCACACCATATCATGTAGGTGGCGTCATGAAGTGCGCTAAGATCACATACAATTTTCTACACCATTATCTACAATCCTGGGCAAACAAAATGGGCCAAGCCTAAAATGGCAAAAATATGAAGCTTTTAATGGTCTTAACAACAAATCACTGGTCAGGAAATGAGCACTTAATTAAAAGAAATTAAACAAATGCACTCCTGAGACTTTCTCTGCCAAAATTTTGCTTGTTTACTTTTGCTGCAGTGAACTGTTTGGGGAAAAGCTAGAAAAAGGGAAATTCACTTATACAGTTCCCTTTTACGCAAAGGTAAAATCATGACAATGATTAAAATGCTTGATGTAAAATTCAAACTAACCCTGTGTAGGATAAATGGTACAGAAAATGGACGGATGGATGGATCTTCTGGGATGTTTATTTTTTCTTGAAAGATTAGTCATTACTTGGGTATCTGCCCAGTGAGGGCCACAAGGCTTAAATATTTAAAGAAATCAAAGGGAAAAGCTATCTACTAAGTTCTTTTATATATCTGTTTAATTCTTGCTCATTTCCTGACCAGTGATTTGTTGTCAAGACCATTAAAAGCTTAATATTTTTGGCAGGTTAGGCTTGGCCCATTTTGTTTGCCCAGGATTGTAGATAATGGTGTAGAAAATTGTATGTGATCTTAGCGCACTTCATGACGCCACCTACATGATATGGTGTGATAAAGAAATTATATTTATCAGCTTTTTAATGCAACTACAATGCAGTTTTCTTGCTGCACTTGGCCCCATTTTTTCCACCATGTCAGAGGATGAGCCACAGTTAATGGAGTGGGCGTGGCTAACTTTCAAAGCACCTCCCACTCCTAAATCATTTGAGAATCAAGATTTGTTATATAGAATCTGAATCTGAGTCATTACAGAGAAACTGAATCAAATATAAATGATTTTTCCACCATGAATTATTTGTGCATTTGATTTAGTTCCTCTATAACAAATCTTGATTATCAAAAATGAATCATTATGTTCATTAGAGGGAATGAGTCACACGCAGAATGATTCATGATGTAAAAATGAATAGCTATTATATTGCTCCATTATGAACAAAATTGTGGAGCCGAGTGGGACAGAAGGGTTGAGTACTTTCGGAGGGGTTCATTTAGACCGAGTGCTCTTTCATTCTGTGCTCAGTCAGGGTGAGATTTGGCAGAAACTTCTGAAACGCTGGTAAACGAGTCATGTGTCATCCTTAGTCGAAAGCCAGACCACAACTCCACTGTCACGTCTCCAGCTGCTGTGATGAGACGCTGAAAATATTCGTTTAGCTCACAGAGTAAAATGTCCTTCTACTGTTACTCACTTTTCATTATCGTAAAAACATCTGTCAGTGTGGTAACTCTCTTACACGACAGCCATGTCTCTCTCTCTCTCTCTCTCTCTCACACACACACACACACACACACACACACACACACACACATTGTACTTTTATTATATCATACTACATTGTATTATGAACAAAAACTAATATACGTGTACATTTTAAACATTTATTAAGCAACTAAAATGTACATAACGAGACAAACATCCACACAGCACAAACACACACACACACACACAAATATGCACGCAGGTGTGCTGCAGTTCTCCTAAGTGAACACAAGGTGATGTAGGAGTCTTTCAGATGCTTGTCACTGACTGACGCTGTGTGTGTGTGTGTGTGTGTGTGTGTGTGTGTGTCTCCAGAAACGCTCCAGAATACATGGCATTTCTGCATCACTACAAAGTGAATTAAGCTGAATGAAATTGACTGCTTCAAGCTTAACCTCCTGGTAGATGCAGCACGTAAGAGTGTGTGTGCGTGTGTTTATGTGTGTACAGCGATATATGTGTGTGTTGTGTGGATGCTCATCTCAGTGGTTGGTTTAATTAGAAACAGACACACACAAACACACACACACACACACACACACACACACACACACACACACACACACACACAGCATGTGCTTCTGTGTCAATTTCAATGACTTCAAAGAGTCTATAATTTCATCAAAGATCAAACGAGCAGAGAAATATAACACAAATCCTATTCCTGTTCTTTTTCTGCTCTTTACTTTCAGTGTGTGTGTGTGTGTGTGTGTGTGTGTGTGTGTGATGAAGATGATATGAGCTCTTCTCTTTATTACCTTTTAAACCAATGTCAGTGTCTGAGTGTATGATGGAGCGTCCGGGCCAAAATGGTCTCGGTAACTATGTACAACATCGCTATGTTCTTTTTCTATCTTTCGTTCTGTCTTTCTTTCTTTCATAAGGTCTTTGCATCTTTTTTATTTCTTCATTGTTTATGTTTTCGTTCTTTCAATTTTTTTTATTTCATATCTTTGATAATAATATAATAATAATAATAATAATAATTTATCTTTGGGCGTTGGGCGATGGAGCCTAAAGGGGTGGAAGGATGTGAAACCGGGTTAGGGAAAAATCTGCAAACAAACTTTTTTCTTTGTCTACACAAATATACATATACACATAAACAAAAATACATGCATCTTTGTTTTATTCCTTCTTTCTTTCTATAGATAGATAAATAGATAGATAAACAGACCTTTATCTAAAGAAATAAAATACATACATATTTCTTTCTATAAATAAAAAATATATAATACACAAACAAACAAACAAATAAATACTTTTTTGACATTCTGTACCATGCATTTACTGTGACATCAGTTGAAATTACTTAAATAGCTATTAGAAATTCAAATTCAAACTAAACCCCGTCACTGCATCACCTCTGGGGCTCAGAGCATCACCCATTTCAGGAATTTACAGAATTTCAGTCTGTCTCAACATGTTAAATCCCAACTGAGCTGCAGTGACGTGTGGATTTGGTACAAAGAGCTGATCAGTTGCTAAAAAAAAGCAAAAAAAAAAAAAAAACAAAAACGTGAAACTAGGATTAGTCTTTAATCGTGCGTGTTCAGTGGTATATACTGTTTACTGTTATTAACTGAGCTGTTTGTATAACGAGTGCTAATGTCTGGGTAAGCGGCAGGAGAATAAAACCCCAGACATGATGCTTCTTGAAGTGTTTTGATTACTTCATTCCAACAGATTTTTTTGGACATGAGAAAATGTTTAGAGGACACCGACACACACGAACTTAATCTACCTTCAGAAGTATTACCAGTCATGCTGTTTGTGTGCACCACCCACGTTAGCTAGTTAGCTCATCTGATCTAGTTTGGTATCAGTGTAACATTTCCAGTTATTGAAGAAATCAATAATCCAATTATTCAACTAATCAATTGCACCTAATGCTAAAAAAGCAAAATTCAGTTTCCCACCAGGAATCATTGGAATAATGCGTTCCTCCGTCCTGATGCAAGGGTAAAAGGGAGGAACTAAGTCGGAAAATAAGGAAGGAGTCTCCAGTGTCAGCACTTTGTAACAGTCAGAGGTAAAGCTGTAACTAAAAAAAATGACAGCTGTGTTTTATTTTTTTAAACACAGCTCTCTTACTGACTGTTAACTGTGCAACTGTGTCTTATTAACTTCAGGAGAGGGAAAAAAAGAAAGGCTGGTGAGGGAACGAATGTTTACTGCTATAACATAAGTGAGAACTTGTTTCACTGTGTTCCACAGCATTAAATCTAACTATAAACAGATGAATAAAAGTTTGACACATTGTTCTTTAATAAGAAAAAAACTGTAATCTTTGGAATATTGTGGCGGTAGAAGAGGAATAAAACACTGGGATGTACTCTTATAGCAACATAATCAGCTTCAGGGTGGTAACAGTAACCCCCCGTGTTTTATTGCTATTTATTTTTTATTCTGTGCGATTGCTATTAGGAGGGTCTCTGGAGAGCCAAAAGGGTCAAAAGTCCTGACGGGGATTTCGGAACATGTGTCCCTAAGAGAAACGAACATTCCTAGGAATGATATTTCTGTAGGATCTGAAGTGGACTCAGCTCGGGTTAGTGAGTCGATGTGTGAGGGCTCGATTCTGATCAGGCACCGTTGACAGTTTATCCACCGTACAGAGGAACGCATACAAACACGTCATTCCTCTCCACGTCGTGGTTTTCCTTCCTCTGTGACTCACGGCTCTCCTGCTGAATGAAAACTGCAAACTGCTGGAACTGTGTTTTGTTTAGACTCGTGTAAAACCGTGTCTCCTCTCCATTTGCTTGGTTATGTCTGTGGAGCAAAGAGTTCGGGTTTCTTCTCTTCTGTTTCCTCCTAGGATTTTGTCGTTTATATAACAAAAGATTTTGTAATATATTTTTGTCAACCCAGTCGCACAGAAAAAACAACAACACCTTCTATAACATGCATACAACATATCAGACTTCCACGTTCTGCGCCAGCGTTATGTAACCGCGCCCACCGCTACCACTGCACTCTTTAAAAGAGATCAGGATGTAATAAAGCATTTTACTTCTTTTTTAAACGTATTGAGTGTTTATGAACGCTTTTTTATTCCTTTTTCACTTGTTTTACTTTTTGACTTGTGTTTTTTAGCTTTTCTTCTTTCTTTCTTTCTTTCTTTCTTTCTTTCTTTTTTTCAGTGTTTTTTTTGCTTTCTTTTTTGTTTATTTTCTTTCTATCTATCTATCTATCTATCTATCTATCTCCATGATTTCATTCTTTTTACTTTCTTTCTTTATTTCTTTCTAACTTAATGTTTTTTTTCTTGATTTCTTTTTTGTTTATTTTCTTGCTTTTTCTATCTATCTATCTATCTATCTATCTATCTATCTTCATGATTTCATTCTTTTTACTTTCTTTCTTTCTTGCTTTCTTTCTTTCTTGCTTTCTAACTTAATGTTTTTTTTTCTTGCTTTCTTTTTTGTTTATTTTCTTGCTTGTTATTATTTTGTTTAAAGATCTTTTTTTTTTTTTCATTTCGTACTGCCCTTCAGAAGCTACATGTTTCCCAGAAGACAAAATAATAACAATTTACACCAAACATCCTGTTCAAAAGTTTACATCCCCCTGGCTCCTAATGTAGTGTGTTGCCTTTTTTGAGCATCAGTGAAGGTTTGCACCTTTTGTAATAGTTGTGTACGAGTCCCTCAGTTGTCCTCGGTGTGAAAAGATGGATCTCAAAATCATATAGCCGCTGCTGGAAAGGGGTTCATTTGTGTAAATTCAGTTATTATTTTGTCTTGTGGACTATATGGAATCATCTCCTATGTGAAATAGCTTGGGCAGGGCAGTACTAAATAAAAAACAAAATGCAATTTTTATGATCCTTCTTTTTTTTTTTAAATTATTAACATTTTGCAGATTCTGCAAGGGGTATGTAAACTTATGACCCCAACTGTAGGGGTGAAAGTTTATCACTTTATTCATAGATGATCATCATTAAGGTCATGTTCTCTGAGCTTAAATTTATGGTATAAATTCCATACAATCTGTTTACAAAGTGGAATGTATCATAATTTATGGTATCGTCACCATACTGTATGACGATATAAAACAACAATGTGTCTAAATTTAATTTCCATTCCTGATGACTTGTGTGTTAATCCTTCCTCTGGTTTTTTTTCCCCTTCTTCTCAAAGTTTAAAACTTCATTCGCGTGAACTCAAAGCCACAAGCACTGACCTTGACCTTTGCCACAGATGTTTTCCCAAAGAGACGCCACATTGTTTTGGCGGATGTTGGATTTTTTCCCCCTAAAAATGCTTCTGTTCAGCGTAATTAAAATTGCCCTGAGAAAGCCGATTTTCTCTCACTCCCGCCGACTTTATGGGGTTTATTACAATGTGAGGAAAGGTCAGATCCCACTTTGCTTCTTTTAAGTTCCCCTTGACGGTGAAATGTTCTTTGCTGACGACTTTCATGAGCTTGTGTCTGTTCCACATGGATCGTTTTGCAGAAGCAGATTTTCTCCGGATGTTCCGTGAAAGAATTCCTGAGAAGCTAAAATAAATAATACAAATCATTTTAGACTCATTTTCTGTGTTTCATTCCTCCACGATTCTGCCACATCCTTCATCATCCAAGTGTCCTGAATCTAATAATGCTTATAATAAATAGTGTGTGTGTGTGTGTGTGTGTGTGTGTGTGTGTGTGTGTTAGTTACAGGGTTTGGGACATCATGGCTCGGTACTAAGTAACTCGTACCACATGTGCAGGATTTAAATTGACTTATGACATGTTGGATAGACTTCATAAACAAAGCTTCATGACTAAGCACAGCTTAAAGATCAAACGCAAAAAAGTGTAACAATAAATAAATAAATAAATTTTTTTTTTTTACTCCCTTTACTCCCTTTTTTGGTATTGTTTTTATTTCACACAGCTTTGTTTTCTTTCTTGTTTGCTTTTTGTTTTTTGTTTTTTTTACTCACTCATTTTCAGTTGTTGTTTTTCTCTATAGTTCTTTCTTTCTTACGTTTTTTATTTTCAGAAAAAAACATTTGTTTTCTTACATTCTTTCTTTCTTTCTTTCTTTCTTTCTTTTCTTTCTCTAGCTATCTATCTACTCTCGGTCTGTTTTAGTTCATCTTTTTTACTTTATTTCTTTTTTTATCATTTTATTTGTTCTTCTTCCTGCTTTTTATGTCCTTCTTGGCTTTTTTCTTTCTTTCATGTGATCTTTTTCCATCCCATTTCTTCCTCTCTTTCCCTCCTGTCTGTCACTTACAGTGTAACGTTCAGATCAGTGTGTCATTGCTGATTCAGCGTTTGTGTGAAGGTTCTGGGTTCTCAGTCTGCTCTTTACACCAGCGTGATTTAGTGCCCTTCATGAAGGAATCTTAATTGGGCACTAAATTAGTGTCCTACTGCACTTCAGACAGTGGTTTTGGACACAAGCAGAACTGCTGAAACTTTGTCCTGATTTCAGAGGAGCTGAGAATGCGGTTGTCCCCTCAGCTGCTCCGTTTACGCACTCCTGTCTGTCTCTTTGTCTCTCTGTCCGTCTGTCTGTCTGTCAGTATTTCTCTGTGTCAGTCTTTCTGCCAGTCTCTCTCTCTCTCTCTCTCTCTCTCTCTCTCTCTGTCTGTCCCTCTGTCTGTCTATGTCTATCTCTCTGTCTGTCTCTTTGTCTCACAATGTTTCTCTGTATCTGTCTCTCTGTCTCTTTGCCACTCTTTGAATTGTTCTTTCTGTCTTTCTACCTGTGTGTCTATCTCTCTGTCTGTCTCCCTGTCTTTCTGTCTGTCTCTTAGTGTTTCTCTTTGTCTGTCTCTGTTTCTTTCTATATCTCTTGTTTTCTCTCTCTCTCTCTGACTCTTTCTGTCTGTCTCTCTGTCTGTCTGTCTGTTCCTCTGCTTGTCTTTCCACCAATTCAATTCGATTCAATTCAATTCAATTCATATTCATCCCTCTCTCCTCGTCTGTCAGTCTGCATCTCTCTTCCTGTCTGTCTGTCTCTCTGTGGGTGTCCCTATCTCTCCCTCTCTCTCTCTCTCTCTCTCTCTCTCTCCCTGTCTCTCTCTAAAGTCTAAACTGTTCATCTGTTTTTCTTCATGACTGAAAGTTTTCTTCATTTCTTCTTGTGCTGTGGTTTTCAGAGCTCTTCCAGCTCTTTTTTTTTCTTTTGTCTGAATTGTTTTTGTGTTTTATATTTCATTATTATTGCTGGCCAGAGCATTATTAGTTCTTGGCTCATGTGTTCATGAGCATTACAGAGAAAACGTTCCTGTGAGTTCAGATCCCATGAGCTTCAGAGTCACTGTTATTATTATCATTATTATTATTATTATTATTATTATTATTATTATTATTATTATGGGATTGATTTATGAGTAAGTGGCTTCTCGATGAGGAATCTTTAAACTCAGTCATTACAGCAGGGAAATGTAACATCACTTTTCCGTAGTGGCATTACAAAAACATCGCAAAATGATTTGATTGTTTACATGTGCTGATGATCCCCTGCGGAAAAACATCTCCTCTGAATTTATTTTATTACAACCCGCTGAGTTTCACTGCACTGCCGTACTGTAAAGAGACAAAGATAAATATTTAGAATGACCACACTGACGATCATTTTACTAATTTTACAATCCTCGGCTAACATATTTCCTTTTATAGTTTTTAGCTTTGCACTGCAGCTACCAAATTCACATGTAGAATTTCAGGGCATAACATGGTGAAATGTACCTTTCTTCCTTCCTCCCTTCCTTCCTTCCTTCCTTCCTTCCTTTCTTTCTTTCTTTCTTTCTTTTTCTGCAAAACAAATGGTTTTATTTATCATATGTTATTCACATGATGTCACATGTTTAGCTGAATTTATATGTGCAGTTTCATATAACATGGTGTAATGCACCTTTATTTATTTATTTATTTATTTACTCATTTTTTTTCTTTCTTTCTTGTACAACAAATGGTCTAATTGGTCACGTTATTCACACGACCCCACGTGTGTTACATGTGCAATTTCACATGTTTTCACTTGTAATCACATATTACTCACATATTCACATGAACAGTGCATGAGACTCTTCCATAAGGGGAAACTTTTAAGCCTGTATCTTATATTAAATGTTTTTCTTTCTTTCGTCTGTCTGTCACTTTGAGCTCCTGACACGCTGCAGTTTTTCCTTGATGAAATGCATGCTTATTTTTTCTTTTCTTTCTATTTTTACATTCTGAGTAAAGAAGGAGAATTTTTTTTTCCTAAATTGACTCAAAATTCAGAAATGTAAACATGTGGGTTTTCCTGCTGGGTCATGCAAGTGGAGATGACTGACATAATGTGTGCTAGAAACCCCTCCTTATTCCTGAATTATAGGCCACTGCCAGCCCCTGACCCAAAGCCCCCACCACCACCACCACACACACACACACACACACACACACATACACACACACACACATACACACACAAAATGAAAACTATGCATTGCTATGGACTGACACCATACCCTGAAGGAAAATAGTCTCTCCAAAGCAAACACACACTCACCATACACACAACCTACAGACACACACACAACCTACCCACACAAACACACACACACACACTCTCTCTGTCTCACACAAACACACACACAGAGACTTTACTATTTTACTCTCTGATGTTGAAATGTTCATCATAAAACCTATAATAAAGTCTTAAAGCACACATTTATTATTCGGTTGTCCTGGTGGAACCTTTAAAAGTAGAACCTTACACAGAGTTGAAAAATAACAGAAAAAAAAAATTATTAAAAAATAACAAAATTTATAAATTTAAATTATATATCTGGAATTTATATATAATTTATATTTAATTTATAAATAAAAGAGCTATACAAATAAAATTGAATGGAACTGAATTGAATTGAATACAACCCTTTCTGGAACACTTCATTAATCAAAGAAGCTTTGAAGAACCCTTTTTTCCTAAGAATGTACCTTTATACATTACCTGTCAACAGTCATTTAAAAGTGTGCACACAAATCCTGAAGTCTATTAATTGCTGCTCATAAATAAGTAGTGAATAGTGTGTGTGTGTGTGTGTGTGTGTGTGTGTGTGTGTGTGTGTGTGCCTGTGCCCAGTGATATAATGCCAGTTAGAGGTGGAAAAATGTCAGCTTTGTTCCTTGCTCATCCTGCCCTCCATAAGTCTCTCTATTTTTCTCCAGCAAAGCTAAATTTGATTAGTCTCTCGCTTTCTTTCACACACACACACATACACACACACACACACACTAGCGTCACTCATTCAGCACCTCATCAATTGCCACGGGAGGGGGGAATTACTTCACCCAACCATTGCTGTTGGACTTCGGTGAAGTTATGAGGTAGAGGAAGAGGAACAAGAAGAAGACAGAGGACAGGAGGAAGAAGATAGAAGACAGGAGAAGACAGAAGAAAAGAGAAGACAGACAGGACAAGAAGGGAAAAGATAGGAGGAGAAAGGAGAAGACAGGAGGAGACAATAAGGAGACTGGGTTTGGTTTGAACAGGAGGAGACGGGGGTTTGGTTTGAACAGGAGGAGACGAGGGTTTGGTTTGAACAGGAGGAGACGGGGTTTGGTTTGAACAGGAGACAGGAGGAGACGGGGGTTTGGTTTGAACAGGAGGAGACAGAGTTTGGTTTGAACAGGAGGAGACGGGGTTTGGTTTGAACAGGAGACAGGAGGAGACGGGG
>CM040985.1:11255409-11262909 GCA_022985145.1 Pangasius djambal
GTTTGGTTTGAACAGGAGACAGGAGGAGACGGGGTTTGGTTTGAACAGGAGACAGGAGGAGACGGGGGTTTGGTTTGAACAGGAGGAGACAGAGGTTTGGTTTGAACAGGAGACAGGAGGAGACGGGGGTTTGGTTTGAACAGGAGGAGACAGAGGTTTAGTCTGGACAGAAGGAGACGGGGGTTTGGTTTGGACAGACTGAGTGGCGTTTATTTGGAGATCAGGCCATGATGAGGCTGCAACTCGACCTCCTGCTCCTGCTGTGCAGTTCCATCTATCTACAACTTCTACAACTTCTCCATCACACTCATGCTCACACTGCAGGTAAGAACATGATCTCTCTCTCTCTCACTCTCTCTCTCTCTCTCTGTTTGTGTGTGTGTGTGTGTGTGTGCATGTGTGTTTTTGGCTTGTATATTACTGTAAGCTTGTGATTGTCTTTGCATCTATCTATCTATCTATCTATCTATCTATCTATCTATCTATCTATATATATATATTTATTTTCTCTTTGGTCTGTTTTTATTTTTCTTTCTGTCTTTCTATCTATTTGACTTTTTCTGTTTATCTGTCTATCTTTCTACCTTTCTATCTGTTTGACTGTGTTTGTTCATCTATTTGTTTATATTTCCATATATCTATCTGTCTATCTTTATCTCTCTGTCTTCTATCTGTTTATGTGTATAGCTATCTATCTCAGTCTGTCATTCTATGTAACAGTATGTTTTTCTATCCATTTATTAATCCCTCTCTCCATCTGTGTATCTCGCATGTTGATATCTAAGAACTATTATAACATTGTATTCATTAGTAATATTCATTTACAAAGCAAAGAGATTCACTCTTACACTTGCCCACACACACACACACACACACAGAGAGAGAGAGAGAGAGAGAGAGAGAGAGAGAGAGTAATGTAGAGTTAAAGGTTTTTTTTTTTTTTTGAGAGAAGTGTACTAAGCGGGCGTGTCTGTGCAGGAGTTTGGGTTTGACACTTCTTCATGTGGGGCCTCAGTGAGGGAGAAGCTCATGTTTCACTTTTATTAGCTGCTGCATTTCCCATTTGTGTGTGTGTGTGTGTGTGTGTGTCTTTGTGTGTGTGTGTGTGTGTGTGTGTGTCTGTGTGTCTGTGTGTCTGTGTGTGTCTGTGTGTGTTGTCATTGAGCCCCTTTATAGGATCAAGTGTAGCCAATCTCTTAATGCTAATAAAGATGCCTAATGGTGCGTATATCTGCTGACTGAAGGCTCCTCATCCATTTTTTCCCACTATTGTGTTTGTTAAACTTTTTTCCTTTCTCTTCAATCCTTCACTCTCTCTCTCTCTTTTACGATGTGTTCAACCTCCACTACCTCATGCAGGAAAAATGCAATTCACTTTTATTTCCCACTTAAATGCATCCTGGTTAGCGGAGTTAGTCAGAGCACTGATGCTTAACACAGAGAGACAGACAGGGAGAGAGAAAGAAACAGACACACAGTAAGATGGAAAGAGACGGAGAGTGAGAGATGGACAGAGACACAGAGAGACAGAGAGAGAGTCTGACTGAGATTTTAAGGACATTTAAAAAAAAAAGAAAAGAAATAAATTACATTTTTTAGACAGAGAGAGAGAGAAAGAGAGAGAGAGACAGACAGAAAGACATACACAGAAAGAGAGAGACAGGCAGAGAGAGAGCTGGCATAAATTTGGATTAAATGTCCATTAAACATTTACAAGTAGTTAATACTGAAGATCATTAAATATGACTCTGAAGTCCTGCCAGGTTAGCCTGTGATTATTACAGTTTTAGTCATGAAAGGACAATCGTTATTCTCAAATCACCGTGTGAAGTTCTGCAAACCAATTAGTTATTTGGTGAGAACATTATAAGCATTTCTCATTGCTTTCACACAGAGTTAGGATTTATGCATGCAGTCGTCTTTCACTGATCATATGATGCACTCAGTAGGTCTTACTGATCAAAACTGATGGCCTTCTTTTTCTAATGAACTGTCTTACTCTTACATGTATTTGTCAATATGCTGATTGTGTACTTTCACAGAAAACAATCTACCCACCAGTCATAACACATATATTCACAGTCTAACTGGTTGTGATACTTTTCAGGAAAGGTGCCAAGGCAAGTGAGAAAAACGTTCAGGTTAGCGCATGTTAGTTAGCTAGCTAGCCTTAACAATGACACATTTATAATTTAATACTACGCTTTTTGAAAATTTGTAACTAAGAACTTCGAACCCTTTAAGAGGCTAAGAAGTACAGTATGCAAAGATCCCCTAGTAGGACCCTTTTCCTGAGAGTATTCACTACATATTGAAACTGAGCCCATGTTGAAGCAGAATCGCTCTGTCATTTTTCCAAAGAATTCAGTGGTGTGCAAAAAAAAAAAAAAACACATGAAAAGGGTCCAATAACGCAGTCCTTTGTTGGGGGGGGGGCAATAAGGGATGAGAGGGGGCAAGGGGGGGTAGTAAAGAGAAGACGAGAAAACTCAAAGTCAGGCTTGTGGGAATGAAGTAAGGATCTAAACACTGCTGCAAGCTCATCCTCAGGGTAAAAAGGAGAAGCACAGGTTGTGTGTGTTTGTCTCCCATCACACTCCTTTTCCTGTTTCTTCTCATTAACACCAGCATCGGTGAACATACACACTCCTTATTCTCATTAATTAAGCTATTATTAATGTCTATTAATGATGAACCACTATTCTAGCTTCATTATTATATTATATTATATTATATTATATTGTATTATATTATATTGTCTATTACATCACGGCACTTTTTAATTCTGGATTCTGATTGGTCAGAAGGTGTTGATTAATATTCTATAAAAGCAGCTCTGACAATAGTACAGCTGCAAATCACAGGTTTATATTAGTGTTTTTCTCATTTGCTTGAACGCATCTGTCCATTCAGAAGATCCTTTTTCGAAACAGTTCACAAACAGGACTAAACTGAAAGTCACTGACCAAACTGACACATTTTTATTTTTTGCAGAATACTTTAACACTCACAAAACATTAAAAACATGCAACAGAAGCAACTATTTCTATCAAGCAGCACAAATTCGAGTAAATGAATATATTCCTTCAATCAATCATTACAATAAAATACAAAATACAGCTATCAATATGAACCTGTTCAACCTTCACTGGGGCCTGTGCCTTTTGTTGCGTTTTACATAATCATAGTGTGTGCCAGAAAAAGGCAAGTAAGCATAGCACAGCAGGAACAGTATTGTTTTCTCCAAAGATGATTTTACCAGAGATAAAAACCCTACTGCACTCTGCACTTTGTATACTGTTTCGAGATGCCCTGCTGAAGTACTATTTAAAAAAAAAAACACGCAAGAGCTAAGACAAATGCAGGCATTCATTATGGTATAGCTCTTTTACTGCATTGTTTACAGTATTACATAACCAAAGAGCCAAGAAAGAATTTCACTCAAAATCAGAAAAAAAAAATCACATTTGGTGCACTCTTTCCTGATGATGAGGCCACAGGTTTTCATGCACATTGCATTTGATGTTTTCCCTTGCAATACACTGGGGGAAAACCTCCTTGGGTGGCGTATCCATCCCTGGCAGTCCTCTGCACCTATTGGCAGGCAACTAGCATTGATTGCCTCCAGGAGGGACATCTGGTCATATGGTTGGTTATCATACACCTTCCACCTCCATGCAGAGAAAAACTCCTCAATGAGGTTGAGAAAAGGAGAGCATGCAGGGAGGAATTGCATCATCATACTGGGGTTTGCTGCAAACCATTCTTTCCCAGGGCAAGAGTGGCGGAAGACAACATTGTCCCAAATGATAACATACAGAATCATGTCAGGCCTCAACAGCCCTCTCTCTTCAGGTGGAAGCAGCCTTTCATTCAGTGCATGCAGAAATATGATGAGGCGCTCTGTGTTGTATGGGTCAACAGTTGGTTATGGCAAAGGACACTATCATTGGAGATGACAGCACACATGGAGATATTTGCGCCCCTCTGACCTGGCACTGTAACAGCGGCCCTCTGCCCAATGATGTTCCTCCTGTGTCTCCTCACGTTACAGAGTTTGAAGCTGGCTTCATCCACGTACATGAATATGTGACATGCCCCTTCAACTTCAAGCTCCATTATTTTCTAAGAAAGAAGCAGATTCATAAAGCAAATTATTCCAGTTGCATGTACAATAACAAATCCTTACCTGCATATACTGGAGTCAGAGTTTGGAATGGAAATCTGTACAGCTACTAGATTCTGACATGGTTTTGTTTAAGGACTCCATCAATAGCTCGCACACACACTGCTGATATTTCTAAATGCTCCCTGATCTGTAATTACTGTTGCCTGGATTTCACACAGTCTGACTGCATTGTTTGCCACAACCATATCTATAATTCTTGCCCAAATTTCATTTAAAACTCTCTTTACTGACCGAACTGATTGCTGATTGAAAAATTGTGCAAAGGAGTTTCACACAGGTACACTGGAGAATCATAATTATGCATAATTACGTAAATGCTATTAGCTGTCAATAAAGGCTTTCCTTTTGGCTGGCACAATTAATCCAATAGATCATTGCGTCTTTGTAAGGGATTTGTTAACTATTTCAACAAAGTGTGAAAAAGTGTGAAACCAAGAGATAGTGTTAACATATTTGCAATAAAAGACTTCTGCTGTGCTGAGAAGATGATGATGAAGAACGAGTGGATCCCGGTCTCGTTAAGCTTGTCTTAGCAATAGAGAAAGACTGTATTGTGCTCATTCTAATACATTCTTATTTCTATAGTAACAACTCATTCACGGCAAACGCTCCATATAAACAGATTTTAAAAATTGTTAATATGTCAAAGTATTTTTTTTTTTTTGCAAGTTTTCGCACATTACGTTATGCTGCTACAATATTTATTATACTGTACATAGGCTGCTGCTCTTATGTTTACACTATTTCAGCTACTTATATTGTACTCTTGTACTCTTTGCACTTTTCTCACTAGATTCACTTCCCAATAGAACTGTGTGCTGGTCGGCGCTGCACTGGGACTTACTGTGCCCATTGTCTGTGTAGTAGTCATTGTACTGTCTTGCGCCGTCCGCACATGTTTGCACTTGTGCACTTTATGTATAAATCTATGTAGTTCCTTGTAGTTCTGTGTTGTTCTGTGTTTGTCTTATGTAGCACCTTGGTCCTGGAGAAACGTTGTTTCAATTCACTATGCACTAACTGGCTGTATATGGTTGAAATGACAATAAACTCCACTTGACTTGACTTGACTTGACTATTCTATAAGGAGACATTTATTTAACATTTATAGAAGGAGTCATCAGTGGCAGCGCTTTGTAACACTCAGCGGTAAAGCTGTAACCCTATGCTTTCCGACATCTTCAGACCGAAGAGTTTACTCTTTATGGTTTCTTGGTAACATAACAAGATGTGTTTTATTTTTCTTGTGGTATTAACTTCAAAAGAGATTAAAAAAAAAGAGAGAGGTTGGTGAGGGAACAACTGTTTATAGCTGTTTATAATTGAGGACAGGAACGAACTTGTCTCATGAATATTAAATGTAAGTAGAAATTGAAAAAAAGTATAACATTCTTTAATAAACCAAAAAAGTTATCATTGGTAAATCACTTACTGTTATAGGAAAATATTTAACTTCTGGGTGTAACAGTAACTCACACCACCCCAGTGTTGATTATTTTACCATAACAGCAGAACACCGAATGTTGTATTCCTTACTTACAATATTATTTTAATATTAGACTAAATAATGTTATTAACATTTAATAATCATTGCTATTATTAATTGTTATTATTAGCCATTAATTAATTTGCTTCTAGTGTTTATTTATCATTAATGTCATTAATTACTCGTTATTACCACTTATATTGCCATTATTGTCATTACTAAGTAATTATTATTGCTAGTTAATTGTGTGATTGTAATTAAGCTGTTATTAATGTCTATTAATTAGCCATTACTGTAATAAAAGTAACTATTTGCCTTATGTTTGGGTCATGTGATCCTCACTTGTGTGTGTGCATGCGTGCCTGCGTGCATGTGTGCGTGTGTGTGGGTGGGCTTCTGTTCAACTCATGTCTGAGCAGTTTACAGTGCGCTCTGTAAATAAGACACGCCCCAGCTCTACCACATACATGGGAAATCTTTTAGATGATACGTTTTGTTTTTGTTTTTGATGTTTTTTTTTTTTTTTGCTCTTCTTGTGAACAGCTCTTTGGGAAGCCAGTCCTTCATACTGGAATGAACAAGCGAAGAAAACGCTGGATGATTCACTTAAACTCCAGGCGCAGACTCACAGGGCCAAAAACATCATCCTCTTCCTCGGTGATGGTGAGTTGCAGTGTTTAAAGTTAGGCTAAGGGGCAGAGCTAGCACACGGGGAGGCGTTAGGTGGAGAGGAGAAGTCAGGGCCTGTAAATTCTTTCATATCAAATGTAGCTAAATCGATGAATGACCTGGAATCTCTGACCTGACTGTTGCTAATTGGCTGACAAAGGCATACATTAATTGGGGTGGAAGCTTTGCCCAGCTGGGGGCTTTCTGCCTGGCATGGGGCTTTTGCCCAACATGAAGCTTCTGCTTATCACGCTTTGCCCAGCCAGGAGCTTCTGCCCTTTTGGGCTTTGCTCAGTATGGACCTTTGTCTAACCATGGTGCTTTTCCCAGCATGAAGTTTTTGCCCAACACTTTCCTAGCCATGGGCTTCTATCCATCCAAGTGTTTCTGCCCAATGAGAGTCTTCTGCCCAATGCAGGACTTTCCAACCAGGGGCTGTTGGCCTCCATGGGGCCTGGACTAATATGGAGCTTTGACCAACCAGGGTCAGCTACCAAATGTGGGGCTTTGTCTAGCCACAGGCTTCTGCCCAGGCAGGGGTTTCTGACCAGTCAGGGGCTTTGTGCCCAGCCAGGGGCTTCTTGTCAATCCAGGCTTCTACCACTGTGAGCTTTGCCTAGCCACAGACTTTTGCCTAGTGAGGGGCTTCTACCCAACATGATGTATTGCCCAACTGGGGCTTTTGTCAAACCAGGGGCTTCTGCCCAACCCCATGGATTTATTTTGAATATTTTTCTGTCTAATATACATATTATATAGGGTTATATTATATAAGCCATATAAATACTGATTAATTATTATTATTGTACATGTGTACTTCAGAGTGTGACCTTCAAATTCAAAATTCAGTAATAAGCATATATTAGCATATAGGTTCTTATATAGGTACTTATTATAAATCACTGTCACACAGGAATGGGTGTGTCCACTGTCTCAGCTGCTCGAATCCTGAGAGGACAGATGGATGGAGGATCAGGGGAGGAGACTGTCCTCACCATAGATACGTTTCCTTACCTCGCACTGTCAAAGGTCAAAAACTACATCATCACTCCATCGTCAGCGCTCCATCAGCAGCAGCAGCAGCAGCACTCCATCATCATCACACCAACAGCTTCATTATAGTCTTCATTCCATCATCATCACTTCATCTCCATCA
>CM040985.1:11267909-11277269 GCA_022985145.1 Pangasius djambal
AAGAAAAGGGGCAGGGCTGAGCATCTCCACCCCAACCGAAAGGGGGAGGGGTTAGGGGCGGAGCTAACTCCAGACCACAAACTATAGAAATCCAGTGAATGGCATTATTGTACCTTACAGTTTTTATAAATATATTTAAAATTGCATTATTATTTCCGATCTAGAAAAGGCACATTTAAAAAATCATTCATAAATTATTATAAATTAATAAATTGTGCAGATACTAAAATGGAACGTAAATATAATGTTTCCGCTGACATGTTTCTTTCTTTTTCCTCAGGACAGACGCGCTCAGTATGTTTGGAATAAAGAGCAGTTTAACGCAGTGGATGTGAACACTACAGACTGTCTGATGGGTAATGTGATTTTATTTTACCCCCCACACCATCAACTTATTAAAAAAATAATGTTCTGGGCTGTTTGTTAAGCATTCAGTCCATCATTTACACATCTATAAAAGGTTTTTCATCTATTTTGCAACAAAACTTGCATTACGTTAAAGATGCACAGGAAAGTAAAAGTTTCCAGACAGCTGAGAATTTTCATGTCTTAATGCAGTTCTTAAGATGTCTATTGCAAATGTGTGCTAAATACTTAATCATGTATGATTAAATATTTTATATATTTTTTATATTTTATACATTTTATATAGATTTAATCACTATATATATATATATATATATATATATATATATATATATATATATATATTTTATATATATATTATATATGCTATATCTTCTGTGTTTTTTTTTATTATTTATGGTTTATGGTTAAATAGTTTATGCAGTTTTTATTTTTCTATTAGAAATGTAAATCTCTTATGATTTTCAGGTTTTATGGTTAAATAATCTATATTGTTTATGAAGATGAGGTGAGTCTGATATTCTACTTTGTTATGGCCTGCCTGTCTAATCACTAATTTTCTGAAATCGTTGTCTCTCACAGGGCTGTTTGAACCAAAGGACATGAGGTTTGAGGTGTTCAGGAACAGGACGCGTGATCCCTCCATCGTGGACATGACTGAGAAAGCCATTCAGATCCTCAAGAAGAACCCAAATGGATTTTTCCTCTTTGTAGAAGATGAGTAGTTTTATATAAATTTACCCCAAACTATTATTGTGTCCAAAATCAATTGTGTGTAAATGTACCGTGTAAGCAACAAACACCTTTAATGCTGTGACACTTTTTTAAAAAATCAATACATTATTTTTAAGTGAAAAATAAAACATTATTGAATTTCTAAAAAACTGTGTATGACTTTAAATATTTTCTTTTATTTTTTGAGAATTAACATTTTGTTGCGCCTGCAATTGCAACATGACCCAATAAAGTTTAATTACATTTTTTACAAATTTGTTCATGATTATGACATGTTTATTTCATCTGTAAGGGGCAGGATTGATCACGGTCACCACGCTGGCATCGCTAAACTGGCACTAACGGAGACAGAGATGTTTGACCGAGCAGTTCGTCGAGCATCTCAGCTCACCGAAGAGTCCGAAACTCTCACCATTGTCACTGCAGATCACTCACACGTCTTCACGTTTGGTGGGAACACACCCCGGGGGAACCCTATTTTTGGTGAGTAGTTTGGATTAGTGCTGATGTTTACGTTTGTAGGAAACAAGTACATTGTAGTGATCGTGTGGGTTTTTGTGATTTTTTTTTTTTTGTTAAGGTCTGGCACCGAAGAATGCAGATGACAGACTTCCATTTACTAGTATCCTGTACGCTAACGGGCCCGGATACGTGCATGTAAACGGGACGAGAGCGAACGTGTCGGCAGTGGATTACTGTAAGTGTCTGTGTGAGACATTAACATTAACACTATTAGGATAAAAATAAAAACTAACAACATTGGACTTCTTACAGAACCAGATTGGAATAAGCTAATAATAAGCTAGCTACATAAGATCCACTGGAAAAAGAAAGTGCTATACAATGTGTATAAAAATCTAACATGAGGATAAAAACATCAGCTTAAGAACCTAAAACCTTAACTGGGATGCTAGTCGTTTCACAGGGATATATTTGAAATATTATTTAATTATTACAACTATTTTTCTCTGATTTTGTCCAGTCCAAATCTGCCATGTTGGTCATTTTTTATGGAATGTGTCTAAAACAATTACATCTTCTGTTTAAAATAAAACACATTCAGGAAGGTTTTGAAAATCTTCTATGAATCCTTCATATGTAACAAGTGCTTCATAAGAGTGTTATAAATACCAGATTTATTTATTATCAATTCATAAGACTCATATATGGGCTTCATAAGTTGTACTGGATATGCTTGACAGAATTAAAGATATTTTTTGCTTTCTGATTTTTGGTAACACTATTTCATGAGTACATACATTTAAGCAATTTTGCACGAGCAAGAGTGCTGTTACACTGAATATGATCTGGCTATGAGCTGGCTGCAGGCACAAGGTAATCACAGGCATGCTGAGGTTCAGTACAACGGTAAAGTTGCGAGTGTGATATTGCTTTTATACCACAGCTCTGTAAACACGAAATTAATGTTGAGTAATGTTTCAGACACGATTTGGGCAAATATTTTCTTCCAGTTTTGCTCCCTCAAAAAAAATAGAAGCCACACCTAGACAGAGCGTTGCATGTTGCCATACAATGCACAGGCTGATTGACAGCACGTAGTAAGCGTAGTGGTCTCCACTCCCTGGAGTACACTGCTGCCTACAAATATGGCCTTCACATACTGCGACACTCAAACGCCTCACACATTAACATGTTCACTCTCATCTGATTACTGATGCAGCACACCTGGTTCCACTCACACACACATACACACACACACCCTATTAATAGAGATTATAGGCATTCATTCAGTGTGAAGGTTCTGCTCAGCTCTTTATTTTCCAACTGAAGTACCTAGTAATTGATTCTGTGTTTAATATTCTGTTTTTTTTTTTATCTGTTTTTTCCCTCTTCTGCCTGCTCTCAGCCATCTGGTGGTTTCACTGTAACAAACTATTGCTTTGGATTGGAATTTTATCTAGTAAACACAGACAAGAGGAGTGATACAAACAGTGAAACGTACCAGTGCTGTTATACTAAATATCAGCACTCTTGGAACTCCGCTTTTCCAATCAAATTAGTGGATCTGAACTAACTGTTGTACAAATGGACCTCATATCACATTTAAGCAATGATGGAGCATTATGAAAGGCTTAATATCAAAACTTGTGAGGTGACATTAGAGGTTTATGTGATTTTGTCTTAATAATCCTCGGCTGTATGAGACAATTACTGTAATTTTTTATTCTTATTTTGCAAGATATTCATTTATTTATACTAACAGCACATTTATGACACTTTGAGAACATTATAAACGGTGTTCATAGAGCTTCATAACCATCAACCATCATGGTTTTGGTGTAGCAGGACACATTAATAAAGACATAGCCTCAAACATTAAAAGACTATCACTCTTGACTTATGATATAGGCTACTACCTAGTGAATTGTAGAGTAAATCTGTAATAGGCAGTTGAAAATCGACAACATACAGTCATCCAGTGTACAGTCTAGCAGTAGGATTTGAGTGATTTTAGATTAACCTTTGTTCAACAGTTTTCCATACAGCAAGTGTTTCCCATCAGCAGCGTGTTTCCCAAGGTTGTGTAAATTGACTAAATAACTAAATCTCCATAACCACACAAAAGACCTGAAATTCGCCCAACACATCCAGGCATTGGACAAGAGAGACATTTCTTTTTTCAGCGTTTGCATGGGAAACGAAGTCACTGTGGTGCACACGCATTTCTGATGTACAGGCATTACCCATTGCATAATCCCCCCTTCCCTCTCCCAAATTTTGGAATATATCATATAAATGATATATTAGAAATGGTTCTGAATATCATACACACACTGCTTGTACTTACATTTGTATTTGTTTGCAGAAATGTATTCAATCTTATTCAGAGTATTTGCTATAAAATAAGATCTAAATTAACCCAATCTGGCGTATAAAAAGGCGATCCTAGCAACCCTGTCATTAACTGTTCTGTTCGCTGCTCATCCCAGAGTATGGGGCAGTGTGATTCCTTCCCCACTGGGCCTCTGTTATCAACTGATCTTATTATCGATCTTCTAAGATGTAGACTGTAGTGTGGATGGGAATTCCAGCTCTTTTCAGTGAGTCAGGACAATCGACTGAGCTCACCAATAAGAGTTGACCCTTTTGGATCTCAAAGAGCCTAATGCCAGTTTTTTGTTTGTTTGTTTATTTGGGTTTTTTTTCCACTATCTATCATTTAAATTGTTCAATTATATCTTACCTTTTAATTACTTTGAATTGTGTTTGTTCTAATTGTTCTAATGGCAAAAAAATCTCGGTTAAACTCTGTAGGTTCGTACTTGGATGCAATTAAGTGATGACATTCTGTTTTTGGTGAGTTGTTAGATAATCACATTCGATCACATTCGAAGATTCCCCTAGCAAGTAGCAGAGAACCAGGCTGTCATTGACTCTTATGCGTCTTCTGGTTACAAGTGATTCTGAATCGTTATGCTGTGCCTCAGAGGTTGACAAGTTTCACTGGATGCACTTTGTCACTTCATTGCACTGTGTGATTAACAGCATTAGAAAATAATGAGTACAGAATTTTCAGCAGAATAGTACTGTCAAATAACATCGGCTCCCAGCGTTCTCCTAAAAGAGTCAACCAAAGAGTCAAATCATTCTCAAACAACACATCACTAAGAGATACAATACATACAGCATCCCAAAAGTTAACGCTTGATAGAAGAGTCTTTATATTGTGTTAAAGTCTCTTTAATTGCAATTGACAGTTTTTTTCTCTCTCTTTTAAAGACAAAATTACATAAAACCTCCAACTTCAACTCATGAGTTTTAACTTAAGCCACCTACAAATGTTCCAGCATTGCTTTGTGAAAGATGTGAAAAAAATGAAATGAAAAGCAATGTGTTATGAACACCCAGTGTAGGTTCCCCTTTCAAATAAAGTGTTAATATCTTTGTAACTGGGCAGAAGCTACACCAGAGTAGTCTAGAAAACTAATCACATCCAAATAGTTAGTCACACCTAAGTTAGTCTGAATTAATTCATTCTCCTTAGGAAGGTTTCGTGTCAAGTTTTAGGACAATTTTAAACAAATTATCACTACAGAATTATTGTTATTTTATTATCAGTGAGTTCTGCTAGCACAGGTATGAGCATTATGTTAAGAAAATTATTAGCAGTGTTAAGTGTGTGTGTTAACCTTTGTGTCTCTTTTTTCTCTCTGTAGTCGATGAGGAGTACATGCAGCAGGCTGCTGTGCCGTTAGATGCCGAGACTCATGGAGGCGAAGATGTGGCGATTTACGCTAAAGGCCCGATGGCGCATCTTTTCCATGGCGTTAAAGAGCAACATTACATCGCTCACGTGATGGCATACGCTGCCTGCATCCATCCCTACACTGACTGCCCCCCTGAGCTTAACTCCGCCCCCCAACTCTCTCTCTCTCTGTCCCTCAGTTTATCATGTGTAGTGATTTGGTTCAGCTCAAGTTGACGACGTTAATCTACCTCTGTGCTCCAACAGGGGCTTTAATGCACCCTCATCCACTTCCCCTTGGTGAAGCCTAAGTCGTCTTAAGAGCTTTTACCAGTAAAGAGAAGATGAGGTTGAAGATTGATCATGTGATATTCCTTCAGATCAACATGAAATGTGCCATAAAATACTGGTTTTAATCACACAATATGCTATTTTTACAACATTAGCTGTCTAAACACAAAACTAAACTATCATACTGTGTAATTAAAACTAGAAGCTAGCATGAATTTGCCAGCATGTTAGCTAAACACAATCAGTTGTGCGTTTGTGAGGGGAAGTTGCTGAGCATTTGCTGAAAACTTTATTTGAAACTCAGGGATGGTTTTGTAACAGATTCCCTTTTTTATATAAATTTTGTTTTGCAGTTTTTCAATCATTTCACCCATCCATGAACAACTATATAAAGAAAATGCCTTAAATAGATGTTAATGTGTCTTTTTTTCATATATTTACTTGTTTGTTTTTTGTTTGTTTGTTTGTTTTAAATGAGCAAATTTTCTATGCAGAAGATTTATATGCAGGAGTTTTCTGTGGAGTTTAAATTTACACTACTGTATAATGCACACTGAACCAAATTAAAAAAATTAAATTCTTTTCTATTTTGCATATTATATAAATATTCTACTTGTTTTTTTTCTAAGATGAGAAAATATAAATATATAGAATTATTATTATTATTATTATTATTATTATTATTATTATTATTATATGCAATATTAGATTAGATTAGATTCAACTTTATTGTCATTGTTCAAAGTACATGTACTAAGCCAATCAAATGCAGTTAGCATCTAACCAGAAGTGCATGAGTGGCATATTTACAATAAATTACAAATAAGGATATACAGCTATGAGGGTGATATGTACAGGGGAATGGATGACTTATGTACAGGAGGTGCAGTAGGTTTTATAAATAGGGATATTATAAACATATCAGCCATAACATTAAAACCACCTGCCTAATATTGTGTAGGTCCCCCTTGTGCCACCAAAACAGCTCTGACCCGTCGAGGCCTGGACTCCACAAGACCTCTGAAGGTGTGCTGTGGTATCTGGCACCAAGACGTAAGCAGCAGATCCTTTAAGCCCTGTAAGTTGCAAGGTGGGGCCTCCATGGATCAGACTTGTTCGTACAGCACATCCCACAGATGCTTGTCATGTTAATCAAACCATTCCTGAACAATTTTTGCCATGAAGGGGTGTACATGATCTGCAACAATGTTTAGGTAGGTGGTATGTGTCACAGCAACATCCACATGAATGCCAGGACCCAAGGATTCCCAGCAGAATATTGCCCAGAGCATCACACTGCCTCCCCTGGCTTGTCTTCTTCCCATGGTGCATTCTGGTGCCATCTCTTCCCCAGGTAAGCGACATACACGCACCCGTCTGTCCAGATGATGTAAAAGAAAACGTGATTCATCAGACCAGGCAAACAGACAGGCTAGCCTTCACGCTCCAATTCCCTCAATGAGCCTTGGGCACCCGTGACCCTGTCGCCAGTTCACCAATTGTCTTTCCTTGTACAATATAATATATGTATGTAATATATACATATTATATATACAGTATATATATACAGTCAGGTCTGGATGTATTTGGACAATGACAGAGTTTTTGTGATTTTGCCTTTATACACCACCACAATGGATTTGAGATAAAACAAAATGTGATCGAAGTGTAGACTTTCAACTTTATTTTAAGAGGTTCCACAAAAATATGACATTTACAATTTAGGAATCACAGCCATTTTAAATAAAGTACCTCCATTTTCAGGGGCTCAAAGGTATTTGGACAATTGACTGACAAGAAGTTAATTGACCAGGTGCGGTCCATTCCCTCATTACTTCAAGACAAATGAAGCAGATAAAAGGTCTGGAGTTGATATCAGGTATTGAGTTGGCATTTGGCAGCTGTTCAACTGGAGCTACCAGTATGAAGTCCAAGGAGATCTCAATGCAAGTGAAGGAGGCCATCATTAGGCTGAAACAACAACATAAATCTATAAGAGCGATAGCAAAAACCTTAGGTGTGGCCAAATCAACAGTTAGGTAGATTCTTAAAAAGAAAGAAAGCACTGGTGAGCTCAACAACATCAAAAGGCCTGGAAGACCACGGAAGACAACTAAAGTGGATGATCGCAGAATCCTTTCCTTGGTGAAGAAAAACCCCTTCACAACATCAACAGAAGTCAAGAATACTCTGGAGAAGGTAGACGTATGATTGTCAAAATCTACAATCAAGAGACACCTTCATGAATGTAAATACAGAGGGTTTACAACAAGGTGCAAACCACTGGTAACACTCAAGAACAAGAAAGTCAGAATAGACTTTGCCAGAAAACATCTAAAAAAGCTTGTTCTGGAATAAGATTCTTTGGACTGATGAAACCAAGATTAACTTGTACCAAAATGATGGGAAGAGAAAAGTATGGTGAAAGAAAGGAACAGCTTATGATCCAAAGTATATCACATCATGTGACAAACATGGTGGAGGAAGTGTTATGGCATGGGCATGTATGGCTGCCAATGGAACGGGCTCACTGGTGTTTATTGATGATGTGACTGCTGACAGAAGTAGCAAGATGAATTCTGAGGTGTATAGAGTTATACTCTCTGCTCACATTCAGCCAAATGCTACAAAACTGATAGGATGTGATCGGTGGATAGGTGGATAATGACCCTAAATATACTCTAAACATTTAAGACTTTTGGAAGGCAAAGAAATGGAATATTCTTCAATTGCCTGATCTCAACCCAATAGGCTGCAGTGAAGGCCTGGCAAAGCATCTCCAGGGAGGAAACTCAGAATTTGAGTTTTGAGAACATGGGCTCCAGACTTCAGGCAGTCATTGACTGCAAAGGATTTTCATCCAACTATTAAAATTATGGTTATATTTACAATTATGTCACTTTGTCTAAATACCACTGAGCCCCTGAAAATGGAGGTACTTTGTTGCAAATGGCTGTAATTCCCAAAGGGTAAATGGTATATTTTTGTGGAACCTCTTAAAACAAAGCTGAAAGTCTACACTTCGATCACATCCTGATTGTTTTATTTCAAATCCATTGTGGTGGTGTATATTGGGAAAATCATAAAAACTCTGTCGTTGTCCAAATACTTCGGGACCTGACTGTATGTATACTGGTGGACAGAGTTCAAAGTATTTCATGGATTATATTCAGGTGTAAAATGAACTTTGGACCATTCTGAGCAGTGGTGCTCTTTCAGAACAGTGGGAGGATCTTAGCTGTCATCCAAACAAGAGGGTGGGGCAATGAAAAAAGTCGAAAGCTCACGTTTTCACTGTGACCTCATATAAGAATACCAGTATAAATTCTTATATGATTCACAAGTGACATGACATTAGTACTGAAATGTAATGGTAAAAATGAAAGAAATTTTTTAAAAAAAGAGCATATACATTCAGGCAATATAAATCCAGGTAAACTTCAAGGTCACAGGGCCACACAGAGAGATTGTGACTAATGAGAGAGTTTCAAATACAACCCACCGACACACATATAGAAAAAAAAGGCTGATTAAATATGTGGCTGGAAAAAGTCCTGATAAATTATACTTACACTGCCCTCCAAAAGTTTGGAAACGCCTGAACAAAATAGGGTTTTTGGGCAATATCAGCATAAATCCTCTTTAGTTAGTGACCATTTTGCATTGATAATAAGGGACAACACAAACTATGAAAACATATTTTATTAAATAAAAAGTTTATGAACATAAACATGAACATAACATAGAAAAATACTCAAATT
>CM040985.1:11277369-11332369 GCA_022985145.1 Pangasius djambal
GTGAATCATCTTTGGGCAATCCTCCAGGAGGCTTGGAGTAATATATCAAGTCAATGTTTGAATAAACTGACTGCTCGGATGCCTAGTGTTGTCCCTTATTATCAATGCAAAATGGTCACTAACTAAAGAGGATTTATGCTGATATTGCCCAAAAACCATATTTTGTTCAGGCGTTTCCAAACTTTTGGAGGGCAGTGTATGTGATTTATATGAGATATAAATTCTTTCATTCTTCAGTGGATAAATTCATCTTCAGTAAGTGTTTTATTCCACTGGATCCAGAGCGCCACCTACCGGCATGCTTTTGCGGAGTGGGAGGTTTTTAAACCCATGTGAATACAGAAAGAGCATGCGAAACTCCACACAAACCCTACACAATCTAAGGATCAAACTGGGAATCCTGGAGCTATGAGGCAGCACAGCTACCCCCGTACCACTTCACCGCCCAGAATTTATGCTTATCCAGAAAAAAAATGAACTCAAGAGAAAGTCAAAATGTCACTACTTTTAAACATACTCAGGTATTAAAAACTATGTAAGCAGATGATGAACTGTCATGACTCTTTTGGTTTTTTTTCCACACTGATGAATTTGATTGGATGCATTAAACTGAAATGTAAATAAAATGTGCAGGAATCCATTCTACTGATGTACTGTGTACAGTTATTGGCTGGATGAAAGAAGAGGAGACCTTTATGATTTGTAACGAGTACTTTGAAGGTCTAAACAAAAATGTAAGGAGCAAAAAGTAAGGTTTTTCTTGGAAACATGAGTAAGAGCCTTACAGTAAAGTATAAATATTTAAAAATAAAAATACTTAAGCACAGTAACAAAGTACAATTAGTCATTCCAGGAGTATTTTCCACTCCTGAATAAAGTACAGAAATGATGTTGGCAATATGAGTCTCATTACACATTATCAGTGGCTTTCATATCAAATATTTTACAACATTATAAAGTACTCAGTGAGCTACTTAATAAATCATTGACTTTGATGGGGACAGAGTGTGTGTGAGTGTGTGTGTGTATGTGAATATTGTGGCCATTTTCTAAGTTTAATTCAGGTTTATTTAGTTCTGTCAGAGTCCCTGTACTGCTGCTTTCATACTTGGTGTAAAATTGCTGCTTGTGCCATGCACACACTGTAACCATAACGACACTCTTATCAGTCCTAGATAACTGACTATTTCGATTTCAATTCAATTTCGATTTTATTTTCTATAGCACTTTTAACAATGGACATTGTCCCAAAGCAGCTTTACAGAAATATATAAATTCCAGATATAAATTTTTAATTTATAAATTTACCCCAATGAGCAAGCTAGAGGCAGTGGTGGCAAGGAAAAGCTCCCTGAGATGACATGAGGGGAAAACTTGAGAGGAACCAGAATCAGGAGGGAACCTCATCTGATCAACACCGGATAGTGTGATTATAAATCATTTCCCTTCTATAACTGTGTCCTACATAGTCAAAAAGTGCATTTGCGTAACCAGGAACTTAAGAACTTACTTAGTTTTAACGTAATGTCTATTGTGTTGAAGTTATTAAGTGTTCAGTGATGGAGATTTGAGTGCAAAACTGTTTGTAGCCATTGCAATCCTAAGGCTATCCAAGGAAGAACATCCACAGCTATGTTTATGCTTCTTGTGTGTTACCATCCACAGTAATGTCATGGTGATCTCTAGGCTGTCCATGTGGGACTGACTAGCCTAGCTTACTTTCTAGATTAGATTGGCATTACTCCGGTGATGAGGAGGTTGTATGTCTTCACTGCAGCTTTGGAGGTTATTTTTAGATGGAATTTTAGCAGTGAAGTATTTTCAGTTCAACATAACATGTAAATCTCCTCATATTCACTCACTACGAAGACAATCACTTTGTCCTCCATGTTTGTTTTTCTGACTTTCCCTCAGAGCTGCAACCTGATTGGTCAGAAGGTATAAAAGTGCTTGACGTCACTCAGCACTTCTGTAAAAGGTTTTCTAAAAAATAAATAAATAAAATTAAAAAAAAACTCCTTTAACTTTGGAAACTGCTGTGACCAAAAGTGATCATGCTCTGCCCACCTAGCTATAGGTTTGTATGTTAAACTTACGGTGGAGAAAAAACACTAATGCAGCAGTGTGTTACTTACTATGATTATGCTTAGCTAGATCCTGTACTAGTCTTGTGATCATCCAATTAAATGCTCTCTAGAACATATATGTCCCGCCCCCGGGCTGCGTCTTGCTCTACAGTAGCTGCTCACGAGCAGTAAACATGGTCTGTTGATGTGTTTTTGGCTGTGTGTGTTCAGTGTGTAATTTGATACCGAGACAGACGTCTGTTTTCCATGAGGATAAAAAAAAAAACTAAAAATTTTCATGATACTCACGATGGAGAGAGTGGGAGTGTCCAACGGAGCATCCAACACGATCTGAATATCATTTATGTAATAATAATAATTAAAAAAAAAAAAAGCTTCAGTAGAGAAGCTGAGCCAAGCACATAAAGTTACATACTGATTATAAGACTTTCCTATTGTTCATGGAAATAAAGGTTAATAAGTGATAAATTCAGTGTGTCCTCAAGTTGGGGATCATGGATGACCTTTGGTCTATAGTGAGGCTATAAACAGAAAAACCTGTGTGTGTGTGTGTGTGTGTGTTCCGTCATCCTCTAATCCACACTATGGCTCTCCAACACACACTTACATGTGGAATATTAATTTTATTTTTAATTAATGCCTGTTTTTCTGACATCCCAGGTAAGTTTTCTTGTTCACTTTTCGCTTCCTTAGTTATTACAGATGTGACACATGACATTCTCATTATTTCTACTTATTAGCATCTGATAGATGTGTGTAAATTAATGCACTAAATAATTGTGGAAAAATTGATGTAAGGGCAAATTATTTTTGTTTAGGACATGCTCACCTTCTCACATGTCATTTAATATATAAAATTAGAAAATTCTTTCTGTGAAATTTAAATTGTAATATAAATTTATATTAATTTATATATAATTTATGGATAAATAAATGCATGATGGATCCCTTTTAAAATTAATATAACCTTGCAAATTTTATTATCTTAAAATAAGCTACTATTTCAATAAAGTGAAGTGTGGCCATACTCAGAATTTGTGCGCTGCATTTAACCCATCCAAGTGCACACACACACACACCGTGAACACACACCCGGAGCAGTGGGCAGCCTTTTTTGCTTCAGCGCCCGGGGAGCAGTTGGGGGTTCGGTGCCTTGCACAAGGGTCTCACCTCAGTCGTGGTATTGAGGATGGAAGAGAGCGCTGGTCATTCACTCCCCCCACCTACAATCCCTGCCGGCCCGAGACTCAAACCCACCACCTTCGGGATCACCTTCAGGTTACAAGTCCAACTCTCTAACCATTAAGCCATGACTGCCCCCAAAACATGGCTTATTGTGGAGGATGCAGGCATTAAACATTATAAATATTACCTATACTTATACCTATACCTATACTTATACTTTATCAATTGATTTGTCTTTGAATCATTTATCACTCAAAAGAGTTGTTCATAAAAAAATGAATCAACTGCAAATAAAACAATTTGTAGTGCACCATAAATTTAGTGTGTGTGTGTGTGTGTGTGTGTGTGTGTGTGTGTGTGTGTGTGTGTGTGTAGTGGAAGAAGAGGATCCAAGGTTTTGGAACATAAAGGGGAAGGAAGCTCTCATCTCAGCTTTGTCTCTGAAACAGAATGCCCATCGAGCCAAAAATCTCATCCTCTTCCTCGGAGACGGTGAGTCACATGATACTGATTTTTTTTAAACTAGTAAATATGAATGAATATGAATGAATGAAAACTATATTCAATATATATATATATATATATATATATATATATATATATATATAGTTTTATATATATATATATATTCAATATACTGTGTAATTGATTAGAAAGAAAGAAAGAAGATAGACAAACAGACAGACAGACACACAGACAGAGAGATGGACAGAGTGACAGACAAAAGTGCTACAAATAAAAAATAATAATAATAATAAATAAATAAATAAATAAACTGTGCATTTAACATCGTTAATTAAGACTTTACAAATTGACTTTTAGAGTTAATCATCCTGTGCTGAGCAAGGAGTGTTTCTGTGAGACTTTGCTGATCTTGTCACATCATGCACACACACACACACACACACACACTCACTCACTCACTCACTCACTCTCTCTCTCTCTCTCTCTCTCTCTCTCTCTCTCTCTCTCTCTCTCTCTCTCTCTCTCTCTCTCTCTCTCTCTCTCTCTCTCTCTCTCTCTCTCCTCTTTTATCAGTTCTGCACTAGATTAGATATGGACAGAGCTTTACAGACTCTCTAATCTTTGTAATTGGTGTTTCAGTGTTTTACTCTGTAACAGGTCCTGGTTCTGTTTAGGGCAGTGATGATTTATTGATATGACAACACAATACACTGCTTTAACACTCATCATAAATTAAATCTACTCCTTCTTTAAGTACGCCCTGTGCTTTCAACAAGCTGAAAGTGCAAAGGGAAAATGATAAAAGAGATTAAATTTTAAATTCATTTTAATTTCATTTCGAAATTGTAATTTTAATTCTTAAAGTGTAACAGTTTAAAAGTGTTTAGTTTAAAGGATTTAGGGTGTGTGTGTGTGTGTGTGTGTGTGTGTGTGTGTGTGTGTGTGTGTGTGTGTGTGTGTGTGTAGGTATGGGAGTTTCAACAGTGACGGCTGCTCGGATTCTGAAAGGGCAGCTCAATGGTAAAAATGGAGAGGAGACTCTGTTAACCATGGACATGTTCCCTCACCTGGCTTTATCCAAGGTTCACACTTCACACAAATATAGTTCAGTTTAATTCAGTTCAGTTCAATAAATCAGTTTAGTCCAGTTCAACAATTCACTTCAATAATTTAGCTCAGCTCAGTTCAGTAAATCAGTTCAGTTCAGTAAATTCAGTTAATTTATTTTCATTTAAAATTTTCTAGTTTCAGGGTTTTTTTTTATTCTCTTTAATGTTCAGTTTCTGTGCAGCATTTTGTCTATGCACTTCTTTAAATTAAGTTCATTGACTTTAATGATTTCAGTTGAAATGAATTCAGTTCGGGTTATTAACGCCGTTTACTTCAGTGCACCTGCTCAACGCTGAGGTTCTTTCATTTTTTACACAGAATGCAATCAGTTCAATTATATCTAATTCAACTTTTTTACTAATCTTTTTTTTAATTCATGTTATTTACACCCACATACTCAACTGCTAGGTGCTTAATTTTGCATCCTGTTCTCTGCAGACCTATAATGTGGATCAGCAGATGCCGGACAGTGCTGGTACGGCCACAGCGTATCTGTGTGGTGTGAAAGCCAATTACGGAACTCTTGGTGTCAGTGCTGCGGCTCGGAGAGGTCAATGTAGCTCCATCAGGGGCAACGATGTCAAATCGGTCCTCCACCGTGCCAGAGCAGCAGGTACTGCACACAGGCTTATTTGCTGATAATAAACTGCTATACACCTGGAGTTGCCAGATTAAAATAGCCAGCTGAACCTTAAATGCTAATGTTTTTGCTGCCATCTTGTGGTGATTTAAAACCCATGTTCCTATTAGTTACAGCAGGATACATGAAGGAAAACAACTACACCAGCTGTAGCACTGTTTCACTTTCTTTCATTCTTTCTACTTCTTTCTATAGAATTGATTGTAAATTCTTTCTTTATTTGAATGACTGATAAACGTTTCTCCACATCATGCTTCACAATCACTTATTCACTTGTTCACAATGCAATGCACATTTAAAACGATAAAAACATGTTTTTATGCACCACAAATCTGAAGACATTACTATGAAATATTCACTGGGTCAGTGATTTAAATCTAAAACAAGACATTTTAGTTCATTTATTTCAAATTTATTTGTTTACTTACTAGGTTTTTATTATCAATTATTTTTGCTGCATTTCATACTACAGTGGCATTTTTGCCATTTTAATTATGCAGTAGTTTGTTTGACATTATTTACTTTTTTTTGTCATTTTCAATTTATTTCAATTTAAATTGAAATTTTTAATGATTCACTTTTATTATTTTACCCACTTCCTTTTATTTTCCATTTGACTACGTATTTCTCATTCAACTTTTCTGGGACATTTGTGATTTCCCAGATGTTCACTATAAAGTTACATCGTAACATTTTTTTTCTGTATTTTCCTCCAGGGAAGTCTGTGGGTATTGTGACCACCACGAGAGTTCAGCACGCATCTCCAGGGGCAAATTATGCCCATGTTGCTGATAGAAACTGGTACAGTGATGCTGAGCTGCCTGCTAGCGCAGTGAGCGAAGGCTGCAAAGACATCTCCTACCAACTCGTCCACAACACCGACATTAATGTAAGATCACTTATACTTGTACATTATTAACTCAATATACATGTAGAAATCTAAATTCTTTTACATGCCTGAATTAGACTGTTTGTTAATGACATTATTGCATGGTAATGTTTTAAAATGCTAAATATATGCGAGGAAGTCACACATTATGTTCTTGATTAAGACATGTTTAATTGTGCAGCCAAGACAGAAATATATTCATTTGTGCTTTAGGTGATATTAGGTGGAGGGAGACAGTACATGCTGCCTACAGAGACTAGAGATCCTGAATATCCTACAACCACCGGTGTCAGAACGGACAAAACCAACCTGATCGACGAGTGGCTTAAAAACAAAACGGTAAAACTCCTTATTTAACTTCTTCTGTCCTTGGTCAAAATAATGCATTTCACATTTTTTAAGAAACTAGACACAATTGCTCTTATTCATCAAATCTATATATGGCTGTATGCAAATGACATGTAAATAAGAGTGAGTGGGTGGAGCCTGTGCCAGCTGAAGCTGTTTCAAATTTGCACTCAAATATACGCTGTATGACCGTTTGTGAATCGGATTCAGACAAATCAGTGTCATGAATCAAGGGCAGATCAGTCAGAGTTAACCAATCAGATGCACATGAATAAAATGGTTTTGTGAATCGGACAGTGGTGAAATAGACAGCTTCATGAATCATAAATAGATGACTCAGATAGTTTCATGAATCAGAGATAGGTGAATCAGACAGTTTGGTGGATCAGATTCAGATGGATCAGACAGTTTCATGAATCAGATGCAGAAGAATCAGAAAGTTTCATTAATCAAGTGTAGATGAATCAGATGCAGATGAATCTGAGTTTCATTAATCAGATGCAGATGAATCAGACAGTTACGTGAATCAGATGCGGATGAATCATATACACATGAATTAGACAGTTACTTGAATCAGACACAAATGAATCAGTCAGGTTTCAGTTATTTGAATCAGACAGTTAGGTGAATCAGATGCAGATGAATCAGACAGTTAAGTGAATTAGACAGTTTCATGAATCAGATGCAGAGGAATCAGATACAGATGAATCAAAGTTTCATGAATCAGATGCCAACGAATTATACAGTTTCATGAATCAGTGTTAATGAATAAGAGCTAATATGCGGAAATATGAGTTTATCAAATAAACATAAAAAAATGAAAAAAGGGGGGGGGATGGAAAAAAAAGTCAAATCTGTGCTGCTGTGTGTGTTTCTGTACATTTATATGTAAAAGATTCTGTACCTATTTTCTGCACCTGTCCCTTAATGTTTTTTTTTTTTAACTTCAGAACGCCTTTTATGTGTGGAATAAAGCTCAGTTCAATGCTGTGGATGAGAGAAACACAGATTATTTAATGGGTAATACAAAGATTTTTTACCACAAGAAAGTTCCCACAATTCACTTTCTCACCTTAAACTTTAAATAGTTTACGTTTCTGTTACAAAATCACATGTATGCTTTTTTTCCCCCTCAAATCACTAATCAGACTGTTTACTGACATATTTCTGAGCTGTTAACTACTTTGCTTTTCTGTCACTGTTTATTTGCATTGTTTATATAAAAAATTTGGGAGCTAACTAAATTGTTAGTCTAAGCCATTAGACAGCATATGCTTGGTATCATTCAGCGTGTCAGAGTTTGAATCAGTGAATCGTTTGATCATGACTGAGATTCGCTCCTCTCTCGTTCAGCGTGTCAGAGTTTGAATCAGTGAATCATTTGATCATGACTGAGATTCGCTCCTCTCTCGTTCAGCGTGTCAGAGTTTGAATCAGTGAATCGTTTGATCATGACTGAGATTCAGGCCTCACTCATTCAGCAGGTCAGTATTTGAATCAGTGAATGTTTTGGTCATGACAGAGATTCTCTCCTTGTGTGTTCAGGTCTTTTTGAGCCAAAGGACACCAGGTATGAGCTGGAGAGGAATCCAGAAACAGATCCGTCACTCACAGAGATGATGGAAAAAGCCATCAAGATCCTCAGCAAGAACCCCAATGGATTTTACCTCTTTGTGGAAGATAAGTGTCCATGCTGTGTGTAATGATGTTTACATGGGCAGCTCAGGGGAAAATATACTCATGATCTGATTGTGCTTGAGTGGGACAGATGGGTGTGTCTTTGGGATAAGTGTCCATGCTCAATCCCAGTAATATAATATAATATACTCATGATCTGTTTGTGCTTGAGTGGGGTAAATTGGGTGTATCTTTGAGTGAAACTGATTGGGCATGTGCTTGATGGGTATGAAATGGTCATTGTGTGGGACAAATGGGCATGTCTCTGAATGAAACAGATTGGGAGTGTCTTTGAGTGGTGCAGATTGGGCATGTCTTTTAGTGGGTCAAAGGGGTGTGTCTTTGCATGGGACAAATTGGATGTGTCTTTGAGATAAGTGTCCATGCTCAATCACAGTAATATAATAAGAGGTTAATAATTAATTATATTCCTGTAGTAATCAATGTTTATGTGTGTGTGTGTGTGTGTGTGTTTCCGCACTGTACGTGGTAGAATAGATCATGGCCACCATGCAAGTGAAGCTAAACTTGCACTGTATGAAGCAGTGGAGTTTGACCGTGCCATCGCCCGAGCAGCCGAGCTGACCAGCGAACTGGACACTATGACTGTGGTCACCGCTGATCATTCACACGTGTTCTCTTTTGGCGGAAACTCACCCAGGGGCAATCCAGTACTGGGTATAGTATTGAATTATTTTACATCATAAACACATTCACTCTTCACGTGGCATGTTTGTGAGCAGAAGTCAATGTATTTCTCCTTCATATGACCAGAATCATGTGACCAGGAATGTCATTTTCAAACATCCTCCTCCATGGACAATCTAAAACAGACGTAATATCCGTAATGTTGTTGTCTGTACATTAACAATCTCCTGTTTATGCAGATTAGAATGATCCCATTTTATGCTAATATAATATGGTCCCTGTTTATGCAAATTAGTACAACTCCATTATATGGAAATTTGTCCAATTCCAGTTCTCTTCTCCCCCACCTGCAGTTCTTTTTGTTTTTTTATGTTATTAAAATAATTTCAAGCAAAAATAAGATGTGTATAAATTATAGTGAAGCCTGCATATACTTTGGCTACTACTATTTATTATTTATTCGGACTTAACAGCTGGACAGACCACGCCCACAAGGGACAAATTGGGAGCTTGTGAAAACTTGATTAAACATACTTTATTACTATTATTATTATTATTATTATTATTATTATTTTACAACCTTTAACACTGACCTGTTCATATTTACACTCAGATTGCATTTATTCTCAATCACAAGTTTATAGTATAGAAAGTGGATAGATGTGTCTGCTAAATCAATAAATTAAAACATGTAAAATGTATTTATGTGTCTTTTAGGACTTTCTTCTAAAACTGGCACTGATAACAAACCCTTCACCACCACTCTGTATGGGAACGGACCAGGATATATCGCCAATGGAACACGGCCAGATCTTAACAACACTATTACAAGTAAGATTAGTAAACTCTAGTGACCTTATTAAGTGTCAGGTCTCTTTTGCTCTCTTTTTTCTATCTATCTATCTATCTATCTATCTATCTATCTATCTATCTATCTATCTATCTATCAGGGTTAATAGTATAATGTATGACCACCATAAACATCCCTAAATGTTTTTCTGTACAACTGCATATTTACACACTCTCCAACCATCTCCCTCTCTCTCTCTGTCTCTTTCTCTGTGTGTCTCTTTCAGGCAGTACCAGTTATGTCCAGCAGTCTGCTGCTCCTCTCTCATCTGAAACTCACGGTTCTGAAGACGTGGCCATTTTTGCGAAAGGCCCGATGTCTCATCTTTTCCACGGTGTCCAGGAACAGAGCTACATCGCCCATGCTATGGCCTACGCAGCCTGCATCGAGCCCTACACCGACTGTCACTTACAGCTGGATTCCCAAACAGGCTCAAATCATGCCGTTTCCAGCCGGCTCAGTGTCTGCGCTATACTGCTCTGTCTCTTCGCTTCTCTCATCCATTTCCTCTAAAGGAGCTGCACTTTCACGCTGAACACTTATTTGCCCTACAGATTGTGCAACATGCAGTAATATTTTGGATTTTTGTGTTAAACCAGTGTCCTGTGCACATGATATAAATATAATAATGTAATGTAATAAATGTATATATAATTAGTGCAATGTTATTAGCTATCAATAACAGACCCTTTACAGATGAAGTCTACCGGAGATATCATCTGTATCTTCATTATTAACACATTTTACTGTATTTTATAGAAAGTCTGTTAAGTCGTTATAGAAAGATAGGCACAGACATCATTTTCTGAGGTGCAAGCTGGATGTAAACAGCTCCCAGACCATGTACACCATCCATAATTTCATCTATGGCTATTAATTATTTCAGTTATATTTTGAGATGTCAGTATGCTGCATAGTAATTACCCATTTCCTGCATAAAGTATTTAAAAACATATCCAGAGTCTCTAGAATTATTTATTACTTAAGTCTGCATGTCATGTGATTGACTTTTCTAAACATCACTTATGTTAATGGATGGATGGTCATGTGTAGGAATACCATGAGTAACAAAAGGATAAAACATTATACATGAAATTAATATAGCACTTTTTATGATGTACAAAATGCACCGTTTAGGACTGTCACATGAAGTAGCTGATTTCTGGGGTTATCATCAATAAGGAAAAAGTTTTAAAAATCAAAGGTGCTCATTACTGTATGAAACAAAATATTTATAATTTAATTTGGGATTTTGTTTCGAAGGATATAAAGATATACCAGGGACAATGAGAATGGCAATACTTTAGCGAGCAATATAAATCAGAATAACGATTTATGTTAAATTACAGTAATTGTTAAAAACAGCCTTAAATTGACTGTCAATAAGTGTTAACATTATGCACAAAATGGCTATATACTATATACTCATTATGAGGAAATGAATATGACCTTTCTACAGAAAGATTAAAAGATAAAAAGATTTAAATATAAGCAAAGGACATCAACAGAAATGGCTTAGAAACTTATTCTAGGCTACTTGTGATTAAATAAAATGTCAATATTGAATACTGCCTGCAACCCCAGTGGCTGTCGAACCTGGGTTCCCTGCCCAGAAAAAAAAACTCGAATTGACCCCCACAACAATGTATCTAGTGCTGGACATTGATAAAAGTTAGCAGAATGCAAGAAGAATCGTTGTTAAAGCTGCAGTCAGTCGAAATTTCCGTGAAAGAAAACGGCATCAATCCGTAAGCTTACTCGCTCGCTTGAAGCCATAAATAAGCAGGTGGAAGAGGTGACAGAGAAGGCGATCACTCTGCAAGCAAAGTTTGCGGTGTTAGAAAGTGAGAACTAAGTCCTCAAGAGAAATGCAGCAGCAGGGAATTTGAACTCTAAGTTTTTCATATCCTCTAAGACGGCCTAAGTCTGTGTATTTGAATTTAAATAACTGTAGGCATATACTGTTCTAATCTCCTGTTTTTAAATCTTGATTAAATCTCTCTTTAAATCTTTCTTGTTTTTCAGTGAATGTACAGGGACTATATGATATAAGCAAACGAGGATGGATAATTTTAGTTATCCATATTGATAGCAATATTTTCATAATGGTTAATATACACTGCCCGGCCAAAAAAAAAAGTGGCTGTTTAGATTTTAATAGGCAAATACATAGGAGCCTATGAATGGATCATTATTAGAGTGATACTTGAATGTGAGTGTGAATTTCCTTTGTGCTCCTTTTGTAAAACTGAAGTAGAAACAGTTTTACATTTGTGTTATCATTGTCTCTACTCTAAATCTTTTTATTATTTTTATTATTATTGGTTATTATTATTATTATTATTATTATTATTATTATTATTATATGTTTTAACTACAGATTTCAGAAACTGATATTTCTTTCAGATATTCATTCAAAGGGTGTTAATTTTGATTATACTTTATCGTTGCTTTGTCTTCTGGGTAAATTTCATCTTCACTATGCCAGAGTAATACAGTCTAAACCTAATTTTAGAGTGTCTTCTGGTGATGTAAAATCCCTTTTTGCTTCATTTAAGAATATGTCTAAACCACTGAACACCAAGGCATGTAAAACATATAATATTCTTAAGACTGTAATAATGAAAATATAATTTTGTTCCAGAAACAGAGAGGGGCTGCTATGATGTTTTGTATTCTAACCCTAACCCTAACTGTGTTATGTGTTGGCTGTATGTCCCCATTGTTGTTGTACGTTGTAAATGGTTATCGTTTGTTAAAATAATAATAATAATAATAATAATAATAATAATAATAATAATAATAATAATAATAATAATAATAATAATTAAAAAAAAAAAAAGATTTGCTCTGGGCCGGTAAGATACTTCCGGCAACATACTTCCGGTTCCTTACTTCCGGCCGCCGTAACTCTGCACTTGAAAATCGAGCGAGAGGAGCGTGTGACGGAGAAGTGTGATAACTGCACTAACTGTGACACTTCGGTCCGAGATTAAGCCAAATCGGGATTATTTGGATCTTCGGACGCTATTTTGGTTTCTAGTTTTCCCTAACAAAGCTAACTGACAGCCAGACTGCATCTGGCAGGGCGTTTTAAAGAGTTTTTTGAGCGGCGTTAAAGGGGTGTGAGAGGGAATGGCAGCTCCGCGGCCCATTAAAGGCATTTTAAAAAATAAAGCCACCACCAAACCGTGTAGTGAAGTTCCACTGGAGAGCACAGAGCCCGCAGGATCCGGCTTTGCCGAGGATGATCAACAGTGAGTAACCGTAACCTGTCAAAAACCGAGGCTTAATCACAAATATACCGCAGTCTTTAATGTAGAGCACTACGTTGCTGTTACTCCTCACACTGGGTGTAGTGCGCCTATGTAGGTAGTAAACAGATATTTGGGATTGAACCATCATAAAGTGCCGCTTAGCCATGGCTAACCAAGGCGGTTCTGTCTTAGCTGACTCATGTTAGGTATCGATTGTTTGTTTTCAGATTATTTCGTACAAAGTCAGTTTTTGCGAGTTTGTCAGGTCATTTAAAGAAGCCAACTGGCTAATTTAGAGTGTTTGCAAGCAGCTCGAACGAATTAGCAAAACAAGCCGTGTGTGTGTGTGGCTAGTTAACTAGCCTAGCTACAGTGGATTGAATTGGATCGTATTACTTTATTGACCAAATGTACTTTAAAAGTATAGGTGTTAGTGACAGTTGCCACTGACTATAAAAACAAATAAACTATAAATAGAAATGTACCGTTTAAAGATCCAACAATATGGGAATGCTTATAATTTGTACGGTATTTGCAGCTGTACAGATGTAATTTAATAAGAAGCTGAAAATCAGGGCTGTGCGGTATGACCATCTGATACTGATATCGCGATCCATGAACATCACGAGACCAACGATACTTTGAGAAGTATAACTCAGGTGTCAGTTCTTTTATACCCTTATTGTTACTTATTTTATTTTATTCTTTTTTTGTGCAACTGTTTTGAATTGTGATGAATCTGTGTGAGTTTATGTTTCTGTCTACTCTTAGGAAAAAAGGAGAGTTCTTTAAGGGTTCATTGGGTAACTAAAGGTTCTAGGTCTTATAGGAACTCTTTCTTATAGGAAAACCACCACGGATTGAAGCAAGTTTGTGATCAGAGTTCACTGATTCACTGAACAATAGAGGAGTGAATTTCTGCCTTGACCGAAAGAGTCGTTGATGCAAAATATGATTCTCTGAACGACAGAGGAACGAATCTCGGTTTTGACTGAATGATTTTGTGTTTCAGACACTGATTCTCTGAATGACAGGAGTGAATTTCTGCTGTGACCGAAAGATTCACTGCATTAAACAATGATTCGCTGATTGACAGGAGTGACTCTCAGTTGTGAGCCAGTGATTCACTGATTTAAATACCGATTCACTGAATAACAGATGAGCAAATCTCGTTTGTGAGCCAAGGTCACTGAATGACAGAGGAGCAAATCCTGGTTGTGACATAAAGATTCACTGATTCAAACAGTGATTCTTTGTTGTGAACAAAATATTAACTGATTTACACACTGATTTACTGAATGACAGAGGAGAGAATCTCTGTCTTGACCAAAAGATTCACTGATTCAAATCCTGATTCGGTGAATGACAGGTTGTGACTGAATGATTCAATGAATGAGAGAAGAGTGAATCTCTGCCATTACAAATGATTCACTGATTCAGTTACTGATTCACTGAACAACAGAGGAATTCACTGATTCAAATACTGATTATGACTGAAAGATTCACTTGTTCATTGGATAATATTAGTGATTGCATATATTGTTTTTATTTACTGTCAGTTGAGACAATGAACACATGGCATTTCTGGTGTTTCATTACAACTGAATCATTTTTAGTGCTGAACGCAAAACAAAAAGGAACAGAATAAATGGACTATAAATGCTGATTTATTAAAGACAGGTGAACTTCTATTGTGTTTATTGTCCATGATGTTTTATTTGGGTAATTGTGACAGCACTACTTCCTCCTCTTTCAGCTCTCTCTCCCTGGTGTGACATTGTTCTTAAATCGGTCTCTCCTATGCGAAGGAAACTAGGGCACACTGCCTCTTGCTGTGTTTCAGTCTCAGCAGACTTCTTTATCCGCACTAGAACAGTTTGAGCATAAAATGGAGAGAAAAGAAGTCCTCCAGGCCTCTTTGTGCAGCCGAGCAGCAGATCTTCTGAGGAAGAGGGCGTAGTTGATTATGTTGTTATTTTTAATCCTTCAAAGAAACCTGTTATGAACATTCCTACTGACTGCATCTCATCCTAACACCACTGCTGGATTTGATCCTCCGTCATGGACTGTATCCCAAACCACCCCCTACTGTGTATTATAATAGGACAGCAGCATATTTCTCCATTGGTGCACTGCTTATTCAATTTGGAGAGACTGCTTAGATGCACTTCTCAAAAGAATTAAAGGAACACTTTGAAAACACATCAGATCTCAATGGGGGAAAAAGATCATGCTGGATATCTACACTGATATGGACTGGGTAATGTGTTAGGAACGAAATGATGCCACATCGTTTGATGGAAATGAAAATTATCAACCTACAGAGGGCTGAATTCAAGGACACCCCAAAAATCAAAGTGAAAAAATGAGCAAGCAGGCTAGTCCATTTTGCTGAAATTTCATTGCAGCAACTCAAAATAGTACTCAGTAGTTTGTATGGCCCCCACGTGCTTGTATGCATGCCTGACAACGTCGGGGCATGCTCCAAATGAGACGACGGATGGTGTCCTGGGATATTTCCTCCCAGATCTGGACCAGGGCATCACTGAGCTCCTGGACAGTCTGAGGTGCAACCTGGCGGCGTCGGATGGACCAAAACATAATGTCCCAGAGGTGTTCTATTGGATTTAGGTCAGGTGAGCGTCGGGGCCATTCAATGATATCAATTCCTTCATGCTCCAGGAACTGCCTGAATACTCTCGCCACATGAGGCCGGGCATTGTCGTGCACCAGGAGGAACTCAGGACCCACTGCACCAGCGTAGGGTCTGACAATGGGTCCAGGGATTTCATCCCGATATCTAATGGCAGTCAGGGTGCCATTGTCTAGCCTGTAGAGGTCTGTGCGTCCCTCCATGGATATGTCTCCCCAGACCATCACTGATCCACCACCAATCCGGTCATGCTGAACGATGTTGCAGGCAGTATACATGTCACATGTGCTCAGGGTGAACCTGCCCTCATCTGTGGAAAGCACAGGGCGCCAGTGGCGGATCTGCCAATTCTTGTGTTCATTGGCAAGTGCCGGGCAGTGAGCACAGGGCCCACTAGAGGACGTCGGGCCCTCAGGCCACCCTCATGAAGTCTGTTTCTGATTGTTTGGTCAGAGACATTCATACCAGCGGCCTGCTGGAGGTCATTTTGTAGGGCTCTGGCAGTGCTTATCCTGTTCCTCCTTGCACAAAGGAGCAGATACCGGTCCTGCTGAGGAGTTAAGGACCTTCTACGGCCCTGTCCAGCTCTCCTAGAGTAACTGCCTGTCTCCTGGAATCGCCTCCAGGCTTTGAGACTGTGCTGGGAGACACAGCAAACCTTCTGGCAATGGCACGTATTGACGTGCCATCCTGGAGGAGTTGGACTGCCTGTGCAACCTCTGTAGGGTCCAGGTATCGCCTCATGCTACCAGTAGTGGCACTGACCCTAGCCAAATGCAAAACTAGTGAAAAACAGTCAGAAAAGATGAGTAGGGAAAAATGTCAGTGGCCTCCACTCCTGCTGTTCTGGTGATACAGAACAATCAGAGCAAGGACAAACAGACTGAAAATAGTTTTTATCCTACAACCATAACTACCCTCAATCAAACGCTGCTTACACGGGAATAGGTGGGAAGTATGTATGAGGGTGGGATAGGTTGTTTTAACTTGCTTTAACTTATTTTAGTACAGTATTTCTTGTATCTTTTTATGTTGCTTAGTATTTTCTTTTATATGGTTGAAAGTTGAATGTATGTATGACTGCACACTTTAAATTTCGTGGTACATGTGGCATGTTACAATGACAATAAAAGCCTAATCTAATCTAAAAGTTAGGTCCGGAAGTATTTGGACAATGACAGAGTTTTTGTGATTTTGCCTTTATACACCACCACAATGGATTTGAAATAAAACAATCAAGATGTGATCGAAGTGTAGACTTTCAGCTTTATTTTAAGAGGATCCACAAAAATATGGCATTTACCATTTAGGAATTACAGCCATTTTAAGCAAATTACCTCCATTTTCAGGGGCTCAGAGGTATTTGGACAATTGACTGACAAGAAGTTAGTTGACCAGGTGCAGTCCATTCCCTCGTTACTTCAAGACAAATGAAGCAGATAAAAGGTCTGGAGTTGATATCAGGTATTGAGTTGGCATTTGGCAGCTGTTTGACTGGAGCTACCAATATGAAGTCCAAGGAGATCTCAATGCAAGTGAAGGAGGCCATCATTAGGCTGAAAAAACAACATAAATCTATGTGGAATCTATCTTGTGAAACCTCTTAAAGCTGAAAGTCTACACTTCGATCACATCTTGATTGTTTTATTTCAAATCCATTGTGGTGTATAAAAGCAAAATCACAAAAAGTGTGTGTGAGTGTGTATATATATTTATGTAATCTTATTATTATTATTATTATTATTATTATTATTATAACTAGCCTGACACAATAAAACCATTGAAAAGATGGAATTCTCCAGCTCAGACCGAATAAACTCAAAAAGGGACTGAACAAAAGAAGAAGTGAATTTCAGTTATGACCAAAAGATTCAACGATACAAGAGGCACAGATCAGGTTTGAATATCTAAAGTAAACCTGGGTAACATCTGTATTTAATAATCATAATTTGCTGCAAGACCATGACTCGTTGCATGGCGGTGACTGATTCATTGACCTTAGTGATTTGTTCAGAATGACTGAATCATCTGGGAACGTATCATCTCACCTGTGCTTGTAATGTCCTGAGTTAATGGTGAACTGGTGTTTAGAGCTAAAATTAGCATCTTTACTATAAAAAGCACGTAATAGGTTTTATTGTCTTCGCCGTTCCTTGTGACTTGATAAAGTTTAAAAATTGGGACAGAGCACTCGTTTCTCATGGGCATTGTTCTGTTTGCATGAGTGTTAATGATTTTTTGCCGTATTTGGACACATCGTTTCAGGAAAAAGTCACAGAAATGGGACGAGATGAACATCCTGGCCACATATCACCCAGCTGATAAAGACTACGGTCTGATGAAAATCGATGAGCCAAGTACGCCATATAACCGGTGAGCATAAAGCAGCTGACACACACACATTGCATTTTATTTGAGACTGACCGGGAGAAAAAAAGGGGGAATATGGATTATTCTCTAATTGGTAAAGAGCGGAAGTGATGACTAAAGAGAATAAAAATGACAAAAAATACAAACGCTAGCAATAAAGGTGAACGGTAAACATTATAGAAAGATATGCACAAATCAGTTTAAATCATGGAAGAATGATAAAAATGAGGGATTGCATAAGGAATAGTCTAAAAGTAGACTAACCTCAAACTGTCTGACAGATCCACATGATTCAGACACTGATTTGCTTTAGGACAGGGTAGGTGGTAAAACATTTGTACAGAGGGGAAGTAAACAGGAAGTTGGCAGGGGCTAACAGGAAGTAAACCAGAAGAGTGGACTTACCGTATGTTCTACATACTCTATTTTTTGTAGAACCTATTAGAAATTATTGTAAATAGCTGAGGAACATATATCTACATGAATATACACAAAATGCAATTTCTGCCTTCATATCCCAAGTACCCTAATATTACTAACCGCTAATAGACTAGTTCACATTAGCCAACATGGAACTCTAGGTAGCTTAGAACACAGGTTCTATGGTTAAAAGTTTCCATGTTTCATGCCAACATTGTCTGATAATTTGCATATCGTGTATATGGATTTTCCAAAGCTGTGGAGCTTGATTAGTGACATCACAGCGCTCCAGTTACAGCGAGAGGGTCTCTGTTTTAAAGGGCAAAAAAAAAAAAAGTGGTAACAACATACTGAGTTCCAGACGGGTTTAATCTCTGCAGTAATACGCATCATTCATTCCTCATGAAAATACATCCACGAAAATGAGTTTTAGATCCAGTAGAATTGGCTGAGAATGGTAGATGATAATTCCGTTCAATTCACTTTTATTTGTGTAGCGCATTTAACAATGGACAGTGTCCCAAAGCCGCTTTACATAAATAAATACATTCAAATTAAATGAAATCAAAAATAAATAGCAAATAACAAATGGCTGTACTCTTTCTTTCAGGATGGTAGGTGAAGATGATGAGGATGAAGTGCACAGCGATTCAGAAAGTAACGCAGCCCTCACTGTGGATGACCTCGCCAAGAAGTGAGTGTGTAACCTCGTCATCACATCTTATCTCTTGCATAACACCCCTCGCAGTCAGAATCGACTGCTTCACATTTACTCTCCGATCAATACTCAAGCACTCAGTACTCAAGCAAAGTGACATTAGGGTTTGTTCATGCCCTCTGTTCTCCTTATTCCGTGTAATTAAAGCTGATGAATGTAAGATTTGCGGATTTTGCCTTCTCTGGTGGAAAAAAAGGAATTGCATGCTACTTGCAGAAGAACATTTGTGTGCTGTGTACTTTTATGCGAGAGTCAAGCAATACACATTCAGCGAGAGGTAGGGCTGTGTCCCAGACCACATTCTGCATGTTACATAGGATGCCTAATTAGTGTAAACACCATGGGTGTACTGGCATACTGTTTAGTACAGTGTGCAATTATAGCCTTAAACGTCGCCTGCAGCTCTGTGTTGAGCTGACTCAGTAATTTAGGGGTGAGTCTTCGGCTGCACTGCTTTTGGGTGTGATGATGTAAGAGCTATCTGAAATGGTATATGCTGTGTTTGTTTGCCAGTCTGAGCCTCACGGCTCTGTCTGTGAGCGGTATTTCTGCAAATTGTGGCTGCAAAGACAGATTTTATTTGGCTGTGTGGTGTATCGTGGTCCTTAGAAATGCTCAGGTACTTTTATAAGCGTAAAGCTGCAGAGGAGCTTCATGGCTGGAGTTCTGTGTGCAGAAAGATGGGAGAGCTATTTGGCCATGTTTGTGTCTGTGTGTGTGTGTGTGTGTACTGACACAATTCAGGTGTGTGTATGTCTGTATGAGTACGTGTCTGTTCTCTCTGCGTATATTCAATAACGAGTATTCCACTCTTCCTCTGTGCAGACTGGCAGCGGCTGAAGGTTCAGATCCTCGCTGTATGAGGGAGGAGGAGGAAGAGGAGGAGAGCAGTGAGGAGGAAGAGCAGCTCAGTCCGGAAGAACAGGGTGGGTCGTCAGGACTTCTGTCTCCAGTACCAATATTACATAAAGTCACGGTTCTAAACCTAAAGACAGTTCTACACTGCTCCAAGAGGCTTTATCTGAGGTTCAGGGTGCTTCGGAACAGACTGAGAAAGAGAGAGAGAGATGGTTGGAGAGACAGATGAGCAGTCAGGAAGACAGACAGTGGGAGAAATGGACAGGCTGTCAGTAGAAGAGACTGACACAGTCAGAGAGAGGGACAAATGGATAGACAGACAGGTGGAGAGCGCGACAGACTGGCGGACAGCCAGAGAGATGGACAGAGAGGCAGACAGGTGGAGTGATGGTCAGAGACATGGATGAATGGTTGGGAAGATGGCCAGGCGAACACAGTCAGAGCGAGAGATACACAGGGTGTGTTCCATAAATATTGGCACCCTATGCCATGAAGACAAGCCCTGCTAATAAACAACATAGGCATTTCTGCTGCTTATATTTAATGAGAGTGTCAATAATTCTAGAGTTAATTACATATGCACGCACACGCGCGCACGCACACACGCACACACACACACACACACACACACACACACACACAGAGAGACACAGGGAGGAGTGTGAAAGTGAAATGAGGCTCCTGTGATTGATCTGCTCCAGTCAATAAGGAAACTGTAGAACACAACCACAGGTCACCTAGAGCTGAACTGACTCTGGGGTTCATTCGTGTCTGTTCTCTTTTCTTCAGCCAAAAAGAAGCAGTTTGAGATGATGAGGAAGATGCACTATAATGAAGGACTTAACATTAAACTGGCCAGACAGCTGATCGCCAGAGAGCTTGAGGAGGAGGAGGATGAAGAGGGGGATGAGGAGATGAAGGATGACACGGAGACAGAGGACATTAATGTAGACCCTCCTCAAGATGGTAAAGAGTTTTTGATTATTAATGATGATTAATGGTGAGTTATTCTTAATGAACTATAATAATAAGTACTTAGAAAAATCACAAAGCAATCCTCATCCACTAAAAGTCTCTTTAAGGATAAATAATTAATGATTTTAAACTATCTGAACAGACACCGGCTGTCGATAATAAGAACAATGTTGACATTATTGCCTTAGGTCAGGGCATTAGGGTTGCCACAGCCTCAGAATGAATGTTTCCCCTAGGATGTTGTGCAACATTGAGACTCATCTTTTGGCCGTGCGTTATGTTCTTTATTTTAGCAGATTCGCTGGAGTCATAGGCGAGGACGTAGTGCTTTGGGAAGAGTCTCGGAGGCTGTGATTGAGGACGCGCTGCTCCCTGATGTTCCTTTTGTATTCAACACGCACTGCAATGCAAAACCACACCGACCCGCCGGCTGCTCCGTCTGTTGCCAAGAGTGTGTCGTGTTACTTTTGTCTCGCAAGAAACAAAGGCCTAAAGACTGTTATCAGAGAGGCAAATTCATCAGCGATAACCAAGCCACTGCATTTCATTTTGAAATTTGACATGCAGCCAAAAAACTGCAGTGTTAGTACAAGCAAATAAAGCCCCACATATACCTGCTACTGTTTTTGCCTATAGATGCCGTACTCGGTATTTTTCCGTGTTTAGTCGGCATCTGTACAAGTTACTCAGCCTTATATTAATGTTTTTAATCATTAATAATTCAGTTTAAATTTGGATTGACATGGACTATCTACTCAAGTGAATTTTTCCCTCCAATCAAATGTCACTACAAACACAAGCAGAAGCTTTGCTCTCCGTGTAAAAACATAGCTTTGAGTCTTAAAAATAGTCAGTGGTCAGACACCTTAATAAGACTTTTGAAAAAGCACCACCTAAAAGTACTAAAAGTACATTTATATTTACTAACCTGATAACAGCAGAAACCCACAGCACGCTACATACACGTGGTTTGAGCCAGCGTGGGTGTTTCGTTGGCGTTTATACACTTTTTTTTGTTTTTTTTTTGTTTTTTTAAGGTTGTAATCCTTTGTGGCACTGCTGTCATCACTCATATTTAATCACTTGTGAAACAGCATCAAATATGGAGTCATTTTTGTGCCAAACATTTTAAAGCAACAGTCCAAACCTTTTTTACCTCGGATGTTTCTCTAATAACAATTGAACTAGCAAGAAATGAAAATGCATAGCTAACAGGTCAACAATTTATGCAAGCATAGAGAAAGAATGAGAAGTTAAAATTTTCTTTTTATTCCAAAACTTTACCTGTCTTTCTCTCTTTTTTTTTTTTTTTTTTTTTTTTTTTTTTTTTTTTTTTTTTTTTTTTTTTTTTTTTTTTTTTTTTTTTTTTTTTTTTTTTTTTTTTTTTTGATATTTTATTTTTTGAAAGTTTTTCTGATTATTATTTTTTTGTTTGAATAGATCTGCTTACAGAAAAAGCCTGCCCTCATGATTTGAACAGGCAATTTCGAATCCACCACCTCAGATTTCGCTTCACGCCAGATCTAGATGATCTGTAACCCTGTCAGTCTGCCAGTCCTACAAGTGTGGGCCAATAGATAACAAGAGCTCAGGCAGTGACTTTTTCTAACATTCTGCTACGTTATTCTTCCTATGGCAAAAGCTCATTCCCAGGGACGTGTATGGTGGATTCTCCACATAAACGGATTTAAAGTGTGTATAATCTTTGATACGATGAAATTTTCTGTAAGGAGACATTCGTTTAACATTTATGGAAGGAGTCGGTTCCTTCCAAATGCGGTTCCTCAGTAACGTAAGCTGCAGGTTTTTTTTTTTTTTTTGTCTTATTAACTTTCAGAGAGAAAAGAGAGGCTGGTGAGGAAATAGTTGAGCCAAAGCTGAAATTTATGTCCCACAACATTGAATGTAACTATGAACTGATAAAAGTTATGATGTAACATTCTTTAATAAATAAAAATTGCGATTGTCGGCAAATTCCTATGGTGTAAGAGGAAACAAACACATGGGGATGTGTTTATAAAAAAAAAAGAAAAAAAAAAAAAGAATGAATATTTAAAATATATATATATATATATATATAACTTTGTGGTGTGTATAGATTTCAGTACTAAATATTTTTGGCACTAAAATGACTCCATAATGGACCTTTGGCTGTTTATAAAAAGGTCGAAAAAAGTGGGAGTTGTTAATAAAGGTTGCTAATGAGGACAGCTTTTTACAGCTTGAAATTAAAGGAAGAGCCTATAATGACATGTACATGAAATCCTTTTCCTTCATCAGGTTTGGCCTCTGAGCTAAAGTTTGCTGCGTGTTCTTTAGTAATGTAAACGTACAGCCCGCACTTTAGCATTGTGCAGCCTGCGTGCCTGTAGAGGGGATTTTGTGTACACTTCATTTTTGACTAAAGCATCACTTTAAAGCTTGTGAGTTATTTGATGGCTACTGTACGCACAGCTAATGAATTTTGCTTTCCGTTACTTGAGAGTTAATGACATTCAACTGTGCCTGATGTTATGAAACGTTTAATTAATAACATTAGTAAGTAAAACTGCATAAACTACTGAAGTTGAAGGGAGTTGTTAAGGGGTTGAAATCCTAGAGAGAACTGGCTGTGTCCCAAATGCTAGCTGAGTGTCTTTGTGAAATGAGTGTGTGATTTGGGACACTGTATGAAGAGCTAACCTGCCTATTAGTTAGCATGGATGCTCAAACACACCAAGAAGTCTGTTCTTGTGTGTGTGTGTTTTAACTGACACTAGCATTTGGGACATAGCCGCTTTATCTTTCATGTTTTGCCAATCCTGTTGTTTTTGTTTGTGTTTTTTTTCCTTCGTATTTCGCACATGGACTGGTTTTATTTTTTCACAGTAACACCATTTCTCCTTTGCAATTCCACTACAGCAGGTTTTCACGTTTTCTTGCGCTTTAGTCTTAAATTTGTGTGTACTGATATTAATTTATTATAATGATTATTATCATCATCATCATCTCTTAATTATTCGCTCCCGGGTTCTGATGTTATATTGGTGCTAAGTGCCACAGCCTGCTCTCTAAACTAGCCTTCACAGCTACCTAGCTCCCTAAAGCATGACGGAATAAAGCACATCCACTACAGTGCAGATACCCTGTGCTGCTACACCCACTCCCCCTGCTGGAGAAGTGAGGGAGTGAATGGAGGGAAGGAGAGAATGACATGGTGAGGGTGGGACAGAGGGAGACATTGAGGAAATCAGTATGTCAGTGAAGGAAGAAATAAGTGAATGATTGAGTGAAAGAGGGCGCGTGAGAAAGGGAATGGTTTAAGGAGTGAGTGGTTAAAGGAGGGAATGAATGAAAGAGTAAACGAGTGGTTCCTGGAGGGAGGGAAGGAGGGAGGGACAATGGAAGCAAGTGAATAAGTGAGGGAGGGAGGGAGGGAGATGAATGAATGAATGAATGAATCTGTGAGTATGCCTTCAGATGTGTCTAAAATAAGGACCTGTAGGAGACCTTGTTTCTCAAACTGACTTGAACGGGACAGACTTTATATGAAGAGCATGGAAATGTCGCACCCCATCTCTCTCCATCCTGCCCCCTCCCAGACCTCCTCCTCTAAGACCACTTCTTTTCTTAAACCCACCCCTCCCAGACCTCCTCCTTCCTTTACTCCAGATGTAGTCAGATGTAGAGTCTTGTTTAATATCTGAAGTTTTGACCCTACAGCGTTGCTAATAAGAAACGGAAGTCAGTGCCAGCCAAAAGCATGCACAAAACTTCAACCTGTAGCTGACTTCTGCAATGTTTATTTACGGTGGCTGCCATCTTGGACAGCTGAAGTTTGGTATTGCTCTGCCCACTGAGGCCTCGCCTCCCAGAGTTTCAAGCAGGAAAAGTGAAGTGGTCCACTGTGACCTTGTGTAAATACTATACTATACACTCTCACTGCTTTTACACCTTTTATTTACTTCTGTATGAATATTACTGTGGAGGTTAGCTAAGTCAGTTAGGGTGTTTATTTACAGAAAACATTTTGGGTGGCTTCCATTACCTGTTAGCTTCATGAGCCTCGTTGCTCCAGTGCAGGATTAAGGACCCAAACTTTAGACACTGAACATCAAACACGTCTCAGATGATCGTAGACATTTCATATTTGTCTGAACTGCTCCTCAAGTATTGGCACCCAGTTTGTAAATGCAGCATGTAATTTTTTGCCTTTCGGTAACGCTGTAAACACTCATTGTTGCAGTGTGTGTGTGTGTGTGTGTGTGTGTGAGAGAGAGAAAGCGACAGCAAGAAAGAGCCAGAACAATCTTTAGTGTTGACAGTATTGTTGTGAGACACAAAACCAACATATTAGATGCATAACAGATACAAAAAGCACATTTATAAACTTAAGATAACAAAAAAAAAAAAAAAGTGCTGGACGCTTGAACAGACTCAGTGAAATCTGAATTTCTGATCTTTATGAAGTGTTCAGTTTATCTTTTACTTTTTTCTGTCTTGAATCTCTCTGTGGGAAGAAAAAAATCTAAACAAAGTTTTTGCATTACACCTGATTTCTAAGGGTATGGGTGTGTGTGTGTGTGTGTGGGAGGAATAAAATTGGATGTAAATTCCTGTGTAAATCTGTAAATGCTCATATCCATGCTCTATATTTTTAAGCTCTGTCCATTGGTTGTTTTTATCTTTTTTCCTTCTCTTTTTTCCCCCCTTTAATATTGTTTCCTCCTGAGAATGTAAAGCAGATTTGCGTCATTTTTTATGAAGTGTGACCGCATGTCCTTCACCATGACGAGGTGTAGATTATTTGTCATTAATAAAGGATGTTGATATGACGATTTGATGTTGCGGTGTTTATTTACAGGAATGAATATTTACCTAAAAATGAACTATGATGTTTTCATATCAGTGCATTAAAAAAAAAACTTGAATGAGTTACATTCTTAAACCAAAATAAAATTAAAAGAAGGAAAAATAACAGCAATAATGCTACAATTATTAAAAATAAGGATATGTATCATTAGTATTTCCATCACCATCTCCATTACAATAATTACTGAAGGGCCTTATAATAATAATAATAATAATCACAATAATAATACTCTCATAATAACACCATTAAATAAGAAATAAAAAAAGTACTTACTGATCAATGATACAGAACATCAGAAATAGTAAACAGTACTATTTCAAAGAATCCATAATCTTGTCTAAGATGAGCAATAACTTGATTATTTTGAAGTATATTGAGTATGAGTATATTGAGTATATCTCTTAAAAATAGATGAAAATTTGGAGTACAGCTCATTGTTATACGTTTACGTATGTGGTATTTTTCAAGAAGATATAATAGCTTAATGGCATTATCCGTTACGTACGTCAGAAACAGAAACGTTGATGGAGGAAAATATACATCACTCATCACTGTTAGCTGGCTAGCTTGTCACCAACAAATGACGATTATGAAGGTGTCCATGCCTTTTTATTTCCATTTTGCATTTTTTTAATTACATTTAACATTTCAGAATTACAAAATCTGAGTCACAATATACAATAATCTCAAAACAAAAAAATAAATAAATAAATAAAATAAATATCAGTAAGAGAACAGTGCAAATAATATGGGTAATAAAGTACATATGTAATTAATTAATTAAAATGTAAATAAGAGACATGAGCTCATTGAATCAACAGTTAAGTAATTAGGGCACAGCTTGGAACATTTCATCATAATGTTTCAGTAATAAACTTTTTTTTTTATTACACACCATGCTCAAGGAACAAATAAGAAAATCAACTTCAAAAGAAAAGGCTTTGGAAGTGATTCTTTCCATTTTTGTTTTGTTTCCATGTGAAAATTTCCCAAAATGTTAAAAAAAAGACGTTTATGTATGTAAATGGCATATGTTCCATGATAACATTTCTGGGGAGGAAAAAGAGACACTCAAAAAATAGGAGAATGACAGTTTCACTGCTGGAAGGAGAGAAAACATATGAATCGTTTACGTCTTTATATTTAGAAAGTTTAAATTGACAAGGCTAAATTTTATGAAGTATTTTCCAATGTATTTCTTCGGCTTTGTTACGGATACGATACTTGTATGGAAGCAATCGTGAATTTTTCCAGGTGATGTTTGACAAAATGTCATACCAGTGATATTTACCTCCTGGAGTCGCAATACTTCTTCTTTGCAGGAGAGATTTCATATATTTGTTGTTGCATTTTTATTATTATTAACTTTAGATTAGGTGGTTTGGTTATTTACCCCTTCCCATGCCAGTTAATACAATAAAGAGCCCTACCCTTGATAGTAATATCTATATTGTCTCATAGAATGGATTTGTGTGTGAGAAGTTGTGTGTGTGGCAAAGCTTCCATGCAAGTAAAGCTTGCTCATGAAATTTGGACAGTTTGCATGGGAGTTTGGAGGGTGTGTACTTGCAGGACAGTAAACCACCAAGGTTTTTTTGAATATGTTGTTTGGGATTAAAAAACATCACTGAGAATCTAGAGATTTTCTTAAGCCAACTAACTTTGAAAGTGAGATTGGAATAAAAAAAAATTAACTTAATCTAATCCAACTTCTGCTTTTGTCGCACATAAAACAACCTTTTTAAGAGGAGAGGTATTGTTTTTCCAAATAAAATCAGAAAAGGGTTTGTTAATATTCTATCAAGTCAAATCATCAACTAATAAACTAATCTGGACAAACCCTCAGCTTTGGACAGTACGACTCTTCCTAAAACTGACAGATCTCATTGGGATCATATGTTAAATAGAATTTGACCTTTTTGTAGACTAGGGGTAAAGTTGGGGACTAATCTGGACTGGAGGTTTTCCAAGTATTCCAAGATATTTGACAGAGGTTTTAATGGTTATATTTAAATGTTCTCTTTCGTTTGTACCATATAAACATAACATTTCACATTTTGATAAATTCATTTTTAAACCAGAAGCATTTGAAAATGTCCAGATTATTTCAATTGCATACTGAATTTGGTGTGTGTCCTATATATTTAAAAAAAAAAAAAAAAAAAAAAAAAAAAATATATATATATATATATATATATATATATATATATATATATATATATATATATATATATATATCAGAAGTGCTTATGTTTATAATAATAGTGCTATTGATGTCTTTATACATTGTTAATGAATGAATCTCCAAAACCAAACGGCTTTATTGTATGAAATAAAACATGTGTGCTCAGTGCAGGCCAAAGCTTTATAAAAATCTAAAAATAATAACATAACATAGCATTTGAGTCAACGTAATAAGTATATTCTATTAAATCTAATAGCAATCGAATGTTGTTGTTGATGTGACAGCCTTTCATAAAGCCTGTTTGTGACTCACTAATGCGATTTAACCCAGTTTTTAAACTATTTGCATAAGATAGAGCTAAGATATTATGATCAACGTTTAGTAATGAAATGTCAATTTGAAGAGGATCTTTTTCTGGTTTTGGTATCAAAGATATCAGCCATTGTTTCATAGTATCATGCGTATCCCTTTGGAGATGCATTCACCAAACTTTTTAAACAGTGGATCCTTAATTATATCCCAAAAGGCTATGCAGAATCACATAAAGTTGTACAGTCCGTCGTGACTTCTGGTACCTAATCTTACATAGCTGACAAAAATCCTCACATTGACTCTCCTTGAAGTTTGAGCTATACAAGGAGAAATAAAATGAGTTTACACATAGAGCAGTTGTGTTAGGGTCCTTGCAGATGTTATCATTAATATATAGAGAAGATATGGATGTCCTTTTGAAATTCCTTTATTCAAGGGCAAAGAAATACTTGGAATTTTTTCATCTTCTTCGTGCCATTCTGCATGAGATCTTTAAAAAAAAACCTCCTTTTGTCAGATTCATATTAATCAAATTTAGCTCTTCCTGAAGTTGCCTTAAATTGAATTCCACCCTAGATGTCAAATTTTCCTTCTTGATTACAGTATCTAGATAAGACAAGATGCTAATTTCTTTAGTAATCTTTTTGGGTCTTTAATTCATAGCCAGCATCCTAACCATATATTTAAAGTACTCCCATTTTCCACAATGGCAATCAATATTCAATCAATCAATCAAAGGAGCAATATTAAACCTAAATACTTCCGAGGACAGCTTTACTGTTTCAACTCTGAACCATCAAAAACCATCTTTTAGGAGACAGTTGTTCAATTTGCAGTATCCTCATTACAATCACGCGAGGCCTGTAGGTGTAGAAGTGAGTGAGAATTAAGGACTGAGAATTAAGGAGTGACTATACTCCACTTCGTGTGTCGAATGCGCTGAGGTCCAAAATGACGTCATCCCGACGTCATTACCATTTACGCGGTCAGTTGAACAGTTGTCCCCTTTCGGCTTGTTTCTGGTTCTGCTCCTTTATTAAAGATCACCTCATACCCAGCTTTCAGCTTTGTTTTAAAAAAATGTTTTTTTGTTCACTTATGATATGCCTTATCATAAGGAATATTATTTAATTAATTTGCTGCTTCTATTGGCTAAATGTAGTATACATAAATGTAAATACGGGGGAAATAAACCTTTGTTTTTAATTTTGAAGACAGAAGTTAAGCAATACCTAAAAACAATATCAAAGCTGAATAATAAGAAAGCTGTAAAAACGTGTTAATGTATGTAAGCATTTTGATGTTTTTATTTTATATAACCTTTCTGTTATTTCTCTTAATGTACCCTGCCTGTATTTGCAGAACTAACACAGAGGTAAGTCGAACACGGCTCTCACGACTTATGGCCGGACACCCGGATGAGAAGACGGTATCTGATTGGTCTAGACATCGCAGCCGTTGTTCAAAGGGATATAGAGTTGAATTAGAATTGAATTTTAAACATTTGAACAAGTTATTTACACTGTAGTAAAATATCGAAACACGTCATGTGACTAAATAAATCCACTCGCCTTTTTCCCTTTAATATTTTACACCGTTGTTAATTATAAGCGCTGATTATTTAAAAAAATCTTTTTTAAAAAACTACATTTCCCATAACTCCCCTCTGTCGGTTCTCGCTAGTTTGTCAAGCAGCGTATGGTGAGTGGGAGGAGACGTGTTGAGGCGCTTCACCGTGCTGCAGCGTCTCTTTCACTATCTAACCGAGTGCACACCAGGCTGCTGAAGTGAACCACGTGTGAGTGAGCTGCGGAAAAAAAAAAGATTAGTTTTAACTCATTATTATCGTGTTTCAGTGAAACACCTACCAGCCATGGTGAAACTCGCGAAGGTAAGCTCTCTTCTTTTGGTTTAATATCATGACTAAATGAATAGATAGAATGAACTCTCCGCATTTACGTTTGCTTCACGTCGAAGTTTAATCTCACCTCCATATACTGTTAGCGACCGAGAAATTCCACATGCGCATGTGTTTTCACAATTGTAATTTCACTTCCATTCAATCAGTGTTTTTAAATAACTGTGTGTTAAATAAAACCTTAATACGCCACCATATTGTACTGAAAAAAAAAATGGTGGATTCAGATTTGAGCGGCCTTGGCCATGTTGGTAACCAGCGAGGGCTCAGTATTAAATGGCTGCCTTTTGGATTCATAGTGCTCCTACATAGTGCGTATAGATGTCGGTGCCTCATACAATGATGTAGGGTGTCTGAGGAGGGCTGAGCCGCCATTTGAGATTCTGCCTAAATCTAACCGTACTAAACTTAAAATGGCCGATTCTGGGCCTCGATGCTTTTTCTGCAGGTTAAATTAAACTTTTTAAAATGAATCCTAAATTATGTAATTAAAACAATTTTTTTTTTTTTAAATTAAGGGGTTATTTATTGACCCTGATACGAGGCTAGTTTTAAAATGTCGCATAAACTGTGTATCTGGTTCACAGCTCATGCTCTGGCTAGTGAGCTACCTGGGTATTATGTCTCTTATCAAGTTAAAGATGCTTAATGATTGCTTATAGGTCTTTTTTTAATAATAAGCTAATAATCTCTCTACGACTCCGTCGCCGCGTCCGGCGCGTGCTGCTATTTAAGTTCGAGGAAAGCCGCGATGACGTAAAAAAAAAAAAAAAAAAAGCTCGTGCGATTTCATCAAAGCGCGCGCGTGTAAATATGGCGCACCGTTGGAGGATATAATAAAAATAAAAGCTTCACCTCTGTGTGTAGTGCACTAAATATTAATGACCGACTTTTTTGGGCTTCTATTCTGCTGCAGTAGTGTGCTGGTTAGCTTAGCATGCTATGCTATGCCATGCGTGCCGTGAGCCCACGTGGGTTTGTCCCTGATCACACGTGGCCTTTGTGCACGTTCATTTTATTTTAATTGTTTTTAAATTTAAGATCATAACACTTACTTATAAGTGTTCATTAATTTAGAAGTTTTAATATTTTTAATAGTGTCTTTTTTTTAAATTAATGTTAATTATGTGTATCAAATTTGTTTATATGAAATTTAAAAACGCAGCAGTAAATTTGACGTGCTTTTATTATAATGTGCATTATTTAGTTGACTGCGTGGTATTTTTTTTTTTTTTTGGACCATTTTTATTAAGCTTTAGTTGTGCATGTGTGCCACTTATAACGAAAATTTATTTTTTTATTCTTAATATTTGCAGGCGTCGAAAAAACAAGTGAAGGAAGCTCCACCGAAGAAAAAGGCTCCTCCACCTCCAAAGGAAGTCGAAGAGTCCAGTGAGGAGGACAGTGACGAAGATGATGAAGAAGAGGTGAGAGTTTTAAATGAGCAATATTGTGCATGTTGATTTTTTTTTATCGTATTGTCACCCATCAGCACACCGTCTATACGTTATGATCAGAGTAGTTTAGTTATTGTTATTTTTATTTTTATTTTTTTAAATTGAGGCACCACCACCCAAAGCTGCAGCCAAGAAGAATGCAGCTCCAGCGAAGGCAGTGAAAAATGGAAAAACTCCTGCTAAACAAGAAAGTGAAGACGACGACGATGACGACGAAGACGAATCTGGTGAGTTGTGCATAAGGGTGTTAGTTTGTGTGTGTGTATGTGTGTGTGTATATATATATATATATATATATATATATATATATATATATATATATATATATATATATATATATATATATATTACACTCACACGCATACAATTCAGGTTAGTTCAGAGTTTATATATTGTCTGAGCTGACGTGTCGGTAAAGATTGTTATATTCCGTGGGAAAAGAGGTTTTGCACTTATTTAACGAACTACATATTTTTATACACACACAGAAAATGAGTCCGATTCCAGCATAAAATTGTGCATTGCGGGTGTCTTTACTTTTTCTCTCTTTCTCCTTGCTAACAGAGGAAGAGGCTCCTCCAGCTAAAGTGGCTAAAGCTCCAGCCACTAAAGCAGCCCCTTCCAAGAAAGCAGCAGCTGTTGCTGCAGAATCAGATGACGAGGATGATGACGACGAGGATGATGAGTCTGGTACATGTCCTAACCTGTAGTGTAAAGAGTTTAGATTGAACTGATTGGTCCTGGCCTGACATTATGTATGCTGTCTTTAAAATCCAAGTTAAACCTGTATTGTAATGCAAATATATTTTTAACAAGTTTAATTTTTTTCCTCTACAGAGGAGGAACCACCCAAAAAGGCTACCCCTGCTAAATCAGCCAAGGCCACCCCTGCTAAAGCGACACCTCTGAAGGCTAAGGCTGCTCCTGCAAAGAAGGAGGAGTCTGATGAGGATGACGATGAGGATGGTACTGTACATGGAAAACAGAGTATACTTTATATTTACATAGATGTGTCAATTTATTAAACCGGATTGAGTCTGGTTTATTCTAAATATTTAATTTGTCTAACAGATGACGAATCAGAAGAGGAGGAAGCTCCGCCTCCTAAAAAAGCAGCTTCTGCTAAACCTGCTGCTAAAGCAGCTCCAGCTAAAGAGGAGTCTGAGGATGAAGATGATGATGGTATGTATTTGTGTGTGGGAGTCATTTGCTTTGCGCTACTATTAGACATTGTTTAACAGAAAAAAGTATGTATATCTGTCTATTCCAGTGCACAGATGATGAGTATTTAGGGACTTAATACTGACTGTGTGTGATGAGGTGTTTGCTCTGATGTGCTCTGTTCCTCCTGTTTCAGCTCCGGTGTTTGTGTTGGATCTCTGCATTAATTAACATTTGTTATTTTTAATACAGAATCAGAAGAGGAGGAAGAGGAAATGGACACGACACCTGCGCCAGCCAAAAAAGCAGCGGTGAAGAAGGCCAAGGAAGAATCTGAAGATGAGGAGGAGGATGATGAGGAAGATGATGATGATGAGGAGGAGGATGATGAGGAAGATGAGGAAGGTAAAAATTGAGTGTCGTTCACTTTTTTTTTCTCTCTAGTGGATAAGTGTATCCTTAGTTCATATGTATTTAAAAATTTTTGTTAAACTTTTTTTTTTTTTTTTTTAATACCAGTGCACAGATGATGAATCTCAAGGGACTTAATACTGACACTTGATGATTTTATTTTGATCTGATGTGCTCAGGTTCTCCTACTAGAGCTTTTTTTTTCTTTAAATAGTTCATTTGTAATTTTTTTTTTTTTCCCCCAGAAGTGCATGTTTTTAAAACTTTTTAAATTTCTTTTTAAAACTGCAGCTGCTCCTGTAACACCAGGAAAGAGGAAGGCTGACGTAAAGAAGGATAAAGGAACACCACCGGCTAAAAAAGCCAAATCTGATGGAGAAGGTTAGACTTTTAGTGTTTGAATAAATTATGAATGATGTTTGAAAAAAATAAGCATGTTAATTAGTAGTACACTATATTTCACACGAGAATCTGTAATGAATAAACTGAGAGATGATGCGGCGTTACTGTTACCATTCCGAAGTTGATTTCCTGTGCTAGCACATCCGCCGAGTGTTTTATTTCTCTTGTACCACTGCAATTTGCCAACAATTAAAATGTATTTATTCAACATGTTGGACTTTGCATCAGTGTACAGTTACATTTAATGTCATGGAACATTGGTGAAACAACTTGGTTCCTGTTGTCACTTGTGTTATAGCAGCTATAAACAGTCGTTCTATCACCAGCCTCTTTATTCTCTCTCTCGAAGTTAAGAAGAGAAATTATTGCAGTTTGTCTTTATACTGAGAAACCACAAAGTGTAAATTCTGTCGGAAAGACAGAAGCCGGAAAAAGTTGCAGCTTTACCTCTGACTATTAAAAAGGATGCTGGAGATCCCTTCCGTAAGGAGATTCCCTTCCGTGTTCAATAAATGCCTCCTTACAGCGGAACTTCACCATATCAGTGAAAATTTTTTTTTCAAATCTGTCTGTGTGGAGTGTCCGCCATGCAAGTTCCTGTGAATGAGCTGTTACTATAGAAACAAGAATGTATTAGAATATTTCCATTAATGTAAATCTGTGATTCGCAGCTACCCTACTGTCAGAACTGCTGTTATAGAAAATTAATCACAAGTGCCGTGGTATAAGAAAATACAATATTGCTAATAGTTAATGGTCTTCTTTATTTGTACAGTTGATGTGCTAATGATTAACTGTATTATTAACCCATGTTAATGGACTGTATGTCAGTATTAGTAATCAGTGATTAACTTTTCTTTGTTTTTCAGTTTTCAGTTTGTTTATGGGTAACCTGAACTCAGATAAGAGTTTTGAAGAAATTAAAGAAGGCATCGGCAAATTCTTCAAGAAAGAGGGCCTTGTTATTCAGGATGTCCGTCTTGGAGGGTCCAAGTGAGAACTTTTTTTTTTTTTTTTTTTTTTTTAAATTTATGCTGACATTAGGTTGGATTTATTATTTTTTTTAAATTATTCTTATTTTTCTGTGTTCACACTGGCATGAATGCAACATGGCAAAGTTATTTATTTTCAGTGTGAGCTGGCGATCTACAATGACAGTATGTGGAACAAATAAAACTTTATGCAAATGTGGCTGGGTGATAAGACAGTAATATTGATCTCATGCTGAATCACCTCACTATACTTTTCTGAGTCTTTTTTTTTTTATATACATTTTTAAAAATCATAATTCTGATCGGAAGTGGATAATTTGGTAGAAATTTGCATTGAATCCTTAAAATTCTCAAATGTATATTTTGTTTTTGAATGGTTAATTTTTTTTTTTTGTACACATTAAAGTATTGTGAAATTCATCAAAATCTTTTAGTAAACCTATATATCATGATACATGTTACATATTGTGGAATTGTAACGTATGGTGTGTGTTCAAGTATCGTGACAAGCATAGGTGATGTGGTTTAATCGATTTCTATAACCACACGCATAAAACAACTTTTATTGGTCTTATCCTCTGGGTTTTTTCGCTGTTGCTAACAATGAAATTCACTGTTGCAGGAAGTTTGGTTACGTTGACTTTGGCACAGAAGAGGAACTTCAGCAAGCCCTCGGTCTCAACGGGAAGAAGTTTATGGGTCAGCCGATCAAACTGGACCGTGCGAGAAGTAAAGAGGACTCCCAGGAAAGCAAGAAGGGTAACCTGCATTTTCGTGTTTATAGTATTATTAGACATGTGCTGATATCAAACTTTTATCACCTGGCTTTTTTTAAATGATCACAATATTAAGGAAAAATATTGATGTTCATTGTACAATGTTAGTCATTATGTGCCTATTTAGCACACCAAGGAAACCAGATATGATGAAGTTCTTTTGTTTCCTGAATGCACTTGTGTGTGTGTGTGTGGGGATTAAAGATAGTCAAGTACTGATCTGGTGGCACATTGGTTAAATCTGATTTTACTATAAGCAGCACTTGGCTGATGTTATTTGATGTATTTGTGTGCAGAGAGAGATGCCCGGACTCTGTTTGTGAAAAATCTGCCATACTCCATAACCTCAGATGAGCTGAAGGAGATATTTGACCAAGCACTGGACATCAGGATACCCGTCGGCCACAACGGCACCAGCAGAGGGTAACAAACACTAAAACTAAAAACCTGTTAGCCAGCTAGAATAGACTAGTGGTAACACACACACACACACACACACACATCAGCGCAGGAAAAAACAAAGTACTTTGTAAGTAACGCACCTGGCTTAATTTGCATGCACAGATAACTGACACGGTTTATTATCCTGGACAGAATTGCGTATATTGAATTCAAGACAGAAGCAATCGCTGAGAAAATGTTGGAGGAGACACAGGGTTCAGATGTTCAGGGCCGATCCATCATGGTGGACTTCACAGGCGCCAAAAGCCGACAGAGCGGCAAAGGACCAGGTGAGTTTAACCTCCTAACACACACATGATTCTAATTTTTAGAATCAAATGAAATATTTTTTTGTTTATTTATTCAGACAAGACTCCCTCAAGTAGTTACTTGTGCACAGACAATTGTGAAACAGGAGGATGGAAAGATCAGGTCCGAGCAGTTCACAAACTGTTTACATACTCAACTTTGTGTTTAAATGGATTAAAAAGCTATGAGGATGAAAAGCGATGTCCACTAGAGTGCAGGACAGAGCTGAAACCTTTTAGTCCAACATGTTTCCATGGCAACCTGTAAAAGTTTAAGCTATTTCCTGGGCTTTTCGGAGACACTGATTTCTTTTTTTTTTTTCCTTTTCTTTTCAAATTACAAAACTAGGACCTTCCATTTTACATCCAGAATGTGTGTACATGAGTAAGTTTAAAGGCTACGAGAGGTTTTTTTTTTTTTTTTTTTTTCTTTCTTTTTTTTTTTTTTAACTAATCCTGGAGGAAATTTAGTGTTGATACTCAAAAGTTGTCTACTGTAGAACACATTGTCTAGACAGATATATAAATGATAAAAGAATCATAAATCTCATTCTTATTTTTCTTTTAGAAACTGCTTTAGTCTTGTTCTTGTTTTGGTCATGATTCCTATTAATTTGTTAGCATTTTTTGCTGCTCATATGTCCATACGTATCTCTTATCTTTTTTTTCTTAAATTTTAATACTGTTATGCATAAATGTTTTTGTTTTTGTTTTTTTTAAATATTTAAAAGACCTACACAATCAAATGTGCCAAATGTACACAGAATACATGGGCTTTGTATGTCTAGTTATAAGCAGAATAAATGTGGTCTTAATGAATGTATTCATGCTGATACATCAGTGTTATAGTGTAGTTTTTGAAAATGTGAGGCTGCAGTCAGACATGTGATCGTTCCCTGGCTCAGCTGACCAGTTAATGAGGAACCAACCTGTAAACACCACAGATGATGAGCACTTTGTCTGTCTGAATCCCCATGTGGCTCTTAAAGATAGTCAAGTCCTGATGTGGCTTTATACAGTCAGCTCCCAAAACCAAGTGCACTTTCAGCAAGAACACACTGTTTTTGGACTTTGTGAGAAATGTCCATAACTGGTATAATCTTTCTCCTTCTTTAGCTTCTGCACCTGCAAACAAGGTTCTGGTTGTAAATAATCTAGCGTTCAGTGCCACAGAGGAGTCTCTGCAGAGCGTGTTTGAGAAAGCCGTCGCTATCAGAATACCACAGAATAATGGCCGGCCGAAAGGGTAAGTGCTCATGCATTAAAAACTACACACCATGTTTTATTACTTGTGTAACAAGTAACTGAACTGTTAATGCCACAAATGATGAACATTTTTGTCTATCTGAATCCCCATGTTGCTCTTTAAGATAGTCAAGTCCTGATGTGGCTTTATACACTCACAGTGCTCTGTCAATAAGAACACTTTTTGATATTAGCAAATAATTTAATATCAAGTGTATTTCCTTCTAATGAACTGATCGCGATGTGTGCGTTATTTTCAGTTATGCCTTTGTCGAGTTCGAAAACACAGATGATGCCAAGGAGGCGATGGATTCATGCAATAACACAGAAATCGAAGGAAGGAGCATCAGACTGGAGTTCAGCCAGAGTAGAGGAGAGGGCGGAGGACGAGGAGGATCAGGTTAGTGTGACGTTAACACCTGTTCTGTTCTGCTCACGATGACGTCACCCATTTTAAATACTTGGCAGCGGAGGACACATTTATTAGCTAGTCCTGTGTATTTGCCCAGTCACACATACTTGGCTGCCTGGATGCATACATAATTAAATAAATAATTACGCTGAATGTAGCTGCTAACAGCTAATCACCTTACAAAAAAAGCACATTGTATTTGCACTCTCTCCAAAAAGTTAGCAAGTCATTTGGCAAACATTTCAGCTATGAGCTGTTGTCTCTTCACGGCGCGTGAAAGATTTTTCGAGTCTGGCTGGCACCTGCATCTTGATTAATGTAAAGAGCAACTCCTAGTGAACTTGATATTTTTAAAAAAGTTAATGAAAACTTAAGCCGTGTGTTTTTAGGGGGGTGTGTGTGTGTGTGGGGGTTTTTTTTTTTTTTTTTTTTTTTTTTTTTTTTTTTTTTTTTTTTTTTTTTTTTTTTTTTTTTTTTTTTTTTTTTTTTTTTTTTTTTTTTTTTTTTTTTTTTTTTTTTTTTTTTTTTTTTTTTTTTTTTTTTTTTTTTTTTTTTTTTTTTTTTTTTTTTTTTTTTTTTTTTGTCTTCACCCTGTTAGTCCTGCCCATTTAGAGATTCAGCTGCTTTGCATCATGTATAGTATTGCGATTGCAATCTAACTGGACGTCTGGTGTGATGGAGTACTGAAAAGTACAGGAGCTTTGAGATGAAGGATAAATAGTTTTTAATTGTTTAGTTAGTTATTTAACTTGGTTAATAAACATCAATTGACATCATCATTAATGATGTAAGCTTGTCATTCAGCCAAATGGCCATTTTTCATTTGCTGTCATCTAGGCAGATGGGGGGGATGAGTAATTTGTATTTTCTTTCTACAGGACCCACAAAAACGCTGTTTGTTAAAGGCCTCTCAGAGGAAACATCTGAGCAGACTCTGAGGGACGCATTCGAGGGCGCTGTCGCTGCCAGAATCGCCACAGATAAAGATACAGGATCCTGTAAAGGGTAAAAAATAATAATAATAATAAATTTTATCACTAAATAGTAAGGGTCAGCAAGACAACACCGGGTCATATTACTGATACTTCAAGACATTTGTACGATGCACGATTGTCACTCAGTTTTTGCTTAGAAACATCTCGCAAAACAGTTTTTTTTTTGTTTTTTTTTTAAAAAGGAAAGAAAACAAAGCTTAATGAGGTGTGTTTTAAAACAATTTTACTTAGAAATTCAGTATAAATGTAACATCACTTTGTAATTATTTAAACAATTAGATATATTATGATGTACGTATCAGAACAGTGTATTGTAGATTAGCATGGTACTGGTGTACATCACCCAGCCCTCCTGGATCGTTCTTTAGTATTATTTCTCAACCAATCAGAACAAGCCTCAGGGCAGAAAGGATGGTGAATGGTTGAGCATGGCATCCCCAGGGGGTGTGGGGTGTTTTTTTTGCAAGCTTTCACAAGTTCAGCTGTTAAATGATCTTCTCATGAGCTCCTCTCTGTCTGATGGTGACAGAGCCTGGATTCGCACGAGAAGTAGATTCACACTCACATTAATACGAGTCTCTCCTTTATGATGGGAGTTGCTTATGTCTGATGTGAGACACCTAGCCGTATAACACCTTTACTGTTTATAACCTGTGCATGTATTTCAGCACAACTGAACCTCTGGCATCATAAACTGCCCTTCAGTTATAATGTAGTGCTGTTAAATTCTGGATTCTGATCGCTCAGACTTGTAAATCACAGGTTTATAATTAATGCAGTTGTTCTATTCATCATTTCTATAGTAACAGTTCATTCACGGGGACTTGCATGGTGAACATGCTGCATAAATAATAAATAAATAAATAAATAAATAAATAACTTAACCATAAAGATTTTTATTTTTCACTAATGCAGTGTTTAACATTTCTGGTGTCAGTGCTCTGTAACAGCCAGAGGTAAAGCTGTAAGTTTTTCTGACATCTTCAGGATAGAAGTTTACACTTTGGTTTCCTGATAGCATGACAAGCTCCTTTTTTTCTCCCGTCTCATTAACTTCAAAAGAGACAAAAAGAGAGGCTGGTAAGAAATAACTGTTTAGCTGCAGTAAGTGAGAACAGGAACTAACTTGTTTTACTGACATTCCACAACATTAAATGTAACTAAACGTATAAAAAGTATGACGTGGCACTGTTGTAATTGTAATCATTGTCAAATTGTGGTATAAAAGAAAGAAAACACTTAGGGATGTGCTGTTACAGGAGAATAACTTTGGGATGGTAACAGCACAGTGCAGTTGACAGCTGTAGTGATGGCGAGACGTAACCGAGGTTGTGTGTGTTGCAGGTACGGTTTTGTTGACTTCGACAGCGAAGAAGACTGCAAAGCAGCGAAGGAAGCGATGGACGATGCAGAGATCGATGGAAACAGAGTGACCCTGGACTATGCCAAGCCAAAAGGAGAAGGAGGAAGAGGAGGAGGACGAGGAGGGTTCGGAGGCGGCAGAGGAGGAGGACGAGGAGGGTTCGGAGGCGGCAGAGGAGGAGGACGAGGAGGGTTTGGAGGGAGAGGAGGACGAGGGGGAGGATTTAGAGGAGGGAGAGGAGGATTCAGAGGTAATGAATAGTGTTTCTTCATGGTTTGTTCCTGTTAGATCCATTGTAATAAATATTTCAGTTTATTTATAATGATTCTCTTCTTAAGTTAATGTGATTTATTTTTCAGGTGGCCGAGGTGGTGGACCTGGAAAACCTCAAGGAAAGAAGATCAAATTTGATGATTAAAAACTGCTCTCTCTATTTTTTAATATTTCCAAATAAACGGACTGTGTTTCTGCTCGAATGGACTTTGGGACATTCCAGCATCTCGGTAATTAATGGAGTGTCCATCTTTTTTTCTGTCCAGAAGCTTCCTGTATTCTCACATGTTCCTCTTCATCCGTGCGCATCTTCATGTTTTCCCCAATTTTGCGGGAGGAAAGTTGAAGTGTGAATGAATGTTCTTTTTTTTTTTTTTTTTTTTTTTTTTTTTTTTTTTTTTTTTTTTTTTTTTTTTTTTTTTTTTTTTTTTTTTTTTTTTTTTTTTTTTTTTTTTTTTTTTTTTTTTTTTTTTTTTTTTTTTTTTTTTTACTGTTTTTGTTAAAGTATCCCTAAATGATTTATTGTCTGTCTTTTTTTTTAGTTTGCTTTAGGTGCGTGTTTTACCATAAACTGTACAAAGCATATTATAAAAGATGAACGATTAAACATGCCCAAAAATGTGTTTGGGCTTTTTGAAATCTGGTTAAGTTGTGTACTGTCATAAATGCGTGTGTGTGTGTGTGTGAGAGAGAGAGAGAGAGAGGTTGCTTTGATCAAAAATGCCTCAGTGGTTTGTAGAGATCAGTGTCTGGACTATATCTAACTACAACAAACTTTTTACTTACGTGTGTTGAAAATGCTAAATTTTAAATAAACTAAATGATTTGTAAAAGTTGTGCATCCTGTTATTCTTAAAATGAGTGAGTGTCCTGAATCCCTCACTGAAGGCTGCCTATGTCGGCAGGAAATAAAGGTAGTATCAGGATGTCGGTCATGTCCAGGTACTTCTTTGATTCGATTCGATTCAATTTTATTTGTATAGCGCTTTTAACAATGGACATTGTCTCAAAGCAGCTTTACAGAACATAAGAAACAGAAAAACATGCAAACAAACAAAACATGCAACAGTCCTAGATGTTAGACAAAATGATCCCGAGTGAGCACGACTGAGACAAGGAAAAACTCCCTTAGATGATATGAGGAAGAAACCTTGAGAGGAGCCAGACTCAAAAGGGAACCCATCCTCATTTGGGTGACACTGGAGGGTGCGACAGCAATGTCCTTTCTGCATTTATGTATAGTCATGTAGCGTTTTATGTGTATATTGATTTGTAGGTTGTTATCTTCCTCAAAGTCCACACAGGGTTGGCAGCGTTGCTTTAAATGCCCAAATCCTCACAAGGCAGAAACCGGCTGGAGCTGGTCCATCTCCGGATGCCTCAGGATCCTCGTAGGGTTGGCCTCTGCCTACTTGAGCTGGCACAATCTCTGTGCCTCAGGATGGGTAGAAGAAGGGAAACAAGTAGAAAGGAATTAGTGTAGCTACTGTTCATAATATTAGCAAGCACTAAATCAATGTATGTATTAAGTGTATGCTTGGCTAAAGATATGTCTTTAATCTACGCTTGAACTGGGAGACTGTGTCTGAGCCCCGAACACTGTCAGGAAGTCTATTCCAAAGTTTAGGAGCTAAATACGAAAACGTTCTACCCCCTTTTGTAGACTTTGATATTCTGGGAACTACCAGAAGTCCGGATTTTTGAGATCTTAAGGCGCGAGGTGGATTGTGACGTGTTAGAAGACGGGCTAGATACATGGGAGCTAAGCCATTTAGAGCCTTGTACGTAAGTAGTGCTAGTTTATAATCAATTCTAAACTTAACAGGTAGCCAGTGCAGGCATGATAGTATTGGGGTTGTGTGATCATCTTTTCTTGACCTAGTAAGAACTCTGGCTGCTGCGTTCTGGACTAACTGTAGCTTGTTTATTGAAGATGCAGGACAACCACCTAGCAATGCATTACAATAGTCCAGTCTGGAGGTCATGAATGCATGAACTAGCTTTTCTGCATCAGATACAGATAAAATGTTTCTAAGCTTGGCAATGTTTCTAAGGTGGAAGAAGGCTGTTTTAGTAATACTGGAAATATAATTTTCAAAAGACAAGCTGCTGTCTAATATTACGCCCAGGTCTTTCACTGTCGAGCTAGTAGTAATAGTGCATCCTTCTAAATGCAAGTTGAATTGTGAGAGCTTTTGTGTACTGGTTTTTGGACCAATAAGTAATATTTCTGTCTTATCAGGATTTAGTAAAAGAAAATTATCAGTCATCCAATCTTTAATATCTTTAACACACTCAGTTAATCTAGACTATTTATTTATTTCATCTGGTTTTGATGAGATGTATAACTGGGTATCGTCAGCATAACAATGGAAACTAATCCCATGTCTTCTAATGATGTTACCCAAGGGAAGCATGTAAATTGAGAACAGCATAGGTCCTAAAACTGATCCTTGTGGAACCCCATATTTCACTGGCATTACACTGGATAGTTCTCCATTTAAATCTACAAAATGGTATCGATCAGACAGGTAGGATCTAAACCATTTTAATGCCTGTCCCTGAATACCTATGTGATTTTGTAAGCGATCTACAAGAATGTTATGATCTATAGTGTCGAATGCAGCACTAAGATCAAGTAAGACTAATATTGAGATGCAGCCTTGGTCCGAAGCTAAAAACAAGTCATTTGTGATTTTTACTAGCGCAGTTTCTGTGCTATGATGGGGCCTGAAAGAGCAGCTGAATTCAGAAACAATTAGGTTTAACAGCAGCTAGTAGCAGTAATTGTGCTGGAGCCCTTGGATTGAGGGGAAGTGTAATGCTACAGCATACAGACATCCTATGCTACTGTGTGCTTCCAACGTTGTGGCGACAGTTTGGGGAAGAAGCACATGTTAATGATGATCAGGTGTCCACGTACTTTTGGCCACATAGTGTAAAGACCAGGACATAGACAACGCTGGTAATGTAACACGTTTGCTATGAACAGAAGTGGATACAATATATGAGGCAAATAAATACAATTTAAAAATTAATAAGGACACTGGAGAGAAGAGTCTTACACAGAAATGCTACTTCATCTTTAACATAACCAGTGCCAGCACAAATTAGAGAAGTTTTCCTGTTAAAATGGTCCTACAGAGCCTGTAATCACGGAAATCCCAAAGGGACATGGTGACAGAAAAAAATATGCGATGGGAGGAAAATTTATACTTCAATGCTTTTGCGTTCTCTCGCAAACGCAAAGATTGCTGCGAGAGAACGCAAAAATTTGCGAGTTTTGCGTGATGCGATCATGTCAACATGGACCAGGACCTCAAAGGAATGTTTCCAGCATCTTGTGAATCCATGCCATGAAGAGCTCCGGCTGTTTTGAGAGTATAGGGAGGCCTTACCCGCTATTAGTATAGTGTTCCTAATAAAGTGAGCGCATGTACATATATATTTGGGAACGGCACATCTCACTCTGAGCCACTAGAGGGCGACGTGCACTATTGGAACACAAGCCTTTTCCCCATTTGAAATACGCTTTTACCCAAAGTGACTTTACAGTCCTGAGATTTAAACTTTTTAGAACGTTATGTCAATTCAGTTTTTCGAAGGAAGGAGAAAAAAACAAATTGCAGGATTGCAATTCAGCTGAGAACATATAAAAACATATTTACTCAAGTAAACCTCTCAACCCATCAAGCCCAAAATCACCAAGTAAAGGAGGATGAATGAATGAATGAATGAATGAATGAAAAGAAAAGGCCACATGGCAGAGCTTAGGAAAAAGAAATTAGTTTTTTTTTTTTTTTTTATAAAGGAGAGGAAATGTTACCTACAATTTTCTGATCATTAACTCAGATGTAACTGCTGAGCCAGCGCTCGGGTTCTTACATCTGATGATGCATGCAAATTAATTCAACAGAAAAGATTTAAATCATAAAAGCATATTTTGGGAAACTTTAATGGGAACACAGCAAATAAAATAAACCGATAAACTGATAGTAAAATGTTGTTAGTCTACATGAGACTGGGCTAAGGAAGGACACTGAAATTTTATTTGTGGTCACAGATGTATGAATAAAATCTCTCTGCTCCATTACTGATTCGATTTACTCCCTTTCTCTCATCACTGCAGTCATAGTTTCCTCAGTTCCATTCTGCTGTCTGTGTGTGTGTGTGTGTGTGTGTGTGTGTGTGTGTATTTGTGGCTGAGGAAGGCTGGAGGAGGTGGTGTGTGTGTGTGTGTGTGTGTGTGTGTGTGTGTGTGGTCAGATTCCCACTGTGAGGCCGAGAGTCACTGCTGGAGTCTTTTCCCCTCCATAAAAGAGAAATGTGCACGAGAGCAAAGAGGCTGTCGAGCTCCATTAAACTCCTCTACTGACAAAACATCTACTGAGAGCTACAGGGTTCTTCCAACATCTCAGCCTCCTTATCAACTGTCTTCTAAAACACACAAGTTGATTATTTTCCTATAACAGCACATCCCTGAGGGTTTTAGTCCTCTTACACCACAGCAATTTGATATGTCATACTATTTATCCATTTACATTTACATTTAATATTGTGGTGTATCCACTAAACACATTCTCACTTACATTATAGCAGCTATAAACAGTCATTCCCTCACCAGTATCTCTCTCTTGATACTAATAAGACAAAATAAAACCTAGCTAGTCATACTACCAAGAAGCCGCAAAGAGGAAACTCCTCTGTCCTGAAGATATTGGAAAACGTAACATTACAGCTTTACTATTATAAAGCACTGGAGACTCCTTCCATAAATGTTAATAAATATTAAACAATAAATGATTAGAACAAGCACATTAAAATAAATGCTATTACAGAACATTAATCAATACCTTCTGACAAATCCAAATCCAAAATTCTGGGGTTATAACAGATAACAGATAACAGATAATGAGGTTAAAGCATATTAAACCTTCATGCGATGAGACTCGTGTTCCTCTCAGATTTAATCAGAGGAACTGAGACAGATTTATAAACAGTATTAATCATTAATCATTATTAAAAATGGAGAACTCATCGCTTATCCCCTCTTTGTGGGCCACCCACTCACCTCACCATTCATCTTTTCCTTTCCTTGTTCTCTGTCCTTAACCATGCCGACTGTTTATTTCTCTAGCCTTTTCCCAGAATGCCTTGGCCTCCGTGTCGTGTGTCTCCAGACACTTTTAACTCACCCTTGGAACCTCGGAAACCGAAAATCTGCGGCTGGAAAATGTAAAATGTACCGTAGTCAAGATGATGAGTCTGGAGTCCAGCTGTGAGGAGAAACGTAAAGCCAAGGCTGAATGTGTTACACCAAGTGACCCCCCCCCATGTCCCCCAACACATACACACACACACACACACACACACACAAACAGGTCAGGAATTAGATCAGTTTAGCATAACCATCACACCATGACATACATCCTCTTATATTTTGTCTTTAAAAACCATTATTTAAAAAACATTATTTGGTGTAGTAACTGTGGTGTAAATTGGAAACTCAATGTCGTTAGCTCATCAAATGTTTGTTTGGATATTTTTTCATTGTATTTGTGATTTTAGAGGATCAGGTTTAGAGTTTTGGTATTAGATGGATGGTTTTGTCACACAGATATGGCTCGGTGGTTCATCAGATGGTTAACCATTCTAGTTCTCTAAAAGTTGGAACCTTTCCTAAAAAGTAAACACCACAACATAGACCACTGTGTGGGAAGAACTCTTTAGGGTACTAGATGGGCTGCTTTCACTTAGGAGTTACATATAAGTTCTATATAATAAAACAAAAAAAAAAATAAAGCTTACTGACACATGAAATATGATGCACATTTCTTTTTAAACTGGGGTCACTTCAGACATTTACATGGTGTTTCATGTCAGTGTTTCATAGGAAAACTGATACAACAAAAATAAGAGTTGACTTAAGACTTAAGAGTTGACGTCAAACTTTCAAACCTTATTAAAAAAATCTGGACAAAGGCAAAGAAAATAACCTAAATAAACAATAGGAAAACAAATAAATAGGAAACAAGATGAATATATATATATATAACCTATATAAATAACCTATATATATATATAGGTTATTTCTTTAACTCCAGCTTATTGTAACAGTTGCTTCTGACCTGTTTGTGTGTGGCTCTTTTGAATTAAATAAATAAAAACAGCCCCCTCTTGTGGACAAAGCTGGTCTAACATTTATATTGTTTGGCAATTAAGTCCTAGTTTTTGTTTGGTTTTATCATAACCCTTCCTGCACATCACAGCAGCGGTTGGGGGTGGGGTGGGGTGGGGGGGGGGGGGGGGGGGGGGGGGGGGGGGGGGGGGGGGGGGGGGGGGGGGGGGGGGTTTGGGGGTTGCACTGAGTGAAACTATACAATTAATTTATAAATTAAGGTTTTAGCTGAAAAAAATGGAAATTTGACTTTGCACTTCATTTTGTTAATGGTGTATTTGTTATTTGATGTAAATTTGTTATATATTTTTATTGTTTTTCCAAATTGTATCTCCAGAGTGTGAGGAATTCGTGTCAAATTAAATGTCTTCTTCTTCTTCTTCTTCTTCTTCTTCTTCTTATTATTATTATTATTATTATTATTCATTTCAGCACTCACCTTTCCACAGTTCACCTTGGCATGTTGCTCTCTGGTTGTTTTTATTTCACTTTAAACTATTGGTCAGATAGCTTTTAGGCACTGAACTCTGACTGGGTCTCAAACTGCCTCACACTCCAGTTTTCCACCGAGGAGGAATTAACACTCACTAATCCGGCTGCTTGCAAGGACCTGGAAAAGCCACCGTGAGACAGTAAAATTTGAAATGTCCCGTCAAATCATGTGCCAGTCGTCTTTAATCTGAATCCCTGTGGAAACAGATCTCACACACCTGCAAAAACACAGAGTCGACACCGAGCGATGTCTTTCAACACTCCTGAGCCTTTACATAAACTCTTACACTACTCACACTCAGGCCTTGACTCAAAATTTAATAGCATGATACCATCAAGAGCCACGTGGCTATCAAAATAATCAGCTAAAACACAACTTAATTTCAACAAGTGTGTTCATCAGGGGTGGTCTAAAAAAATTAATGAGCACAAATGTGAACGCAGGGGTTTTAAAAACGAACACTGAGGAGGAGGAAGAGGGGGAGGATGGAGGAGACGGAGGAGGATGGAGAAAATAAACAAAAGAAGCAAAGTGAAGAGCCAAGCCTTTAGTGATTAGTCATTCAAGAAAGAGTCAGCTCATTTAGATGAATGATTGAAGTTGACTCCTATAGGTGATTTTTTTTTTTATCCAATTAGGATCTTCTTACATATAGTAAGAAGATCCTAATTGGATAAATCTTAGATATCTTTCTACATATAGCACATACAGTAAAATTAATTTGAAGAACTTTGCTGATTTCACCAATTTTGTAAATAGACAAATAAATCCCAATTTGTGGCTAAATGAGTGTCAGGTTTGAGGATTTTTTTTTAGCATAGATTTAGCAAATAGGGCTGAGTGATGTGACAAAAATATCATGTCATTATTCTCAATGACTTTTCGCAGATACACAATATGCAGGTTTGCTATCAAACTGCCAGCAGCACATAAAACTGATCACTTTTTAGTGTCTAGAAATACATTTGAATTTTTGATTTAAAAACATATTATTTATAAAATATTAATACTTATATAAAATATAAATTTGTATGATGTGTATATGATATATGGGTGGAAATGCTTGTTGATGAGAGGTCAGAGGAAAATGGCCAGACTGGTTCAAGCTGCCAGGAAGGATAAAGTAACTCAAATAATCGCTCTTTACAACTGTGGTGAGCAGAAAAGCATCTCAGAATGCACAACACATCAAACCATGAGATGAATAGTCTACAGCAGCAGAAGCCCACATCAGGTTCCATTCCTATCAGCCAAGAACAAGAATCTGAGGCTATCATGGGAATAGACTCATAAAAATTGGACAAAAGATTAGAAAAAAAAAAACTCCTGGTCTTTTTCCTGTCTTCAACTGTCCATTGTTTTATGCATGCTGAGATGCTTTTCTGTTCACCACGGTTGTAAAGATTGATTATATGATACTATGTTACTATATCCCTCTTGGCAGCCCGAACCAATTTGGCCATTTTCCTTTGACCTTTCTTATCAGCAAGCATTTCCACCCACAGAACTGTTGCTCCCTCAGTGTTTTTTGCACCATTCTGTTGGGTGTGAAATTCCCAGGAGATCAGCAGTTTATTAAATACTCAAACCAGCCCAGCTGGTTCCAATATCCATGCTACGATCAAAGTCACAGAGATCACATTTTTTCTTCATTCTGATGTTTGATGTGAACATTAACTGAAACTCTTGACCTGTATCTGCATGATTTTATGCATTGCGCTGCTCCCACATGATTGGCTGATTAGATAACTCCATGAATGTGCAGGTGTACAGGTGTTCCTAATAAAGAGGATGGTGAGTGTATATGGGGTGAAGGTGTTCAGGTAACAGCATTTAAATGTTAAATAAAATGTATTTTCGTAACCTATAATGGGCAACTCGTGGAAAAGGATGTTTCAAGCATGAGACGTTAAATAGATTTACACATTAATGCAAAACTAACACAATTTCTGAAGTGTTTTAGTGATTATATTTGAAGCTAATGTGGAGTTGCAGATTTTTATTAATGCTTTATTAAGTTATTTAATGCAGAACTCTGATTGTGGAATTGCCCAAACACCAAACATAACTTTTCGCCTTAATGCCCCCTTATTTTGAGACTTCCAGCGTCTCAGCTCATGGAATAACTCGTCATCAGTTCTGAGCTCAGAAAAGATAACACACTTTCAGTGATATAATAAAACTCAATAAGACCAAAGATGGCAATGAGCCTTTTGTCCATTTCGACCCCAGCGATTGTTTTACTCCACACACACACACACACACACACACACACACACACATACCTGTGTGTCTCTCTCCCGTGGCGTTCCAGTCTGCTGCAGCTCTACTGACAAACCTGCGATGACAGAAGCTGAAGAAAGAAAATCTCAATGTTAGAACCAGAGCTGTGTGGGTCAGAAAGCTGAGCAAGACATCACCATGCTGTCTGTACATTTACAACACAGCGATCGATTGATCGAATCCTTTAAACTCTGAGTGAACTTTTTCACTCTAGAAAGATTGTGGAATGTGACTGAAGATTGTGAATTAATACTAATTACGTCACAGAGCTGCTGAATTCTGGATTCTGATTGGTCAGAAGGTATTGAATAAAGTTCTATAACAGGAGCTGTGACAGTAGTGCAGCTGCAAATCACAGGTTTATATTAATGCACTCGTTCTAACAAGTTATTGTTTCTATGCTAACGGCTCATTCACAGGGGCATAAAAACAGTCGTATGGTGAAGTTTTCTGTAAGGAGACGTTTATTTAACATTTACGGAATGAGTCTCCAGTGTCAAGCTGCATTTTGTCTTATTAACTGTAGTGAAAGAGCGAAAAACGAGAGGCTGGTGAGGGAACAACTGTTTGTAGCTGTTATAACATAAGTGACAACAGAAACTTTTTTCACTAACTTCCCACAACATTACATAACTACATAACCTAACTATAAATGGATGAAATTGTAATAGTCGGCAAACCATCCGAACAATGGACTCTTCTCTCTGTTGCCGTCAGGGAAGAGCTTCCACTCCCTAAAGGCCAATACAGAGAGGATGAGGTGGAGCTTCTTCCCGCAGGCCATTCGGGCCCACAACCAGTACAGCACCAAGGACTAAGAATCATTCATCTCCATCCATACATCTCCTTCAAACACCCAACCTCCATCTACATTTACATGACAATGTTACTAATTTATTTTAGTATTACAATTTGGTATTTAATATTGCATTTATTGCACATCACACAAATGGCACATATTGTACTAAACTGCACTTTATATCGGTACTGTCGGACTGCTGCTGCCACCATCCATATATACATACATACATACATATATATATATATATATACATACACACACACATATACACACACACACACACAGTCAGGTCCATAAGTATTTGGACAATGACAGAGTTTTTGTGATTTTGCCTTTATACACCACCACAATGGATTTGAAATAAAACAATCATCAAAGTTTAGTATGATCAAAGTTTAGACTTTCAGCTTTATTTTAAGAGGTTCCACAAAAATATGGCATTTACCATTTAGGAATTACAGCCGTTTTCAGCAAAGTACCTCCATTTTCAGGGGCTAAAAGGTATTTGGACGAAGTGACAATTGTATATATAACCATAATTTTAATACTTGGATGAAAATCCTTTGCAGTCAATGATTGCCTGAAGTCGGAAGCCCATGTTCTCAAAACTCAAATTCTGAGTTTCCTCCCTGGAGATGCTTTGCCAGGCTTCACTGCAGCCACCTTCAGTTGCTGCTTGTTGGTGGGTCTTTCTGCCTTCAATCTTGTCTTCAGTAAGTGAAAAGCATGCTCTATTGGGTTGAGATCAGGAGACTGACTTGGCCATTGAAGAATATTCCATTTCATTGCCTTCAAAAAGTCTTGAGTTGCTTTTGCATCGTGTTTATCATCAATAAACACCAGTGAGCCCGTTCCATTGGCAGCCATACATGCCCATGCCATAACACTGCCTCCACCATGTTTGACACATGATGTGGTATACTTAGAATCATAAGCTGCTCCTTTCTTTCACCATACTTTTCTCTTCCCATCATTCTGGTACAAGTTAATCTTGGTTTCATCAGTCCAAAGAATCTTATTCCAGAACCTGGGAGGCTTTTTTAGACGTTTTCTGGCAAAGTCTAATCTGGCTTTTCTGTTCTTGAATGTTACCAGTGGTTTGCACCTTGTTGTAGACCCTCTGTATTTACATTCATGAAGGCGTCTCTTGATTGTAGATTTTGACAACGATACGCCTACCTTCTCCAGAGTATTCTTGACTTCTGTTGATGTTGTGAAGGGGTTTTTCTTCACCAAGGAAAGGATTCTGCGATCATCCACTTTAGTTGTCTTCCGTGGTTTTCCATGTCTTTCGATGTTGTTGAGCTCACCAGTGCTTTCTTTCTTTTTAAGAATGTACCCAACTGTTGATTTGGCTACACCTAAGGTTTTTGCTATCTCTCATACATTTATGTTGTTTTTTCAGCCTAATGATGGCCTCCTTCACTTGCATTGAGATCTCCTTGGACTTCATATTGGTAGCTCCAGTTGAACAGCTGCCAAATGCCAACTCAATACCTGATATCAACTCCAGACCTTTTACCTGCTTCATTTGTCTTGAAGTAACGAGAGAATGGACCACACCTGGTCAATCAACTTCTTGTCAGTCAATTGTCTAAATATCTTTGTGCCCCTGAAAATGGAAGTACTTTGCTTAAAATGGCTATAATCCCTAAATGGTAAATGCCATATTTTTGTGGAATTTTTTTTTTTTTGGTTTACGCCAAACATGCTCTCTGTTACGGTGTCCAAATAATTCAATTTTAGACTCATCTGTCCAAAGCACATTATTCCAGAGGTCTTGGCCTTTGTCTGTGTGTTCTTTGGCAAACTTCAGTCTTGCCCTCATGTTCTTCTTAGACAGCAAAGGTTTCCTCCTTGCACACCTCCCATGATAATTAAAGTTGTGCAGTCTCTTTCTGATTGCAGATTCATGCACTTCAAGTCAAGTCCAGTGGAGTTTATTGTCATTTCAACCATACACAGTCAGTTAGTACACAGTGAAATGAAACAACGTTTGTCCAGGACCAAGGTGCTCCATAAGACAAACACAGAACAACACGGAACTACAAGGGAATAAGGAGGTGATGTAATGAAACAACAAAAGACTTAAAATGCTGACTAAAAACCTTTGACATTCTAATGAAAACACAACATTTACATGGTTAAATAATACACTGTGTTTTTAATGAACAGATCTCTCAGAGCGTTGGAGCTTTTGGAAAAATTTGGAAAGAATAAGAAGTCGAGCAGTTTTACGACGTTACGCTTTAATGGCTAGAAATGCTTTAAATGTCAGAACTGTTGCTCAGTTCCAAGACGAGGAAGTCATAAAGATTCAAATAGGAAGCTAATTTTTTTATTTTTTATTTTTTTAAATATAGTTCTTTTTCCACAGTGGACATGTTGATGTGTCCCACCCTGACTGTAAAGACAGCCGGGAAATCACTGCTCCACAAAAAATCTTCCATTTATGGGAAACAGTCAGGAGTGTGTTAAAGTGTGTGTGCAGTGTCTTACAGGAAAACGACATAAATTTAACTCTAAACTTTAAATACAATTTGGATCATAGAAGAGGTATTTTAACTTTTCTTTTCCCCCCAACACCCCATGTCTGATCTGAAGCACACCCTCCACATGTGGTTTGGTTTTATTTTATTTCTCAGTGTTAAACAGTTTTGAATGGAATGATAAGAGAAATTCCTGTGATGATGAACGTCTGAGCTAATGTCAGTTTTTTTTTTTTAAATTACACAATAGATTCTCATTTTCAAAGAGGTGGATTTTAGGATTAAAAGTCAGATAACACTGCAGTGGCATGGAGGGATGGTTCAGTCATGGAAACTGCTAGACTGTAAAAAAAAAAATCATGTAGCTCAATAATAACAATAATAATAATATTGTAATAATAAGTGATGTTTTATTGATACTGCTATAAGTAAATCTAAAGCATTTTAAGTTTCCTCATCACAGAGTATGGTCATTACCCAAACTCACAACAGTGACTGACACTGACAGAATTTTTAATTTGCTTCAGTTAAATAAACAAACATTAAAATAAATAAAACAAAATTCCCTGCTTTTTTCCCTTTCTTTCTTTCTTTCTTACTTCCTTTTCCAAGCTTTTTCTTTTCTACTCTTTTCCTTCTTTCTTCCTTTTTTTACTCTCTTGCTTGTCCCCCTTGGTTGGTTTTTCTGTTCTTTTCCTTTCTTTCTTTCCCTTGACACATGAAAAGGATTTCTTGTATCTTAAAAGATGATTAAAAATACATTTACTTTCTTCCTCCAAGCAGGATTTCCTTTAGAAAGAGCAACTCTACACAACCTTTAATCTGTTATCATCATCATAAAAACCTATTTAAAAAATGAAGCAAACTGGCAAACTGCAAATCATATTTAATACTCAGATAAAAGCCTCGGTATAGATAATTTATCAGATAAAAATCTCACATTACCACTTAAAACTTCGAGGATGTAAAATTCATCCACTGAGAAAGGAAGCGCTTCAATAGGCAACGTTTCGGCCGTGTGGAGAAATAAACACACGAGATCCACATCTCATAGAGTTCATTTTATTGAAATGACAGAAAATAACAGAAAACACTCGCTGTGTGGCAGCGAGGCCAGGAGGAGTGAGGAACGTATAAAATAACAGGGGATCATGTGGCGGAAAGGACATGAAGAGGTGCATGCTGGGATACGAATGGCCTCTGCACCTGTCAAAGAAGGAAAAAGGAGTTAAAGCTCTTTAAAGGTACTGTTTAAACTGGACCTAAAACGGTTCCTTGTGTAAACTCAGGTTCTGCGTACCGACACAGAGAACGTTCACTCGTCTATGTACTCGAATGGCTCCGGGGGCTCAGGCTCCTGCTCCTCCTCTTCTATTTTAGGCCCGTGGGCAGAGACTGGCTCCACAAGCTCCTCCTCCTCCTCACTGGTGTCCTTCAGGATGATAATACCACCTGTGTGGAGCTGGAGAGGAGTGAGTCTAATCAGACAGGCTGTTCTCAATGAGAGAGAGAGAGAGAGAGAGAGAGAGACAGAGACAGAGAGAGAGAGACAGAGAGACCAAACAGAGACAAACTAAAGAGAGACAGAGAGGGACACGGAGAAAGAAGGCAAGACATACATGTATTTTGCTTCTCCTGTCTCTCGCTACTGTCTCTCTGTCTGTGCGTGTTATGATTAAATTCTCAGGTTTAAAACATGCCTCAGTTCCATTAAACAGTTTAACCGTTAAACTGGAAAACCCTGAACAAAACAGCGTGAACCTGATGACTGTTTAAAGCACGCCAACTTTTCAAAAAATCACTCAGCAACATGAAACACTTTTTTTTTTTTTTACCTCCTGACCAATCAGATTTCAGCTCAGGGAACAAGTGTGGAAAAATAAACATGGTGAAGTGCTGGTGAAAGTCTTGTTAGCGAGTGAATACGAGGACATTTACGACAAACTGAAAACATTTCATTGCTGATATGCAGCTAAAAATAACAGCGTGCGTGTGTTTTCCCCCGGTATTTGATGTGACATCCCACAAAAATGGGAAAGCACCTGTAACCTGAAAAAAATATTTAAACTTTCCTGAAAACTTTTACCCAAAACCTCAATTTT
>CM040985.1:11334869-11347369 GCA_022985145.1 Pangasius djambal
GATTCTGACTAAAATTCCAGGCAGGAAACCAACTCTGTGAATGAAAGATGGAAACAAATGCTTGAATCTGCATTTTCACATTTTCATAGTTGCAACTCCGATTTAAATAAACATTTCTAGAGTGTATTAACAACAAAAAAAAATTCTCTATACTACCCGAGATGTAAACTAAAGTTTGTGAGCACAGAAGTTGGGTGAGAATTTAAATGAAATAGAAATGTGTAATTCCTTATATACCTAAATACAGTGGACATAAAAAAAAAAAAAAAAAGAAAACTACACACCTGTTAAAACTGCAGGTTTTTGTGACAGGCTTAAAAAAAATCCCCAAGATAAATCATGTCAGCTCTTATTCCACCTTTAATATGATATAGCAACCAACAAAATTCAAGTAAAACCATATAAAAGGTTTTAGAGGAAAAAATGAGAGAGAGAAGAAAAAAAAAAAAAAACTTATAACCTTATTGCACAAGTGTGCACATCCTTTTGTAATGGGGCATATGACTGTGCTCAGAATTAATGACATTTAAACTCATATTCAAGAGTAATTATCATACTTCATCAATAAAATGATTCTGACTAACCATAAATAAATGAATGAATGAATGACCAGTGGTTTCTGTAGGATTTTCATCGGACTACTGAAGCCACTGTCCACAAAGAATTTACAACGCATATACAGGATGTCATTATCGAAAAGTATAGATCAGCAGAGGGGTACACAATCCCCCCCCCCCCAAAAACATTACATGAACCAAGGAACACCATGAAGGCCATTATCAAGTGGAGAAAATAGGGCACCACAGTAATGTTCACAAGAACAGGATGTCCCTCCAAATTTGATAAAATAAAAAGAAGAAAACGTATCAGGGAGGCTGCCAAGTGGCCTACAGCAACATTGAAAGAGCTGCAGGAAAATCTGGCAAGAACTGGTCACTCCCTGCATGTGAAAACAATCTCCCATATTCTTCACGTCTGAGCTATGGGGTAGAGCGGCTAGATGGAAATCCTCTCTCATGGGGAAAAAAAAAAAAACAACAAACAAAAAAAAAAACAAATATCCAAGCCCAAGCCATGCTGCAAAATGTGTTATGGTCTGAGACCAAGGTAGAACTTTCTGTGCATAATTCACAGGATAAAAGATATGCTTTGCACAACAAAAAAAAGACAGCTAATCACCCAAAGAACACCATACCCAAGGTGAAGCATGGTGGTGGCAGCATCATGTTATGGGGCTGCTTCTCTTCAGCTGGGACTAGGGCTCTAGTCAAGATAGAGGGAATCATGGGTAGCTCCAAATCCCAATCTATTCTGGCACATAACCTACAGGCCTTAGACAGCTGAAGAAAAAATATATTCACCTTCCAGCATGATAAAGATCCCAAACACAAGTACATGTCAACACAAGAATGGCTTCAGATGGTGATGATCAACATTTTGGAATGGCCCAGTCAGAGCCCAGATCTAAATCCTATCCAAAAACCTGTGGAATGACAGCTGTGCACAGGAGATTTCGCTCACAATATGATGGATCTGGAGCATTTTTGCAAAGAAGAGTGAAATAAAATTGCCAAATCATGATGCGCTAAATTGGTTAGACTCTTATCCCAAAAGACAGAGTGCTGTATTACAAGCAAAATGTGCTTTAACAAAGTATTAGTTAAGGGGTTATTGCATTTCTTTCCATCTTTTTTCCCCCTAAAACATTTCTGTTTGTTTTTCCCACTTATGTTAGTAGCTATAATCACATTACAGAAAAACATCTGATATGATTTATCCTGGTTTCATTTTTTACATCACAAAAACCTTCAATTTGAACAGGGTGTAATTTACCCAGTGCATTTACTCGATTACAATACATGCATTTTATTGAAATGAGTAAAAAACACCCTGCTGTTTTAGAAAGAATTAAATCCTGTCTACAAATACAGAAAGATTTGAGTTGAATTGCTGCTGATTTCTTAGACAGCTGCCCTTCCTGCTTTTTTAAGATAATTTTATTTACGCTCTTACAGATTACAGTAACGTGATCAGCGCTGAGAGTTGTTTTAATGCGTTAGACAATCGCATGGAAGTATTATACAGGGGGGAGGAAAAAAAAAATAATAATCTGGCCATGCAGTCATGTGAAACAACACTTCTTCGTGTGTTTGTCTTCATGGTGTGAAAAAACAGGAGCCAGAGTGATGGATAGGTGGTGAGTTTAGCAGATTTCTGCTGTCATTATGCCACTTCATACACTTTTGCACTTTATTTACAGCCTGATGCGAGGACTGGAAGCGCTCAGGGTAAATTAGCTGAGGTGGGGGCGGGGTTTGATCTAAATATAACTTTATAGCTTATCATAGAAGGATGGAAAGGAGAGAAGTAGTGACAAAGGTAACATCCATCACGTTAGAACATTTAGAAAAAGCTTCGGGTCATTAACTTGTCTGAAATCAAAGTGGACGAGACAATAGTGCGAGTCTGACACAGCATTTTAAATCATTTAGCTGCTTCCTGCTTGGAAAATTTCAGGATCTTACAGACTAGGTGTGTACCAAAACAGATAACTGCCTGACCTCATCACTTCTTACAGTACAGTCAATCTGGATGTGCATTTTTGTCATTTTGACAGCTTCTGGATTCTCAGGAAAGAGATATTTTGTTCTCACAGCAATGCTATATAACCTGTTTATTGTGTTTTCCCGTATGACAACTCCTGCAGCAAGTGCTTGGCTAATATTACATTTACAGAAAATTTTTTAAAAAATCAGAAAATCTATTCTAGAAAGAAGACGTTAGATACAACATTTAATAATGTAACGTAAACCATTGTATTATCTACATTTTAACTAAGACAAGCAGCAGTGTTTTGCATATACACACTCCAGTTTCTACTGCTATGGGCTTTCCCACACCGTTTGAAAGCATGTGTGCTGACTGGAGCAGGAGCACAAAAAGCGGATTAATCACTTTGTAATTAACGTTACCATTAAAATTATTTTTAAAAAAGGCTGAAAAAGTGCCTTTGGTTGACCATTTTCAGCTGACATTTTCAGTGGCCTCCCTAATAAATATATGCAAACTGACTGTAGGTATGTATATACCTGTCTAATGGGAGCTAAGTGGAACATGCACTGCTAGATTTTATTTCACATTAATAAGCACAAAACTTCCTCCATTTACAGTGTCAGTGCATCTTTCAAGTGTGAAAATCAAGCAGAGGACCCTTTCTCATCAATTAGTCCATTTTGTATTCAACACCTTGTTAATTTTTTTTAACTATGTTGCAAATAATTAAACAAAAAGTAAGCAAAAAAACTGACCATAGACGGGGGGACTGTTATTCACTGGTAAATATAGATAAGAAAAGAAAAGAAAGAAACCCTTTGGAAAGTGTGTATAGAAATCACAAAAATCACAGAAGCCAGTGTTTAAATACAGCTCCTGATTGTTAACATAAAGACTGAAAAATGGGTGTTTAGCGAGGACAGTGGACACATCATCATTACCTTCAGGTCCTTATTGAGGCCAATGATGGCGGTAGGCGTGAAGGCCAGAGACAGGAAGTGAGACAGCGGAAACCAGAACCAGAACTGAGTGAACACCAGCAGACCCACAATGGAGGGCATGTGTGTGTGTCCGGTCCGTGACTGCAAGGAGATAGTTACGTTCCGGCCACCTACAGACACACAGAGAGGAACTGGTTTAAAGAAACAAAATCAGCAAACTGATCTTCCCTAAAATCCCAAGACTTAAAAAGGATCAGAGTATTGCTTCAAGTATACTTACACTTAAAATGAGTGGTTCAGAGGGTTTCCCTATCAGAAAGTGTTTAAAGCAGTACCCTTTTTTGGAAGTTAAAACCCTTATTTATCCAAAGAACCATTCCAGAACCTTTTTTCTAAGAGTGTATGTATTAACTATATAAATGCAAATGTATGTTACAAACTCCTAATTATTGCTTCAATAGTTCTTTACGGGATAATAAAGGGTTCTTAACTTCCTATGAAGGTTCTACTTGGAATATTTTACAACAAAGTTCTAAATAAAACCTTAAAACTTTTTTTTTTTTTTTTTTTTTTTAATTTAAAAGGCTCTCAAGGGTTTTTTAACGGAAGGTTGTACCATATTGCGGCAACCTTTTCCGAAAGATAAACCCTTTGTTGAAGGGTTTTAAACAGTACCTATAAGGGTTCCCCCGGGGGTGTGTTGAGCCTTACAACACTGTTTCTCCTATCCAAAAAGGGTTCCAACTCTCTTAGGCAGATTTATTAAAAAAAATAAAATAAAATAAAAAATTTAAAATTCTCTAGCTTTTTGAACTAGCTTTTCTGGAAGGTAACCCCTCTACAGTAGGGTTCACCCAAAGGGACAAGAACAGGGGACAAAGATCCCATTGGTGTACAATATAAAAATAAAACATTTAGAACCCTTAAAGGCTTTACATAGAACCCTACAACAGAGTAGAACCCTTTTAAGAGGCTAAGAACAGTTAATTATCCAGTGAACCCTTAAAGAACATTTGAAGACCCTAAGTACTAAGACAGTTCAGCTAGATGATGAGCAATAATTTAGAGTCTGTACTGCACACGTACCCAGTTAACTCACACGCTCTTAGAAAAACAGGTTCTTCAAAGGCTCTTTAAGGGTTCATAGCTTCCAACAAAGGGTTCTCTAATATAACACAAGCATAATTAGAAATGTCAATGAGAAGACGAAAATGAAATGAGATGAAAAATAATTAACTAGTCGGCTACTGTAGCCTAGCAGCAGGTTTAAGAAAGGAGATTACAATTATTATCTTTAGATTTTAAGCACAAAACTGGACTATTTGTGACCTGCATCAATCTGATTGTTTGGATCCATAATGGATCTATGAGCACTACTCCTCACACAGGTGGATAAAACAGAAGAACATATCGTTAGAACAATAGAATGGTCAAGTCAGGGGCAGTGAAATTTGTCACTTCCTGTCCAGCTCCTGATACTGAATTTATCTGTTAATGAGGGATGTTGTACAGATCGAGGTTACAGCTATGGACAGGAGAGATAGAATAATAGTCCTCCCACTGAAGGGAAATGGATATAGAAAAGGGAGTGAGGGAAGGAAAGAGGTGTGGATCTGTTCATTATTCTGTGAACAAAAGAGAAAAATCACACAAACTGCAACCTATCCAAAATCTTTCAATTTGTCTCAAATCAAAGTGGACGAGACAATAGTGAGAGTTCGACAGGGTGTTTTAAATCATTTAAATGTTTCCTGTGCTCAGGATCTTGTCAGCCAAGCGTGTGCTCATAACATGTCAGAGTTTTAGCCTAGCCTTTTATCACTATTATATTTTAAGAAAAGTTAACCAGAGTCCAGCTTTCTAAATAAAACACCACTGTAACAATTCAGATCACAGTAAACTGAACGTCATCACAACCAAAAAAAACCCACTGTAACCAATCAGAGCACAGTTTTTAAAAGCAAAACGTCACCTTAACAAATCAGAGCACAATTTTTTTTTTTTTTTTTTTACAGAAAAGATCACTAAGCAATCACAGCGCAATTTTCTGAACAAAACATCACCTTAACCAATGAGAGCAGTTTCCTGAACATCACTGTAACCACACAGATATTGCTTTGTTGCGAATTGTGTTGTATGCATTTGAATAAGTCACTTGCACATAATTGAACTTGACCCTAACAAAGTTGTACATTTTTATTAGAGAGGAAAAGGAAGGGGGGGAGGGGAAGAAGAAGAAAAAAAAAAAAAGAAAGAAAAAAAAAAAAAAAAAAAAAAAAAAAAAAAAAAAAAAAAAAAAACCCAAAAAGCTGCTGCCTTATGCTCCCTTCTACTAAATCAAACAAAGGGAAAGTTAGTAAGTTTGTATATCTGATTTCTCACAAAATTCCAGTGCTCCAGACGTGAAAGTTCCAAGTCTATTTACTGACGTGATTGCTTCTCCGGGCCAATATTATTTCGAATAAGTAGTGACAGATTGTGAGAAGTGCCAGATCTCCTGAGAAGGTTCTGTTACCCCAGAGTCCAGAACCAGAGCTGGGATATTTGACAGAGCTGAATGCACAGCAGCATCAAGCCTTGTCTGAGAGGTTTGGCAAACAGAAAATCCCTCATTAATGAGAGCAGAACGCTGTGCAGGAGTGAAGATCGTTAAACGGCGTGTGACATTAAACACGATTACAGAGAAGCAACCCAAACACACACTGTGAAACACTCAAGTATTCATGAGTGTGAAGGTCAGCACATTTATGGGATGTGATCTCCTTAATCCCCTAAATGATTGCGTTAGGGGAAAAAAAAAAAAAAACTTGTATCACTTAATAATAAAATAAAACACAAACAACATTTTGAGTCAAAACTGTCAGATTGCTAATGAGACTGCAGTTCAGTGGCGTCCATGTTAGGGCTGGGTATGACTACAATACTGACACTGTGAAATTATTTCACAATACACTTTTCTGAGATATCGCAATTTCTCTATCTCTTGTTTTTAATAATTATAAACTGCCTTAAAAAAGGCAAAACTGTAAGTTTGTCATCATTACAAATCGTAATTTTGTATCGGTATTTATATAAAAAAAAAAAAAAAAAAAAAAAAAAAAAAAAAAACCCTACAGTACTGACCTGCATCCAGAATGCCCTGAGCCAGAATGGCTCCAAATTTGGCCATGACGTCATCATGCTTATCGTTGATCACTTTGGCGTACAGCTGCCTGAACTGATTAACCTACAAACAGAAAATTATTAAATATAAATTTTCATTGCAGTTATCAAATCACAAAGTGTAAACTCCTCTGTTCTGAAGATGTGAGAAAACTTACAGCCTTCACTCTGACGATTACAATGCGCTGACCCTGAGACTCCTTCCATAAATGTTAAATAAACGTCCCCTTACAGAAAATAAAAGTCCCTGTGATTGAGCTGTTACTACAGAAACGATATTAGAACGAGCGCATTAATATAAACCTGTGATTTGCAGCTGCACTGCTGTCAGTGCCGTTACAGAAAACTTGATCAACACCAACCAATCAGAATCCAGATTGCATCATCGCTGTGTATAATCACCAAAATAAATTTTCAATGGTGGTATAATCGCCATTGAAATTTCAGCCACACCCCCTACTGGAGTCTTGACTTTCGTTTTTGACTAATCTCTTCATACAGAAAATAAAACTGTTACTGAACTCTGTCGGAAACTTGGCTCATGTTGAGCAAAATGCTTATTTATCGCAGCTCATTATCCGCTTTAAATGTGAAACACACATTTTTAACACTCCACAAAAGCCGCACATCAAATTTTAATGTCGCTATAAGCATTTTAATGCAGCTGTAACACTTGTAGCATGTTAATTATGCTATAAAATGTCTGGAATATTGGTTCACTAAAAAAAAAAAAAAAGCACTATAAAGAAGCAATGAGTGCAGTTTTGAAGTGCAGAAATATAACGAACTGTTTACAATGAATATGCATGGATTACATCTGGATGTTATACATTTCAAATTTTTATTTATTTATTTAGCAGACTTGATTCTGGACTCTGCAGAAATAAAACCTCTTCAGTAAAAAGTTTAAAGCATAAAAGCAACCAGCAATGAGATGAATCACACCCTCATGAAAATTATTTCGTGTGTGAAAAATTGGGAAAAAAAAAGCTGAAGAAACAAGGCTGTGTACTTATGTTCTTTTAAAAGGAAAAAGAAAGAAAAAAAAAAAAAAAAAAAAAAGAACTAGTGCTCCCATAATGCATTGTGAATAATGTCACTGAATCATTTTACCCTGTTTTGAGCAATGTTGTATTTATTTTTGGCAGACTTCTGCCTGATTTCAGACGTTTACCTTGGGGCAGGTGACTTCGCTCTGCTGGATCATGATGAGGGCCGAGGCGATGAGAGCTCCCTGTCGCACGTAGTTGACTGGGTCGTTGGTCATGGGCTCCAGCAGGTTTATCGCTTCCTGCACACACGCACACGGCATGAACGAACATAAGATCAGATTTTACTGATCCTGAAAAAAAATTCTGTGCCATTTTGCTCTAGACAACACAAATAACAATGAATAGATTTGGTAGATTTGATATAAAGTTGCTTTACAAATACAGACTATTATTATTACTATTATTATTAGGCTACTTATGGTGGAAATTGCCTGCATATGATAATCAGGCAGCACGGAGATATATGTGCATTCTTAGTAGATTGATTGACGACAGAGCTTGTATATTATACACATATATATATTCTCCCCAATTTAATCTTGGCCAATTCACCAAAATTATTTACTATTATTAGCCATTTATGGATAGTAATGCATTTAGTAATGGATTTTATTTATGACAGACATTCTTACAAATAAAATAAAAATAAGGGGTCACTTACAAATTCCCTTGGTTTTGAAAGAAAAACACACTTTTTTCCCCCCCAGTTAAAATGAAATTGATCAAAAATACAGTCTATTACAGCTGGAAACTGATGATTTTTAATGGAATATCTACATAGGTGTAAAGAAGGTTATTTTCAGAAACCATCACTCCTGTGTTCCAATAGCACATTATGATAGCTAATCTAGGTTTATCAGGTTAAAAGGCTCATTGATCATTAGAAAATCCTTTTGCAATTATGTTACGAAAACAGCTGGAAAACCATGAAAAACAGCTGAAAACCAAACACAATAAAAATGGCCATCTTTAGGCTAGTTGAGTATCTGGAGCATCAGAATTTGTGGGTTTGATTATTAATTAAAAAAAAATCAAATAAAATACCAATTCTCTTCTGAAACTCATCAGTTTATTCTTGCTTTAAGAAAAGAAGGCTTTACCATGTGACAAACTGCCAAGAAACTGAATATTCCATACAACAGTGTCTATTACTCTATCCAAAGACAGCACAAATTGGCTCAAACCAGGATAGAACAAGAAGTGGGAGGCCCTGGTGCACAACTGAGCAAGGGGACAAGTACATCAGAGTACATCATCTAGCACATCAAGTTTGAGAAATGGACATCTCAAAGGTCCTCAACCGGCAACTTCATTGAATGTTACCCGCAAAACCCCAAGACGACTCCAGGATGCTGGCCTTCTAGGCAGAGTCGCAAAGAAAAAGCAATATCTGAGACTGGCCAACGAAAGGAAGAGATTAAGCTGGGCCATAGAACACAGACATTGGACAGGAAGATTAGACCAAAAAAAAAAAAAAAGTTATGGACAGATGAATCTAAGTTTGAGGTGTCTGGAACACAAAGAACAACATTTGTGAGATGTAGAAAAAAATGAAAAGATGCTGGAGGAGTGCTTGACACCATAAAGCATGGTGGAAGAAAGGTGATGGTCTGGGGATGCTTTGGAGGCACTACAGTGGGAGATTTATACATGATAAAAGGGATCTTATACAAGGAAGGCTATCACTCCACATTGCAACGCCATGGCATACCCTGTGGACGGTGCTTGATTGGAGCCAGTTTCCTCCTACAACAGGACGATGACCTAAAGCATAGCACCAAACTATGCATTCTATTTAGAGAAGTAGTCGTCAGCTGGTACTCTATCTGTAATGGATCTCAGACCTACTGAGCTGTTGTGAGAGCCAATTGACCATTTGGTTCGTAAAAAGTGCCCATCAAGCCAATCCAACTTGTGCGAGGTACTTCAAGAAGCATAAGGTGAAATTTCCTCAGATTACCTCAAACTGAAAGCTAGAATGCCAAAGGTCTCCAAGGCTGTAACTGCTGCAAAGTGAGGATTCTTTGACAAAAGCAAAATCTGAAGGACAAAATTCATATTTCAAGAAAAATCATTATTTCTAACCTTATCAATGTCTTGACTACATTTTCTGTTCATTTTACAGCTCTTTTGATGAGTTTTCATGGAAAGTGTGAAATTTTCTGTGTAACCCCAAACTTTTGACCAGTAGAGTACAGAATGATGGATGCTGAACAAACGAACTCACCTTGTACCCGGTGCCAGCGCAGCAGATCCCCAGAGCCATTGCTGCTCCACAGCGGACATGAGGGTTGTAACTCTCAGACAGGAGGGACACCACACTGGGACACTGCTCTGGAGTCCTACACACACACACACACACACACACACACACACACACACACAGTTACACAAATGTCCATTTAATAAATAAGGGCAACAATTAAACACACAGTTAGTAACGAAGAATGACTTTAGATCATGCCATGAATGTCGCTGTCGTGACTGACATCACTTTTGAAATGGATGATAAAATGTTTATCCAAAAACAGGTCAAATTTCTACTTATCTAATAATTTTTAGTCTTGGTGCTAGCTAGATATCTAATATTAGCTATGTGTAGTATTCTTTAATTAAAAAAAAAATAAGTTCATTTCACATTGCTCGGAATTTCATATTGTTTTGGCTTTTCATTATGAATATGTGGTTAGCTTTCTAGCTGGCCATTGGATGGTAGTGTCAAGCTGTTAGTTAATTCAGGCAAATGGAAATGTAACCGAACTACTTCCCCAAATGTGCACCAAGCAACAGCCCGCAAAAAAAGGCAAAGGTTTGGCATTATCGCTACTTATGCAGTGATACTAGTCAGCTCCGCCCCCCCCCTCACCAAGCCAAGGTTCAAGAATTCACAGGTCAAAGTTCACACAGATAATGTTGGTGCAAAGTGAGAAACAGCCACCAGAAACAAACTAGTCCCAGGTCCTTTCCCCTTCAGTGAATCTGCTTTTCAGGTGTCTCCTATACCACCAGATTAACGAGTCAAAACTAATAAATGCTAGGGTGAAAACAAAGAGGTCTTTACAGTATTTATCAGAGACCCACACTGTCACAAATATACGAAAGAAAGCGCGAAGAGTGACCTGTTCTGCTGTTTTAAAAACTTGCAAATTAATAAAGTATTTAGCAGTAATTGAATACAACTAAACCACCACCAGCGTCCAGTGTAGTATACATCCCAGAGTTCCGCTTCCTCATCACATTTTCCTGGCTCTCGTCAAAGCGGCCATTTGAAGTAAGAAAAGAGCCTCTTCACGGGTTCTTTTTGAAACTTAACTCAAATACCTTTTACCAACTCTCCTAAGTCAAGACAGATGTTTCAACAAAGTTTCTCTAAACAGTTTACACAAGGTGATTACAGTTCCACCGGCCCTCCCTGTGCTGCGATGAGGATTAACAGAACGGAGCACGATCTATTAAGAGCTCACACTTTACCAAAGGACCGAGGTGCCAGGAACTTAATAACACGTCTTATTGAAGACTAAAAGAGAAAAAAAAAGAAAAAAAAAAAATTATGTTTGGCAGGCGTGAACACAGCATTACTCCTACACTGTGGTACAGTTCATTAATCTGCGGGCCTGGATCGAGCGGGTGCGGCGTCTGAGCAACTTTATCATTAATTACATCCATAAAAGACACCAAAACAGGATGTCTGAGTTGTAGAAATGTCTCCTTTCACCAAAATTAAATTCTCACCTCTTTCACATAGTAGCGATAAACATTACCACCGTTCCGCTCCGCAAACATGACCGCACTGTGTTTGCTTTTCTTGTCTCCATTCGTTGCTAAAACTAAAACCCAAAAGCTTTTTCGCACTTACTTCACAAATCCCCCTTCTAAATCTCATCCATTCCACGTCGCAAAAACATCACATTAATATGACTCCCTGCAGAGGATGACATGGTTCAGTGAAAGTCGAGGAACATTCCTGTGCGCTTAAACAACAAGCGGCGGCTCTGATTTTTGACAATCAATTTGATGAATTGATTTGACAGTACGGAGAAACCACAACACGCTCACTGCCAGCTCTGAGCTATAAACACGCACAGATGCCCTACTTCTGGTTGGAGTTCTCATCACTTGGAAACCACTCGCTGCTGCTGAGGATGGCCCCATATGGCTTTGGACTGCAACTGATACAAACAGTTTTGCACTCAAGTCTTCATCAGTGAACAGTTAATAACTTCAACAAAACAGACTTCATGTTAAAACTATAATAATTTCCTGGTTACGCAAATGCACTTTTTGACTATATAGTACACAGTTATAGAAGGGAAATTAGTTATAGTCGCACTATCCGGTGTCACCCAGATGAGGATGGGTTCCCTTTTGATTCTGGTTCCTCTCAAGGTTTCTTCCTCATGTCGTCTCAGGGAGGTTTTTCCTCGCCACCGTCACCTCTGGCTTGCTCATTAGGGATAAATATAATTGTATAAATTTAAAATTTGTATCCGGAACTTATATGTTTCTGTAAAGCTGCTTTGTGACAATGTCCATATTACAAAATATACAGCGCTATACAAAATTGAATTGAATAGATGCATACACTGAGCATGTAGAACTCAAAGAGAATTGCGTGTACTAATTAAGACTTACGATGCAATTTATATTCAAACCGAATCCGGCTGTTGTGATGAATGGCGTTTGGCTTGGCGACTTAAAAACGACCTCACACTTCACAAAGCGTCTCTAGAATAATGCTCTACACATGGTGTAAACATCAGTCAGATCATGAAAAATAAAGTAAACATTAATT
>CM040985.1:11352369-11374341 GCA_022985145.1 Pangasius djambal
AGGTGTCAGAACACACAGTGCATTGCAGTTTGCTGCGTATGGGGCTGCGTAGATGCAGACCGGTCAGAGTGCCCATGCTGACCTCACCGAAAGCACCTACAATGGGCTAATGAGCATCAGAACCGGACCATGGAGCAATGGAAGAAGGTGGCCTGGTCTGATGAATCACGTTTTCTTTTGCATCATCTGGACAGCTGGGTACATGTCCATGGTTTACCTGGGGAAGAGATGGCACCAGGACGCAGTATGGGAAGAAGGAAAGCCGGTGGAGGCAGTGTGACGCTCTGGGCAGTGTTCTGCTGGGAAACCTTGGGTCCTGGCATTCATATGGATGTTACTTTGACACGTACCACCTACCTAAATATTGCTACAGACCAGGTACACCCCTTCATGGCAACAGTATTCTCTTCTTTCAGCAGGATAATGCTCCCTGCCACACTGCAAACATCGTTCAGGAATGGTTTGAGGAACATGACAGACTTCAAGGTGTTGACTTGGCCTCCAAATTCCCCAGACCTTAATCTGATCGAGTATCTGCGGGATGTTCGTTTGGTGCCATACGTCCAGATAGCACAGCACACCGTCCAATGTCTTGTGGAGTCCGTGCCTCGACAGGTCAGAGCTGTTTTGGTGGCACAAGGGGGACCTACACAATAGGCAAGTGGTTTTAATGTTATGGCTGATCGGTGTATATCCGTCATATCACTCACCTGCACTACTGTCATCATGTTACAAATTACAAATGTTCATCATGTGTGCTGTGCGTTACTTGAAACCTGACAACGAATTTTTAAAATTTTTAAGGTTTCTACACTGTACTGTTAAACTACTGAAGTCTCGGCATGATTCCTCTCAACATATTTACTTTAAACTCAAAAAATCAACACCATACAATTATATTTGCTTCCATCCTTAATTATAATATAGCCAAAGCATTAAAATAGAAACAGAAAACACTGATCTACCAGTAAAGGCGAGATGAATGCTGAAAACTGATTTTTGTGCATAAATAATGATGTATGGAGCAATATGAACATTCTTGAGTGAAAAAAAATATTTATAATCATAGAATTTTTTACCAAGCTAGTGTAGTACAGATTATTTTGTCCCGAATATATTTAAATGATATGTATACATGCATATACAAATATGTTAACATTTATTTTGAATAAAGAAATGCATTTCCTATTCATTTCCTCTGCTCTTTTTTTTTTAATGTGCGTAAACCAATAACAGCCAAGTAGTTTGGTTGTTAGAGACTTTTTCCCCACTTAAATTCTGTGTATGTTAAATCACATTTGGTGGACTTTTTGGATATTCACTTAACGTGCAAAATAATTTCTTGTCGATAGTTGTTCATTTCTTGATGGTTTCTCTCCACTCAATCTGTGGCATGTTACATGCTTGGCACAGAGAGCTAGCTGCCATGTATTTCTTCGTTGTTCATTCCTCCATCCTGACTGACTCTCTCTAGTGGGACAATGCTGGCCGAGCCCCAGGAAAAAGACACAGCACGTCGTTCTTGGTCCAGGCGAGCAAAAGCAGCATGTCTTCTCCCGATGGAGAGAAGCTGCACTGGGCCTCACTGCTCTTCCTCATGGCCATCCTGCCCACCATCGGCGGAAACATCCTGGTCATCCTGGCCGTGTCGCTGGAGCGCAAACTCCAAAATGCCACTAATTACTTCCTCATGTCTCTAGCTGTGGCCGACCTGCTGGTGGGGCTGCTGGTGATGCCCATCGCTCTCGTTACCGTGCTGTACAGTAAGTCAACTCTGTACTCACCTTCACTTCAGCTGACTCTACAGCTCAATTTACAAATTTGTTTTTTTACCTCACAATGATTGCAAAAGCATTAATTATGGTTTATGAAATTGTGACAATGTTGCGTTAAAAAAAAAGTATATTTTCAATAAATGTTCAAAATAAGTGAAATAAGTAAGTAATAATTAAAAAAAAAAGCTTGTCCTGCTGTTGTAGTAAAATAATCAATGACGGGATGGTGTGATGGAGTTACTGTTACCACCCCAAAGTAGATCTTATAACAGCAAATCCCAAAGTGTTTAATTCGTCTTACACCACAGCAGTTTGCCAATGATTACAATTTTTTTTTTTACTTATTAAAAACAAAATGTCATAGGTTTTAATCTGTTTACAGTTACAGTTCATGTTGTGGAACATCCACGAGTTAGTTCCTGTTCTTCCTTACATTATAGCAGCTATAAACCGTCGCTCTCTCACCAGCCTGTCTTTTTTTAATTCTCTCCTGAAGTTGGAAAAAAAAAAAAAAAAAAAAAAAAGCAGCTTGTCAGGTGAGGGCAAACTCTGCTGTCCTGAAGATGTCGGAAAACTTAAAGTTACAGCTTTATCTATGTTAATAAAAATAACCGTTTCCTTTCAGAAAACGTCACCATATGAACAATTTTTATTATTATTATTATTATTATTATTATTATTATTATTTAATTGTTGGAGTATCCACTGTACAATTCCCTGTGACTTGAAGCTGTTACTATACAACGATAGCATTAGAGCGAACGCATTAATATAAACCTGTAATTTGCAGCTGCACTGCTGTCAGAGCTGCTGTTCTAGAAAATTCATCAACAATCAGAATCCAGAAGAAGCATTTTTGCAAACGTCTATTTGCAGGAATAAACATGTACACCCTGATGTATTATGAAAATCAAGTATCAAAAAAATGTTATTGCTCACCCCTAAAAATAAAGCCCTAAAATCCTGGCTTCAGTCCCAACAGAGATGTCAAACAACATTTAAAGAATACAGCTCAAAACTTGCCAGTTGGAATAAAGCTATAAATATGAGCGAGCGTCAGGATTTTAAAGCTTTTTTTTTTTTTTTTTTTTTTTTTAAAAAGAACCTCCATTACTGACTGTGTGGAATATTGTGATACATCAGATAACCAATATTTGGCGCCGACTTAACTCTCTAGCTATATGGTTTCTTTAAAGTGGATGAGCTTTGGCAGGTCTTTGTCGATTGAACTTGAACTTGACACCAGTTGGATGAGAAGGATAGGCAAAACTGGATTCAGTGATGGAAAGAAACACAAATAGTTTCATTCCCATGAATTCAGGAATGCAAACAAATGCTATCATGGTCTTCACTGGAAATTGATAACATTCATTATCTGAATTCCTCAAAATCGCAGATAACGTCGTCTCAAAGCAAGACATACCCCTAAAAAGGCACCGGTACTCACGCAGCTGTTGATTTGGCTTATATAGGCTAAACGTAATCCTTGCCAGTTTAGCATTCAGCTCCGGCGCAGGACTCTCTCGTCAGATTAGATGGGAAATGGTGGCAACATGTGGGCTGAGTCACTGGTGAATGTGCCGATCTTATGGAGTTTTGAAAACCAACTCTTTTATCTGTATAGGAACCATATGGGAAGCTGAACCCATGGGATCACAGATTAAATGCTTAAGTGAGGAGAAATTCTTCCTGCAGTCGGTCCACATAGAAAAGAGGGAGATACATAACCACCAGTATTATAACTGTACGACACAATCACAGATTCTAATAATAGAACTTCAGATTTTCAAGAAAGATGACTAAAAAAGTGGTGCAACAGTAGCTCGAAGGTTCATTGAAGGGAAACAGATGGAAACTTAATGAGAGTGGACATAGAAATTTAAAAAAAAAAAAAAAAGTCATTATAAACAATATGGCCAACTTCTTAAAGGTTAAAACCTCAGTGTAGCTTTTCTTTGGAGTTGAGGAACAATGTAGAAACATAAAAAATAAGTTAAAATCCATTTCAAAATGATCTCATGTTTGTTTTTACTGTCAGCCTGGCAAAGGACAGACGTTGCATTTACTGAAATATCTTTGCCATTTTTTTAGTCAGAAAAATAGTCTTGGATTCTGCAGATTCAAATATGGCTGAATTGGTTGAGTAAAACAAACCGGGGATAAGTAGAAAGAGAGACAAAGTTTTTCATCATAAATAGCTGGAGGTTTTTCCATCATAAATATGGACAGTTTTATACCCAGACAAAATCATAAGCATAATCATAAGCATTGCATCTTAAGGACCACTATTGTACCTTTACATTATTACATCGGGAAAGCAAAAATGTACCTCTACAGTACTTTTGTTTAACTGAAAACCTTTAAAAAAAAAAAACAAAAAAAAAACTAACTTTGACACATGCATAATGAGAATTTGGAACCAGTGACATTTAACAAACCTTTTTCCCCCCCTTTATTTCTTCCAAGTATACAGTCAGACTCTTAGCTGAGATATACGTCTAAACAAGTCTGACTGTATTTAAAAACGGAAACCTAAAGAGCCATGAAAGCCTCAGCAGTTTATTGTGAACCAGGGCCGTAAAGCTATTTAAGCTTTATTCTAACAAGCCACAGTGACCGACACAGAGGACATGACAGATATTTGCAAGCGATAAATGGCCACATCTTGTTTAGAGTTCACGTGGCTGTTTAAAGATTTTTTTTTTTTTTTTTTAGGTGGAAGCAAACTCGAAATGTACCAGAAGGAAGGAATTCTCAAGGGTAATTAAATCATATTAGCGAGAGAGAACAAACGATAATGAATGGCTCTGGAGTGCAATGACTGCTTATTTATCACATACTACGGGACACAGAGGATGGTCTTCAGAACCTCGCTTAGTGTTTACGTCTGCCGGGACGTTTGAGGTCATTATTCGGCAGCTCCATGTTGTAGCTTCTATTTGCTGAGGTGGTGTAAAAATTCAGAGCATTAAAATATTCAACCACATGATTATGCTGCAAGGAGATGGAGGGAAGATAGAAGTAATGTACACAGGCAATCATCGAGCATTTATTGATGTTGGCATTAATGCTGAATCTTTAAAATTCTAAGATGTTACAATTTTGCACAAATTTTTTTTTCTGTCTTTTAGTTAAATATTTGTTCAAAGTAACTATTTTATTTTGTTGGTGTGAAATCAGTAAATTTACAGTTTTTTTTTTATTTAAACGTTATTATATGTTTTTTGTAATACTGCCCACCCCAACATGGGTGTTTCATAAACAATGCAAAGATGCATTTATGAGAACAATTTTTTTGTTTTTGTTTTTATTCTGGACCATTTTAACCCCAGGTTCCCCCCCCCCCTCTGTACCTCACCAACAGAGTTTTGGACCTAGTGAGCCAATATCAGAATGTATTTTTGATAGACTTCAAAGCACTTTTGTAAGTCGCTCTGGATAAGGGCGTCTCCCAAATGCCATAAATGTAAATGTACAGCAACCTGGAGTGTAACGGAACGCACCACTTTTTTCAATCAATCAAATCAATTTATTTATTACTAGTATTTATCGATATTTATAACTCTTCATTTTTTGTTTGAATTGTACAATTTTACACTTTTTGAAAGCACTACATAAATAAATGTATCATTAAATGTATCATTAAATATTATTAATATTGACAGTATTCACATGACATCCTTTCACTCAACAATTCAGGCCTATTTTTAAGCGTCACGCGTTAAAGCCTAATCCCTTTTTAAGCAAACAGCTAAATGAAAAATTGCCCGTGAGCAGAGCAGAAACAGAGCTACTTGTCCCGTCTCCACATCTGTTAAACAGGTGAAAACAGAACTCTGTGTCGACACCTTGAAGTATTAAATGGTTCCATGTCAGGGTAAATATGGGAGAACAAATTCAGACAGAGCTCAGTTTACTGTAAAAGGACACCACCAGAGTTAAAAACACAAGAATATACTGGGGGGGGGTCTAGAAAGAGAAAAATCTGATATATTCATCAAGGATGGAGAGAAATATTTACATGGGAAATTTTAGAAACCAGACTTCTGGCAGAGACTATCCTTTTACACTCCTCCCAGGAATTACAGAGCACAGAAAACTACCTGCTCGTTCTTTCCTCAGATTTTCTCTAGTATCTGATCCGGCATTTTTTTTTTTTTTGCTGATCATAGGTATCAGATTGGGGCAATTTCTAATAGAAATTACCAATAATTAATTGGTCTATCACTGTGTGAAATTATAAGTGTCTTAATGAAAAGCCTTTAAGTGTAGTCCAAAATAAAAAATAAAAAAAAAAAGAGAGAGAGAAGTAATCACAGTTACATAAGTATATGCATGGGTGTTGCTTCTTTTGCCTTTTCATCAGAAAAACCGAATGTTTCAGAAATCTGATTAAAAGAGGCCCTGATTAAAATTTTAATCTGATTAAAATTTCATGCGCTGACATGAAAAACTGGAATGGAAATGTTTGGAGTTGAAAAGGTTGGGCAGTATGTTATGGGCTCGAAGAAGTGAAACAAAATCAGTGTACTTTGTTTCACAAAACAATTTGGGGTACCCATGGTTTCTATATTGACTCTATTAGTGCAGATGTGAAATTTTTCATATGATCAGTGATCAATACTGTGTGTTTCAGATTCAATATGGCCACTTCCTGATTTCCTGTGTCCCATCTGGCTATTCCTAGATGTTTTATTCTCCACAGCGTCCATCATGCACCTTTGCGCCATCTCCCTCGACCGCTACATTGCCATCAAAAAGCCCATCCATCACAGCCAGTACAACTCCCGAGCCAAAGCCATAGCCAAAATTGCACTCGTCTGGTTGATATCGATAGGTAAGCTCTCAAATATCAAGACGTTTTCATGATTTAATGTGTGAAGTGCAGCGTTTTCGGTGCTACAGCACAAGTAAACAGCCGGGTTACTAAGGAATAGCATACGTGAGAGACTTTCCTGTTTTTTTCACTCTCGAATAACCTTTCACTTTCCTCAAATACTGATGAAATGCTTACACAAAGGAACAACTGCTTAGTTTCTTTTGCTTTTATCTGATAATGAGATGACGATTTTGGTAGGATGGCGGTTTGCACCACCTTTAAGTAACTGATAGCTAGTAGCAATATACCAGCTGTTGTTTATTTTGCTGCTGCAAGGAATAAAACAACCATGCCAAGGCAGCTTTCACACATCTCTACATACAATAGATTTAATAAAGTCTAAGCCAGGAGTGCTGGAGAAGCAGTGACAGAACAGCACTACTTCCTGATTAAGACTCACACTTTCTAAGAAAACTATTATATCTAGCTTTCAAGTGCATCACTTTGGTCAATAATAAGATGCAATAATATCTGAACTCATGACCTTTTCATACTAAACCAACTTGGTGTCATTTTATCACCAAAAAAAAAAAGACGAACACTTTCGCATTTGTATCGATTGAAAGGAATTTGTTTCAATCAACAGTTCTTGATGGTGGACCCCAGACTTCTGGACCTGACTTAGTAAAACAATTACCTGTTAATGATGGAGCTTTGTTATATAACTGTTTTGACCTGGAACAAGAGATGACACCTCGAGAGTTCTGCTCGTTAACAAAAGGACCAGGTGATTATTTTGACGGTGTTGTCTGGAACACTGTGGCGTTTGGCGCTACAACAGAGTTGTGTTTTAAATCCATGAAAGGCAGATCTTGTGCAGTGTCACTTCAGTAATGACCATGCACACCGTGTCCGTGCTTATGCTGAAGGCTTACAATTGCATACGCGCTCCTTTGACAAAGCAGTGTTACTGAGAAAAACCAGACAGCGCTAGCTAAAGTTATGGAAGCCAAGATCAGTGGAATGGTATGCTATTTAAAGATCTACAGTCAATAGCATAGCGACTTTATATAAAAAAATAAATTAATTAATTAAAAAAAAATTTTAAAAATTAAAAAAAAAAAAAAAAAAAAAAAAAAAAAAAAAAAAAAAAAAAAAAAAAAAAAAAAAAAAAAAAAAAAAAAAAAAAAAAAAAAGATGGATCGTCCCTTTATTTTCAGTGCGCATTCTGCTGTACAGTGCAGTCTTTCTTTAATGATCTTTCTCTCCAACAGGTATCGCCATACCCATACCCATCAAAGGACTGAGAAGCTCAAATCATGGATTCAACATAACTTTCAGCAGCAACCACACCTGCATGTTGACCTCAAAGGGCTTCTGGGAGTTTAAACTATACGGCTCTCTGGCGGCCTTCTTCATCCCCCTCATGATCATGATGATTATATACCTGCTGACAATCCAGGTGCTGCGCAAGAAAGTGTATCTCCTTAGATCGGCGTGTCAGCGAGTCACCAGACCCACGGTGTGTACGGTCTTCCAAAGAGAGCAGACGGTCCCATCTCCACCGGAGAAAATCTGCATGCTGGATGCTAGTAAAAAGGACCAAATGCTGCAGCAAACAAACCCCATCACAGGGGATGAGATTCCCATTCGGCGACTGTCCACTATGGGAAAGAGATCCATGCAAAATCTGAGTAATGAACAGCGAGCTTCAAAAGTCCTGGGGATCGTCTTCCTGTTGTTTGTGGTCATGTGGTGTCCGTTTTTCATCACCAATGTGACATCGGTGCTCTGCGAGAGTTGCAATGGCAAACTGGTGGAGGGTCTTTTGGACATTTTTGTGTGGGTTGGTTACGTTTCTTCGGGCGTCAACCCTTTAGTGTACACACTTTTTAACAAGACTTTCCGGGGAGCCTTTACGCGCTACATCACGTGTAACTTTGGCGGTAAGAGAGCATCCAGAATGCACTGCACGAACCTGACCAAAATAGCTTTCCAGTCTTCTGTTGCGGAAAACTCCAAACTGTTTATGAAGCATGGGACGATGAACGGTATTGGTCCTGTAGGGTACCAGAGTCCTTTGCGAAGACGACCCACAAACCTTCAATCCTCCAGTGGTGTCTTGCTGGATACTCTTCTTCTCACGGAAGACGAGGACCGCAAAACTGACGAAGGAGTCAGCTGTTTATAGCAAGCTTTGATAGCTTTTTTTTTTTTTTTTTTTCTTCACCCTTATGGCTTAAAATGCTAGCTCCTGCACTTGACAGAGAATTGACCAGTACTCATGTTTCAAAAAAAATATATTTGATGAAGTCCAAAAATTTTCAGCACTTTTAAAAGATGGTATTTGATACTGGAATAATATGGATGGATGGATGCAGGATTGTGGAGAACAGGGAATGTAAAGAATTCCAGCTATGTGTAGCATGCATGAAATACACATGCATGTGTATGACCAAACGTGTGAATGTCATGGCTTTATAGGAACATACAAAGGTTTTTCTGGTCATCTTGCTGATGTTAAAGGTCTCATTTTTGCTACTTTGAATGACTGATACTGGAATAACAGAAACATAATGGATATTTCTCTCCAAGTGCAAGATGCTTAACCAGTGGAATCATCTTAGGGTTATTGTATGGTCTTTGCGAGAGCTTAAATAATTCCTGAAGTCACTCATGGAGGTAACGTGGTTCTCATTAGATCCTCTGATCTAGCTTCCTAGATCCTCTGAGCTTTAAAAATGCTATTCTTTTCTGGAATAACAGGTTATAGGGAGATCTAAGGCGGCTTTTAACAATGAATACACTCTTACCATTCTTAGCTAATATCTGCTAACTAACTAGCCTTGCTTGCTGTCTAGATTAGAATTATTATCAGCAATGCAGATGAAATAGATTTGGAGGCTGGAAATCACACAGAAAAACACTGAAAATTAATATTTTTTTGTTTTTGTTTTGTTTTGTTTTGACAAACATGTCCTCCATGTTTATCTTCCTCACTTGTCCCCCATCTTGTGACTTGATACGGTGGAATCAGGAGGTACAAAATAGCTTGACATCAATTGCCAAGTTTCTAAAATGTCGAAAACTTTGCCAACTTTAGAAGCCCCATTGTGGCCAAAACACATTCTTCCCATAAGACACAGACTTCAAATAGGATTGCATGTAAAATGGTTTTGGAAAGATTAAAAAAAAAAAAAAAAAAAAAAAAAAAAAAAAAAAAAAAAAAAAAAAAAAAAAAAAAAAAAAAAAAAAAAAAAAAAAAAAAAAAAAAAAAAAAAAAAAAAAAAAAAAAAAAAAAAAAAACACACCAAAAGTGTGGAAGCAGCCTTACAAACAAACACCTTAATAAAACGAGGATTGTAGTATGTGTTAACTACATTAAGTAACAAAAAGCAGAAGGTATTGCTCTGTTGTGGATTTTATACAAGTTTAAAAAGCTTGAAATTGAAAACAAAGCAAGAAAATAGACATGATCAATCTGGAATGGTCGAATGACAACTGTTCTATTTTTAAATATGTTCTGAGGTTACGAGTTCAAATGCCAGGACTCACAAAGAGTTTGGGGCCTTGAGCAAGTTTGACAGAACTTACTTTGGATAAAATCACCTGCCAAATGAATGTAATAATAATGTAATAAACTCAGCTAATCGCATAACCGGGTCTACTATAAGCAGCCTATAAACATGAGGCCTTCTTATGATGGACATGCTATACCTTCTAGATTAATGGTTTCTATAGAATGACTCTAAATGTACAAAAGGGAACAAGTGTGTTTAAGAGCTCTTTTTTTGCCTTCTTATAACTCACTTTCTGAGATGTGATAAATAATCAAACTTGCAGGTATTAGGTGAGAAGGGAAGCATTTCTTGCCCATTAAAACTTTTCATTAACTACTCTGCATCCGTGAAATGAATTCAACAATGTGAGAATGCACGTCAGATTTTCCAAAATAGGAGCGCATAGGTTCATCCATTTGCTTTTACAAGCTTTTTGCAGAATTCCTGCACAATGACATGCTATGCATCCAAAACCTGCAGTTCTTCGTGTGTGTCACTGTGCAGGAATTCTGCAGACGAAGAAGACTTACTCGCTCAGCACAAGATTTGCATTTTTCACAATTTTCTGAGAACTCACACCATAAAGGTGAGCTAACTACAGAGCTCCAATCCTATGAAAATATGGTTTTATACATATAACCATAACTACACTTTCCTTGCCAAACACAAAGTGTCAAGTTGAACCAATCACGTTATCTGGTATGCAGTGTTGAGATCAGATAGCTTCCACACCCGATATGGACCGCACCACAGTTCAGTGGAAATGTGCCCCATACCACCACTTCCCCAGGCTTGGACAGTGTTTACACTTGACCAAATGTACCAAACTCTCAGGGCAAAAGGCATCAGGTCAAGGATGGAGGGGGAAAAAAAAAAAAAAAAGAAAGTGTGAAAATGACCTTAAATTATTATACTTGGTCTTTAACATAAGATAGCACATGAAGATTTTTGTTTTTCTGATTATTAATCATCTGGTCACACAGAAGACTGCGTCCTTACAGGCTTACATGTTCATTACAAAATCTAGATATTGCTAATCCAGTTTCTCTGGCCATTACACATCATATCCACTCACTTTCCCTAAACATGTAAGAGCTAAAAGCACATGACTGAGCTGAAACACAGCAAGGATTTTTATAGTCTTTAGAACACAGCTAAATGATCAGGAGAATATCATATGGCCTTTTTAGTGCTTAAAATAGTTTGCCGATTTCTTCTGCCTGGCCCAGAAATAATATCTGAAGTGGAAAGTCACTAAGAAGGATAAAACAATGACTAGAAGTAATACTGCACTTTGTGTAAATGTAAAAAGTCTGATTCAATCAAATGCAAGCCACTTCACCAAGGAGGCTGGCAGTGAGATCACAGAAACAAAAAAGTCCAACAATTCCAATGATGACAGCAATGCCTTCTATAGACAAGCTGAACAAACTAGAAAGCTGGCTGAATTTGGAAAGTGCAGTTATAAACGTAATGTGACGGAGCATGACATTCAAAAAGAAATTGGATCCTTAAGAAAAACCTAGCAAAATACGCTCACAGTAATGCAGGGACAACCAGGACAAAATTCTCTGTGTTCCAAGTGTATTTTGTTGCTGAAAAGGTTCTCTCTCTGAAAAGGATGCGACTGTGCAAAATCTAGAAGCGGAACTATCACACAATCTTTCCAAAAGTCCTAGCTACATAAAATTCCTTGTTTAAAAAGATGGGCGTAAGTGATTAACAGGACTGAAATGGACAACAGTTACCTTTTAAATGCTTAAACATTAGTGATGAGCTCATAGCTATAAATAAGACACTGACATCTCTGCCCGTTGGTCTTTAAACATTGTTTTTGTAGCTGACTTTGTATTTTGCCATGTCATCATTTCACTAATCAGACCAGAGGGGGGAAAAAAAATAAAATGCAAATTTGTGAAAAACTCTTTCCTTTCTCCACAAGTTGCCTTAAAGGTTTTAAGCATGACCCTGCAACAGAGGGTTTCCTGTTAGCTAAAACACCTTAACTATCCCAAGAACCAGTGAGGAAGCAGTGTTCCTTAAAAGGGGGTCTGGGGGGGACATGAATAAGCCGTGATTGTGAATGCTCAGGTGGAGATGATCAGTGTCAGAGTTTCTTTTGGATTCATTATGAGAGGGATGAAACTCAACTACTGTAAAATCCATTAGAGAAGACTCTGGAAAATATTCCAGAAGAAGAGCATGAGGAATCTGGTGGCTGTATATATACACATGTACAGGAAGATTAATCAGATTTGGCTGGAGGACATAACACAGGATTTGTCCTTAAAGAAGCCAAAGAGAATGAAGTGTGTATAAACAAAGCGTTCAGTTTTTGTTTTTTTAAAAAAAGCTGTATGCGGAGGTCAGCTATACAAGGTTATATGCTCTTGTGTACCTTCAAAGGACGCTTTAGATGTTAACCATAACTGAAAACAGTCTTGCTAAATTAATAGCCAGTAGGGAGGTTTTAACCATCAGCACTATTAAGGAAAAATGCTGATTTTGCAGGAAATGCGCCGTGAGGGCACGGACAGGTCTGACCACAGGGAGATAAGTTAAGCTGTAAAAGCTATGCTGACCAATCACAATCCAGAATTCAGCAGCGCTGTGGTGTAACGGTGCATAAGGCTCCCATTTCAAATTGGAATAATGATTTAAACTCATATTTCTTTCAATCTCAGCGTTTCAGCTAAGAGTAAACAGGAAGCAGTGATGGAGAAAGAAACGCCACTTCAGATCCTACCTGAACATGATGAACCCGATGGACTCGACGGCAGCTCTGCGTACATCATCGTTCACATCACTGACCTGTTTAAAGGGGGGAAAAAAACACAGTTGTTCAGCATGAAAAAGCGATATCAGACATAACGTCAAGACATAAATGGTATTCAGAAGGAATTCATTTTCTGGTAATGCTGTTGGAGGACGTCTGTAGTAATTTTGATTCACACGGCATAAGTGATCTCTGTATAAATGAATGGCCGTGTCTTCATGATGTAAACATACTCATCACACTAAAAACCCCATGCATACAATACGCCCTCATTTTAATCAACACTGTTTTGAGCAGGTCATTAGTAGGTCACATGACCATAACATGTCTGTAGTCTGTACCCGTGCTAGGAACTCTAAGTTACCTAAAACCAACCTAACAAAATTTCATTTCTCTGCCACATCATTTTTAAACACTGTCTATATTTTATTGTTGTGTATTTTAAACTGTAGGTTTCGGAGGGAAATGACAGAAAAGAGCAAACGCTTCCTAGAGTGGCTTTAAGAAAAAGCTTGAAACCACTTTTCCTACAGGATATAACGCAATCTTTACTAACATGTAAGCTGACATGGGATGTATATTACCTGGAGTTATTTCTACTGCTCATTTTATAGGAGGTGATACACAGCGCCATCTTTCTAGAAATAATTACATAATTTCACACCTCCGCATGGAAAAGTGGATTTTCATTACTCTGAATTCAATGCAATAACCAACTCAACGTTCAACACCAACATAATGCTGTTCTATATGACAAACAGTTTGAGAGTTCTATCAGGAGTAAGGAGGAAAAGTAATCACTATCATGTGCTCTCAAATGCAGCTACATATCTCAGGAAAATGCTGCTGTACATGCTCAGAGAGAGAGAGGGGAAAAAGAAGAAAAAAAGAAAAAAAAAATCATGGAGTCAATATAAAAAGGACCATAGATACATATACAAATCCAGATAATCTGAGATTCAAATCATGGTAATTTATGTTACAGTTAAAATAATTAATTCTGATTTTTCAGAATAAATAAAAGTGCTAACATCCACATGCATCAGCCAAGTCTAAGGAGCTATTAATTTTAATGATGAACTAATATTAAAACATTTTTTTAAATATATTGAGTACAAATTATACATTTGTTTAACATTTCGGTTCCTCAAGAGGCGGGAGTTGCAATCAGAGCAGAAAACTGGGATGAAATGAGCAACTTTTTACAAACACACAATGGCACCACCTGCAGGGCAACAGACTGCACCTACGGTATTGCACCTGAACTTATTAATGAGAGGAGACAATATATAGACATACACTGAAACCATAACATTAAAACCACCTGCCTAATATTGTAACATTAAAACCACCTGCATTTGTGCTGGCAAAGCAGCTCTGACCTGTTGAGGCATGGACTCCACAAGATCTCAATGTGTGCTGTGGTATCTGGACGTGTGGCACCTAGACCTTCCCTTACATCCTCTTAAGCTGTGAGGTGAAGCCTCCATAAATTGGACTTGTTTGTACAGCACATCCCGCAGATGCTCGATCAGATTGATATCCGGGGAATTTGGAGGCCAAGTCAACACCCTCTTTGTCATGCTCCTCAATCCATTCCTAAATTAGCTTTGCAGTGTGGCAGGGAGCATTATCCTGCTGAAAGAAGCCACTGACATTAGGGAATACCGCTGCCATGAAGGGGTGTACTTGGTCTGCAGCAATGTTTAGGTAGGTGGTACGTGTCAAAGTAACATCCACATGAATGCCACATGAAAGTTTCCCAGCAGAACATTGCCCAGAGCATCACACTGCCTCCACCAGCTTTCTTTCTTCCCATACTGCATCCTGGTAATAGCGCTTCCCCCAGGTAAACGACATACACGCACCCGGCCGTCCATATGATGTAAAAGAAGACGTGATTTGTCAGACCGGGCCACCTTCTTCCATTGCTCCATGGTCCAGTTCTGATGCTCACGTGTTCATTGTAGGCGCTTTCCATGGTGGACAGGGGTCAGCATGGGCACTCTGACCGGTCTGCTTTTACGCAACCCTGTTCGCAGCAAGCCGTGATACACTGTGTGTTCTGACACCTTTCTATCATAGCCAGCAATTTGTGATATAGTAGCTCTGCTGTGGGATCGGACCAGACAGACTTTGCTCCCCATGTGCATCAGTGAGCCTTAGGCACCCACAACCCTGTCACTGGTTCACTGATTGTCCTTCCTTGGACCACTTTTTGTAGGTACTAACCACTGCATACTTGTCAAAGTCACTCGGATCCTTATGCTTGCCCATTTTTCCTGCTTCCAACATATCAACTTCAAAAACTGACTGTTCACTTGCTGCCTAATATATCCCACCCCTTGACAGGTGCCATTGTAATGAGATAAACAATGTTATTCACTTCGCCTGTCAGTGGTTTTAATGTTATGGCTGATGGGTGTATATAAGTCTATCATTACTTTGAAATATATTGATTGGATTCCTCTTATATTCCTAAAACTCTACATTTCTTTAGCATTTCTCTACAATTAGCTAATAAAGAAATGAACTGACAAAGATTAATTCCAGCATAATCATCTGGTTATTAAGTTATTAATAAGGTTATTAAATCTTTTTTTTGGGAGAAAAGAGGAGTCACAACATCTAACTTACCTAAAATATCAAGTGAAGCTTCTGTTAATAATGGTAAAATTGCTCCATGTGTAAAAATCACCAGTTACATACTACTCCTCCTAATACACCTGTACCAAGTCATGATGAACTCGGAATACTCTGAATGGTTTGGGGGACTGCTCTCTAATTGAGGTGAAAAATTAAATTTGTTAGTAATATAGAAAATTTGTTTCAAAATTTATGCAAACCGTCTTGCATAAATTAGTCTGAACTCTTTGGTTCCCCTTACTGAGATCTTTTCATTACAAGAAACATCTTGCCCACTTGCTTTAAACCTCATAAATAACCTGTAACTATTTTTATCTTTAACTACCTTTATTAAACCATTCATACATCACTTTAAGTACACAGGAAGTCCTGGTGAGCGTGAGAAAAAGAGAGACATACTGCGACATGCAGCAGGCGTCGGATGGCCTTGTTGTTTCCCGAGCCGCAGTAAGCCATGCCGACTGTGTACATTCCCGAGCGACGCAGAATCGGGTCCTAAGTGGGCAGTGAAACAAAACAGAGCTTCAGGTTCATGCCAAGCACAAGTCAAGGTTGTATCATCACCTCATCCATCTCTATAAATACGGGGGGTGTGGGAAGGTGGGGGGAATAATACTTCTCCAGGGCCATGGTGCAGAATAAAAGACAATGCAGGGCCGTCATTGTAGGATAGGGGTTCTCATAATTTTTTTTGACCAGTGAACAAATTTTAAAAGGTTCAATAATCTGTGCTCACTTTATCCCTGCAGAGGCTCTCGATGAGTGCGTCCGCCTCCTCCATCCTGCCATACATAACCAGGGCGATGCCCACTGCCAGCCCGCGCAGGATTTTCTCATGCTGCGTCTCCTGAGCGTAACCCACCATGTCCTCGATAGCCTGCGCTGATTTAGAGCCCAGCATGACCAGACCTAACGCCAGACCTGCAGCCTCTCCTACACACACACACACACACACACACACACACACGCAGATATAATGTACACATACAGCTGACCGGTTATATCACAGAGATACACGATAACAGTATTTATTTACAATGAAGAAAGAAACAGAAAACAATAAAAATAAATAAATAAATAAATAAATAAAAAAGAAAATAATAAATGATTATTTTATATATTATATATATATAATTTTAGTTGTTTAAAATGAATAAACAACTCAAGAAAAAGAAAGATAACAGAACAATAAGTAAATATAAGAACGGACAGAAATAAAACAAACATAACAGAGAAATAAATAAATAGAAATAAAAAGAAAAAGAAAACTATTGAATAAGTAAATAGAAGAGAACAAACAGAAATAAATAGAAAGGGGAAAACATGAATAAATAGAAAGAGAAAAAAAAAAAAAAAAAAAAAAAAAAAAAAAAAAAAAAAAAAAAAAAAAAAAAAAAAAAAAAAAAAAAAAAAAAAAAAAAAAAAAAAAAAAAAAAAAAAGAGGAGATGATTACCCGTGACTGCATCATCCTGGTAGAGGTTTGATTTGAGAAGTTCATAAACATCCTGTCGGGCCGTACCAAGGGCTGCTAAGCCGAGACCCAGAGCTCCGCCATGACGCACAATCTGTATAACAGGAAGTAAAAATAAATAAATAAATAAATAAATAAACCATCCAGCTACATTCCTGTAATTTTAATAACTGTAGTCATATGTCTGAGGAACTCACATCATTGCTAGCATTCTTTAGCTGACTGAGGAGATAATCGATGATGTCCCCCCCGTGGTTAGCGTGGATCAGTCCGAGTGCATAAAGGCCTCCACCTTCCTGGTAGGCGGAGCCTGGTGACGTGTCTTTGGGCAGGTACGTGGCCATCAGCTGCAGGGCTTCCTTTTCATGGCCCTGAAAGAAAAATATTTCATGATTTGACCTTCTGTCACATAAATTTATCATGATGTCAATGATTTTTTTTTTCCCCCCAAGACAAAAGCTGTTTACCTTATGAATGACACCGAGACTCGCCGTGGCTGTGAACTTTGCCCAGTTTGTAGCTCTCGCAAGCCACTCCAGATTTTCTCTACAAGAAAATATTAAGTCTTATATGTCTATTAAAATTTTATACAGCAGTTAGTTAGATCTGAAACTTATTCTAGCTGTGCAGTTAAGACTCATCAATCTCCAAGCTGCTTCAAATCCTAAACCACATTTACGATAGTAATGATGATGAATGTTATTTTCTATTACTACAATTACTAACGTTTTTGTGATGCATGGCATGGTCAAAAACATGGCGAACACACACATCAGAAGTGATGGACATTACATTTTGGCAAAAGATTGGACCTGGGCCCCTTTTGGCATTGTTCTTACCTATGAACATCCAGTTTCACCAAATTTATTATGCGCATCAATCTTTTAAATACTCCTCATAGGAGACTCATCAGACTTAAACCAAATTCGATGACCACAACACCAAGATTTCCAGAATGCTAAACTGCAAAAAAATTTGGCTATCCTAAATGGTAAACAGATGCATGCCATGAAAACAGGAAATGTGGCATAATTCCACATCAATATTATACAATGTGGCCCAAAGTTCACATTCATGTTCAAAGATGTCCCATAACAACCTCCACATGCCAATACAGTCTCATGAAACAGACATTGCTGCAGTCTTGGTGCTAGATACACTTACTATCAAAACAGTAGCCTAGACTGTAACTGTTTTGTACACCTAGGATCTGTAGCCTTCCTGGTACTGTTTTTATGTACTTAATTATTCTTTCTGCTAGAGGTCAGACAAACACAATGCCAATTTAGTGTTTTGGAGAAACTTCTCTCTGCTACAGTGAGGGAACTGCGTCATGTTTACAATGAAGGCTGAGTGCAAAGGCTGGACTGTAAAGTTTTTTTTACATAGAAGGTTGGAACAATGTCTATATGTTTACTTTCTAAGTAATATAATTCAGCGTTTTGAGAATAATTGTATAATCAGTCTGCCTTTTTCTTCCAAACAACTGCAAATTACATTAGCTGTGTGTTATGCTAAAGAGTCGGGTAACCGAGCTGAATGATTAGCCGCTAGTAAAATCTATTTTTTCCCTGAATAACAACACAAATGTAATCGCTTTTTTGCTCGCCTATTTCTTTTCTTTACATTGTTAACCTATTGTATAAAAGCAACAGAAATGTCAAGGTCTTAACACACTCTCTCTGTCATGTGAGAGTGTCTGTTCCTGAATATAGAGTGAGTATGTAATTTTTTTTCTATAGTGAAAATTATAAAAATTAGTAAACTCAGTGACAGTAATACTAATAATGACAGGAACAACATTAGTTGCTTAACATTAGTAATGATCTTTTTATATAGTAAAATTCATAATGCACATTAGTGTGTGTGCAGTCTACAGTCATACAAACCTTAAAAATAAAGAGGTCCAATAAAAAAATATATGGAAAAAAAAAAGATTATTACCTGAGAAACTGGTCGCTTGTGGTTCCTGTGTGCATGAAGGAGTTTGCTATAACCGTCGCTGTGTGGCATACCGAATTTCGTACTGCATCCTAAAATTTCAAAATAATTGCCAAAATAATAATAGTAATTTAAAATCATTTAAATCACAGTTAATCCAAGAGATTCAAATACATTTCATATTACAATTTATTCAAACAGCTTTTTGTGGTGTTATTGAAAATTAGATTAAAGATCTAGTAATAGCAGTATATGTCCATTATGTCTATACAAATTAAATGTAGAACAGAATACAGGCAAAAAAAAATAATAATAAAAAAAAAATTAAATGAATAACTGCATTTGCAGTAAAACACTAAAACCGAAATGTTCTTTCTGCAAACACTCTAACTCCTACCTTTGTGTTTTTGAGGATCATTAAGTCTGTGTTGTTGTTCCGAATGAGGAACTGCAGATGAAGCTCGATGGCCATTTCACCGCTGAGGATCTTGATCATTTTTGAGTTCTGGTCTTTTGGTTCGTCCTTCTGTTAAAAGAAAAGACACAAGCAATAAATGTGGGTAAATGTGCAAAATAACTCCTTATTTTAATAACTTTTACTACCTCTATAGTTACTCTGCAACATGGCACAAAACATCAAAGATGTGGTTTAAATTAAACACTTCTATGATTTTGATTTCCTGATGAATTATATTTTTTTCATGGTTCATACAAGAAATAAACCAAAAAACATTATTCTTGTATATATTGGTCCAAAAATATATTTGCTCTATCTGATTCTGTTAATCTAATAAAAAAATATTTTAATATACATTATATATAAACACTACTTGCTCAAATCAGAATTTATTTCACTAAATTTAATCAATTAAATTCCACGCGTCATTAAAATGAAGCCTAACATACGGAATTTTCCCAGTCGTGCACAATTGGCTCTAATCTTTTTGTTAAAGGAAATATAATCCTTTAAAGATTAAGATAATGATAATTACCGCATCTGCAGCTTTTCCAGCAGGGGAACTGCCGGCTTTATCATCCGTCTCCATCGCGTCACTAAAACAATAAAATCAGTCAGAGATAAAAAATAAGTAAATAAATAAACCTAGTTTATTCTCAAGTTATTAAACAGCAGATAAAGGAAAATTACATGTTTAAATGTTAAAAATGTCATAATGCAGGGTTCACAAACTTTGTGCAGCCAGGGACGCCGTTACCTCAATACAGATGTATTTTAAAAATACAATTCAAATATTTGAATATCAGACTCATTATTTAAAAGATTATGATATTATTTTGGCTATTAATTAAAGCCAGAGATTTTCATTCCACCAACAGAACACATTAGGGTCTAAGGTAATATTTTTTGGTGGACACATACAGAGCCACACATACAGAGCCACACATACAGAGCCACACATACAGAGCCACACATACAGAGCCACACATACAGAGCCACACATACAGAGCCACACATACAGAGCCACACTCACGCAGAGACAGAATTAGTCAGACACACAGACACATGTAGACAATTATCGTCAGGCAGACGCACAGAGACAGACAGACAGACAGACAGACACAGAGTGGCAGAGACACAGACAGACGCCTTGACACACTCAGACACACACACTTATGAGTATTATGTAATTACACTAACATCTATAAGCAATTCTTTTGAAGTTGGATGTAAAAACATTAAAGTGTGTTTAATGCACTTCCCAAAACACCCCCCCTCCCCAAGTGTGTGCACTAATGCCAAATATCTTCAAATCTTCAATCATTTACAAAAAGTATAAATTAAATAAACAAATAAAAAACACCACCAGGTTAAGAATGTCAAGCCTGACATCTTAGACCATGTAAATTAGAATTTGAGACAGTTTAACAGTAAACAAAAAAAGAAACATGCTTGTCTAGTAAACAACTTAAAAAGGGAATTTTATTTATTTTTTTTTTAAATTGTTACGATACACTCATGCAGATCAACAAAATGAGCACCGAATCTGTTTTAAAGCCCACCTGTCTTTGTCCTGCGTTAGCACAGTGCCAGTATTCGTGGAGCCGGGAACAGCGGGGATAGGAGTGCCGACAGTGCGAAGGTTCTGGATAACAGAGGACAGGAACTGCTGGCTCGCACTTTCATACAAGTCGAAACAGATCTGATACGCCATCAGAAGGTTATCCTCCTTCACCAGCTTCTCCAGGATATCGCTCACGGCTTGAGGGTCATCCAGGAATATGAGGCACTGCAGTGGGAATGACCATTAACATAAATACCATACAATAACACGCAGCATCATGCTATTCACATCCCTGCCCGAGGAGTGCGTCTCACCTGGCACACGTTGATAAAATCAGGCTTCTCCAGGTTCATGTAGAGCTTAACAAGCACTCGGAGAACCTCGTTACGGAACTTTTTATTCTGCATCAGAGACATGCAGATCTTCAAGCTGTAGGCCAACAGCCCACTGACATCATTCTGCAGAAGGAAAACAGTAAAACAAGAGCTGACATCCTGCATATGCTATTAAGCCACAAAGCATTTAATTAATTAATTAATTTCAGCATTCTGATTGGTCAGAAGGTGCTGATTAATTTTCAACAGCAGTAACTCTGACAGTAGTGGAGCTGCAATTCACAGGTTTATATTAACATGCTCATTTTAATACATTATCTTTTCTATAGCAACAGCTCATTCACAGGGACTCATATGGCCACAAACAGATTTTTAAAAAATCTTTGATATGATGCTTTCTGTAAGAACATTTATGGAATAAGTGTCCAGTGTCAGTGCTCTGTAACAGTCAGAGGTAAAGCTATAGCTAAGTTTTCCCACATCTTCAGGAGAGAGGAAGATGCAGTTTCTTGGTAACATGACAAGCTGTATTTTTTTGCAGCCTTAATTTCAAGAAAGAGATTTATTAAAAAAAAAAAAAAAAAAAAAAAAAAAAAAAAAAAAAAAAAAAAAAAAAAAAAAAAAAAA
>CM040985.1:11374441-11394111 GCA_022985145.1 Pangasius djambal
GGACATTCTGCTATAGAGAAAAAAAAAATAAAAGAAATTGTGGCTCCCCTTCATCTCACCACCCACTCATTGATTATTTTATTACAACAGCACCACACACATTGTATATTACTTACATATGCAACTCCAAGATGGTGAACAGAATTATGGGATTGCCTTGTACAAAGTAAAAAAGGCACATTTTATCTCAGAAGAGTGAGCCAGTGATCTTATTTTAGTGAGGACCATAAATACACCAATCAGCCATAACAATACAAACCACTGACAGGTGACGTGAATAAAATTGATTATCTCGTTACAGTGGCACCTGTCAAGGGGTGGGATATATTAGGCAGCAAGTGAACAGTCAGTTTTCGAAGTTGATGTGTTGGAAGCAGGAAAAATTGGCAAGCATAAGGATCTGAGCGACTTTGACAAGGGCCAAATTGTGATGGCTAGATGACCGAGTCACAGCATCTCCTAAAACGGCTGGTCTTTTGGGGTGTTCCCAGTATGCAGTGGTCCAAGGAAAGACAAATGGTGAACCGGCGACAGGGTTGTGGGTACCCAAGGCTCACTGATGCTCATGGGGAACGAAAAGCTACTGTAGCTCAAACTGCTGAAAAAGTTCATGCTGGCTATGACAGAAAGGTGTCAGAACACACAGTGCATCACGGCTTGCTGCGAACAGGGTTGCGTAAAAGCAGACCGGTCAGAGTGCCCATGCTGACCCCTGTCCACCATGGAAAGCGCCTACAATGAACACGTGAGCATCAGAACTGGACCATGGAGCAATGGAAGAAGGTGGCCTGGTCTGACAAATCACGTTTTCTTTTACATCATGTGGACGGCCGGGTGCATGTATGTCGCTTACCTGGGGAAGAGTTGGTACCAGTGTTCTGCTGGGAAACCTTGGGTCCTGGCATTCATGTGGATGTTACTTTGACACGTACCACCTACCTAAACATTGCTGCAGACCAAGTACACCCCTTCATGGCAGCGGTATTCCCTAATGTCAGTGGCCTCTTTCAGCAAGATAATGCTCCCTGCCACACTGCAAAAATTGCTCAGGAATGGATTGAGGAACATGACAAAGGGTTCAAGGTGTTGACTTGCCCTCCAAATTCCAAATCAAGTGTCTGTGGGATGTGCTGGACAAACAAGTCTGATCTATGGAGGCCCCACCTTGCAACTTACAGAACTTAAAGGATCTGCTGCTAACGTCTTGGTGCCAGATACGACAGCACACCTTCAGGGGTCTTGTGAAGTCGATGGATCGATGGACCAGAGCTGCTTTGGTGGCACAAGGGGAACCTCCATAATATTAGGCAGGTGGTTTTAATGTTATGGCTGATCTAAATAACGCAAGTATATATAGTCTGTTCTAAATAACACACAATATGATGGCACCGGTTTAGTTCACTTAAGAACATCGAATTAAAGCAGCATAAATATAAATGTAAAAAAACATGAACATCGTTTATTTTATGAATAGCTCTAACTGTACCGATTCAAGGATAGTTTTCTCAAACACATCCAGGCGTCTGGTCTCCAGCGCGATACCAATGGCCTGCTTGTACTTGTGATCGTCCAGGCATCTCTGGAACATTTTATTAACAATGCCCTCCAGACGAGGATCGATGGTCTTCTTCTCCTCGTCCTCCGGCAGCTCGGCATTCTCCACACGCAGCTTTGTGTAGTGGTCAATACATTTCGCTGTCAGGAAATGAAAAACAAACTTTTTAAAATCATAAAGGACAAATAAGAGAAGATTTATATTTGCGTAGTGCAGGGTGTCATGAGGGAAAAAACAAGATATGGCATTTTTTTTTCTGCTTACAATATCATAAATAAAGTAATAAAGGAAGTTTAAAAAAGTCAGAGAAAGAGACAGACAGAGAGAGAGAGAGAGAGAGAGAGAGAGAGAGAGAGAGAGACACACACACACACACACACACACATACAGACAATATGAGAGGGGGAGACTGATTCTGGGCTGCATACCAGACTACAATATAAAGAGAGAAATAAAAGAGAACGTGAGAGATGGGCACCACGAAAGACAAACCTGCAGAACATAGTGTTGAATGCCTCCTAAACTACAAGAGGAAGGACAAGAGAGGCCCAGAGACAGGAATGGGACAAAACAAGGGGGGTGGGGGAATAAATAAATAAAATAAATCAAGAGCAGCATTGTTGCAGTTTTATGGTGTATGATCGGATGGTTACCCCAATGCTTACCGTTTCAAAATACAGATTAAAATGCATCTCTACTTTATCTAAAAATGTCAATGTGATAAGGTACAAGAGTCTAAGAAATGACTATAAAATGAACAGTAGAATTAACTCCAGGTAATACATATCCCATCGGTGCTAATGTTGCTAAAGACTGTGTCATATCCTGTGGGGAAAAGAGATTGTGTGCTTTTTCATCAGTATAGAAGCTCTTGCTCACTTCTCTGTGATTTATACAGAAATCACTTAGCCCACGTGAATCGATCAGAATTACTACAGACGTCCTCCGACAACATTACTGAAGGCATACATGTCCAGAAATCTAATCCCGCAGAAAGAACAACAGTTAGGAGATTTGATCTTTTTCATTTCTTTTGTTACATATACACTCAAGGAAGCACAAGAACTCATTTTTACAAAGATTTCTAAATAAACTGTCTTAATTTTCACCATTAGTTTGTGTGTTTTTAAACAGTTAAACAAGGTTATTACTGTATATGCAATTTAAAAAAAAAAAAAAAAAAAATCACTTTCAAACTCACCGATAATGGTTTCCACATATTCAGAGTCATCGGTGACGTTGAAGAGATCTCCGGCGCCCAGAGCGTAGTTCAGCGACTCCTCAAAAGCGCCGAGGTGGTAAAACACTTTAGAGGCCACCAACGCGGCAAACGCTCTGCTACGGAAAGTCTCATCTTCGTACAGGACCTCACTGAGAAACAAACAGCATGTTGTTCTCCTTCTCTAAAACAGTCTAGTCTTTCAGTACATACGTTGCTTTGTTATACACTCCTGCCCTGTTGTTCAACCTTGTAGGTGTTCAGTTAGAGGCTAAAACAGGTTTTTTCCCCCATCCACAGCGTGTGTTAATCATCCCTGAACCTTCATCAGGGTCCGCTTTTGTTTGGTGGACTGTTTCTCAATCTGTGCTCCCTTTTTATTGATGCACATGATAGACGGATGTCAATACTTTGTAACTGTACACATGGATGGTGGGTGAACTTAAGAAAATGACCAGTGAAGATATAAAAGAATCTAAACAATATCCTACTTACATTTTATCCACAGACTCAGAGATTTCAGCCCAGAAGTCATTGACGATGGAGTTGAGCTTCTGGAGTGCAAACTCCTTTACATAAAAAAAAAAGAAAAATGCAGAGATTATTATATTATATAGAATATTAACATGAATAAACCAATCGATGCAGAAAATTTGTGTAAAATCACTCCTAATTCAACAACTATTTAGTAAAGTTTTGTGCACGGCTGCATGATATGACATCAGTCATACTGTGATAACTTACATCACAATACGCTTTTCTGTGATATAGTAGATATCATGATCTCTTAACTACTTTTTTTTAAAAACTACCAATGATTAGACGCAGCTGATTTGATAGTAAAATTTTGTAACGAACTTTTAAGATTGCAGAAGGTATTTTTTATTTTAAAATGCATTATATTTTATCCTTTTCAGTTTAAAGTAATTCTATTTTATAGATAAAAAAGGTTCTTTCACATTTAAAAAAAAAAATGCAACATGACTGTTTTACTGCTATAGCGAGATATTTTTGCATATTACCCACCCCAAGTTTTGTGCAAATGTTTTCACCAAACTGAGCCAAAAAAATTCCCACCAGACTTACATACTCACGTGTGTCTGTTGATAGCAATCAGACACCAATCGGTCATAAAGGACCAAGTACATTCATGACATGTTTACATTTAACCAAACTCACAAAACTCTATAAATGGCAAAACTCACAGAGAGCTGAAAACGGCAGAATGATGACTAAACTGTGAAAAAGTGCCTCCTATCAGTGACGTGTGCTAAATCATCCAGTAATGCAGCTCAGCCGCTATCACAAACACACACTAAAACTTCCTCCTTTCATAGGGTGCCATTACTTTTGTCCTAACTAAATAAGTGTGTAATTGAAATAAATGATTTAAACTGCATAACCTGTAATGCAATTACAGTAACTCATCGACAATTATGCGACTGTCATCAAAACTCTACTGTGAATAATTTACAAATAAATCCAGAGTGATAAATGAAGCTTATTGTGTGTGAAGGGTTTTGCAGAACTGTTACCTTCAGTTGCGGCTCATCCTCATCCAAGAGGGATATGATTCCAGCTGCAAATACAACAAAAACATTGAGAGTTTACAAAATATGGACAAAAGGTCCCGGTTCGATTCCCGGCCAGGGAACGTACCCCAGCGCTGGTCTCAGGGCCGGTCCCAAGCCCAGATAAACCTGAGGAACAACTGTCCCAAATCAAATACGCGGACCAATGACCCACTGTGGCGACCCCTAACGGGAGCAGCCGAGAGAGGAACAACAACAACAACAACAAAATATGGACAAACATCACGGAGGTTAGGTTTTTTTGGGTACATGTTTTTGGTATTGCTGATATGATGATAATTCTGAGAGCAAAATGAGTAACCTACTGAGTATTAATCAATCAAGGACCTCGTGTACAATTTATTTAACTCTGTTTATGTTGTTTGCTGAATTGTCATGAGCTGCTAGCAGTAAGCTCCTCGTGCTGAGTTTTATGTTGAAGAAGTCATGGCGTTTAAACAACGTGCTAATAGTGAGCACTCTCAGGTCGGCCATCCTCGTCCTCACGCGCTCTATTAAACACACTGATTAAACACCGTAAAGATGCTTCATCACCTGGAATGTAGGAAGACGCTGTAGTTCCTCCCCTTGATATTTCCACAGTTTGCAGTCTACTTTGTTTTGATCATGAACCGCGGAAATGCGTCCAGATCGCTGTCACTTTTTAATATCTATTCATTAACACGGCAAAATAAACTAAGCTTACGTCACTTAGTGTCACGTGGTATCGGATATTAGTATCAGTGCACCAATAGTGTCCATGCATTCCTAAACGAGCTCATTTATAATCCAACTCGATAAATACTTAATTGATTAATTGAATTTCTACGTCAGAGAACTACAGAAATAAGAGTCAGGTTTTGCATCATACTTGTTTTTTGTTTTTTTTAATGTAAATCTGTTAATGTTAGCAACATCCTGATAAAACATCAGCTGTGCAACATGATCACTAATGTTTTATTAAATGTTAACTTTGCTTCATAACTTTTCAATAAAAATTTAAGTTTAAATAGTAAAAGTTAAAATTCTACATTAGTCAGCTAGCTTCATTCATTATTACATACTGCAAGCTAGGTAATTAATCCGTCTTATTTTTAGTAAACTAATAAACAAAAAGTATGACATCCGACATTAATACGCCTTATATAATTTACGTGCAGAAACTGCACTAATTTAGCGTTAATTTTAAACTATGGTTCACTCACTAAACATTACTCGCTAGCTACTTAGCGAATCTGTTCGTTGCTGTTAGAAGCTCTGGCTCTAAAAACGCAATGAAATAACAGCAGTTTATCACGTTAATGCTTACTATCTCATACGTTTTTAATACTCAGACAAAATTCAAAGTAAAGAAGAGAACTCTAACCGGAGCCGTTACCGCTAAATTAGCTTAGCTAGCTAGCTGGTCGGCTGGCTAATGTGACTCAGCTAAATCAATTGCATTTCTATCCATCGTTTTCTTCATTTCTTACCGGCAGATGTGATCATGTTTTAACTTCGAACTCTTCAATCTGCGTCCGAAGAGTGAAAATCACTGTCACGAGTTTAAAAGCCGCACAGATGAAAATGAAAATAAATCTATTTATGTCAAAACACTTCAGTGTTGAACAACGGCGATTCACATCAGCGCCTGTTCAGCTGCACTTTCGGCTCCACAGCGGCTGCATCCCAAATACCTCTCAGTACAAAAAATTAGTGCACTAAATAGAACGCAGGAGCCAACCTTTCTTACTTTATGAAGTGCACTTACAAAGAAACTACGTAAGGGTTTAGGATTCAACCAATAAGCGTTCCGTCGTCTAGGACCAAAACTACCTGGAAAGCCATTATAATACCTGATACTTATCCCATTATATTCTTAAGTTTAGAATACCGTTTTACACGTTGACCAAAGATATGTTAATTATATTTTTAAAATAAATCTTATAAATGATATTACTCTTTAAAAAAAAAAATGTAGCAATATATTTAATCAATTTCTATACCGGCACTATAATGGACACCTAAAATAATACACGCGTTAAAATCGCATAACACTTTCACCACCTAGCGGCCTATTATAGCTATGACAGATCTGCTCTAACGAGCTGCAGCACGATATACAGTACGTCACTACTGATATCATATCAATTATTAACACAGTTTTAAAATATCTATCGTATCGTATATTTATAAATAATGTAAAAAATAGTATTTATTTTTGTATTTATAAATATTACCCATTTAACGCACCTACTAAAAAATATTACAAATGTCATTATTTCATCATTCAAATTGTCAAATATAAAGAAAAATTATGATTTTATTATATTTTAAAAATTTAGATTATATTTTAAAACTTATTTCAGCAATATTAATACCAAGAACTTTTTTGTTTGAAATAAAAAAAATTCAATAATAAAATTCTTTATACATTTTTTAGAAACATGAATAAACATTGCATATTTTAACATGCAAAAGCAATTTCAAATGTTGTTTGGTTTTACTAATGATAATGTTAAGTTAATCATTATTCTATTTTAATATAATTTTTTTTCAGTGCAGGTTTGGAAGCCATACACTTTTTTAAATGAAACTTTTGTGAGTTTGTTCCAGTTGAAATGTATATAGTTTATAGTGTAATAATATATTATATTATAATAATAAATATTGAAAGCTAATGTGGTTTTACAATGACAATAACAGCCACATTTCAAAACATAGGTATAGGAGAAGAGAAAAGCATTATTACTTGAGATTTAATATGCAAGACTGAGACAGACACTTAAGCCGTTTTAACGTCTCTGCAGTGCACCTGTCAACTGATTAATCCCTCTTGTGAGCTAGTTGCATTCCAGCACTATTATGAAAGTTTTTGGTGCCACCTGCGGGGGATAATGAAGGCTAAAGGAGACTTAACGTGACCTGATTTAGACCAAGCAGTGAAAAACAAGAAAGGGGCACTATGTTAAAACTGTATATCTACATCGAAAGATATCGACATATCTATCTATCTATCTATCTATCTATCTATCTATCTATCTATCTATCTACTTCTTAGTAGTAGTAGTAGTATTACACCATAAACCCTCAGAAATTAAGGTACCAAACTATACTTACATAAGTAAGTGTTGGTGACAGGAAGTGGTTTTGGCAAGTGTTGAACAAGTTGGTCTCATAATTTCATTTTATTTTCTCAGAGTGGTGCATGCGGTATCTTGCAGCATCACCCCTTAGCAAAGCCACATTCACACACTACCAAATAGCAGTTTATAATCTCTATCTATAATAAAGTGTTCGAAATATTGGCCAGCTCTACCCCATCCATTAACAGAAAAGGACCACCATAGGAGCAGCTCTGAGCAGGGTATTTTTTCCTCAATACATCAGTGACACTGAAGTGTTTAAAAACCCAGCAAACATCGTGCAAGATTCTAACCTTTTCTGGATCCTTTATTCAACACTCCTCCTTTTATGTTATCATATCTCCAGGATGTTTATTTGAGCAAAGTTCCTTTGTTAGTCCCACTTTTCCTACACATTGTCCTCCTCCTGCTGTAATTTCACTCTCCAGGTGTCTACCAGAGGATGATTGTTTCTGCTTTTTAAGTCTCAATTTCATCTCAGAGTTTTTTCTTCTAATGTTCTCTTTGTTCTGTTTCTGTCACTTCTCGAGTCACCCGTAAGGAGTCCAGACCCAGATTTCTGTAAAGCTGCTTCATAACCACTTTTACAGTTAACAATTATGAAAATAGAGTTAGAAAAAATATACTAAAATAATACACAAAATTGAAGACAATTATGACAACAAAAAAAATTAAATATAGAAACATCACCTCAGCTACTAAGTAGAAAAAAGCAGGCAGTAAGTAATTTTATTTATTTATTTATTTTTTTTAACCACATTTGTGTGATGTAAATTCTAGTTTAGAGTGGAAAAAAATGGAAACAAAACACTTATAATCTGTTTCCACAACTAAAACTGTGGAAACTAAAACTGAAACTAAAATATAAAAAATAAAAATAACTGAAACTAAACTTAAATTCAAATTAAAGACTGGTTTAAAAATTCTGAACTATAACATTGCAATTACTGTTGTTAAAGATGCTACATAAAGTAATAAATTTGAAACGACATTTGATGTCTAATATGTCACCATACAATTAAACTCTAAATTGATTAATCTATTAACTGAAATCCTAGACTGTTCTAGTTTATATTTCCTGACTAAATTATAACATAATTGAGCTGTATCTATGTACCAAATGTAAAAATTTAATTCTTATTAACTCCTTTAAAACTTTAACAGAGGCACTGTTTAGAGAATGACATCCTTTTTGTGGTCGTCAAAGACAAAAAAAAAGTTTGCAAAGTCTTTGAAAGTCCTGGAATTTTATTTTGAAAGACTACAGAGTAGCAGCAGCACCTATCGGTAAACTTCATTTCCCAACGCTCCTTCAACATTCCTGCCAGGTAATAAATCAAATACAGCAGGTAAATTTCAGCTTTCTGTGCATTTCACACATCATGTGGTCATTTTCAGTCTGTTAGTAAACCTGATGTCAGGACTGTGAGCCGGATTTCATCTGTAATGGAATTCCTTCCTCTGTGCTTTCGGGATCACCTGTAGGGAATGATGGGTGAATGTTAGAGGGTCAGAGGTCATGTCAAGTCAGATGAACAGGCTTCACTCCGGCTCACCATTCTGTGCCTGAGCATGTGTCATCGCTTCGGCTCGTTGTCTACGTCCTCTCCTGATCCAGCGCCCAGAACAAAGCCAGAAAATATTTCGCTTACGGCTCAAGATGTTATCTACAAAGCAGGCAAAACAAAGAGTGAATTGTGTGTTACATAAAAGTGTTCTTTTTTTAAACAAACAAAAAAAATTTCCCTGCAGGCTGGGGACCAAATCTTGTGACTAAAACTGGCTACAGTACCAAAATAGAAAACTGCAAAACTAGAGAACTAGACGAAAAAACACACAGACACAGAGGCCACACCACCTTTACTATGATGATGATGATGATGATGATGATTATTATTCTTTACTGTTAATGCTGTGTTCGACTTACCCCAGAAGTGGGAAGTCAGAACATGGAATTATGACATCTTTAACCTGTGTGGTTCGAGCAACAAAGCAGGCAAACAAAAAAAAACAAATGGATGCCTCCATGAGGGCAGAGTTTTCTTTGGTTTTTACTAGTCGGAGGTTTTAAATTCCAACTTGTGGGTTGGGCATTACTAATAGGCACAGAGGCTATGCCTCTTTCATTGAGACTGACACACTGAGACTGTGCCTCCTTCGCTAAGACTGACAAGCTGAGAGCATGCCTACTTCACTACATTTACCTTTAGGGCATTTGGCAGACGCCCTTATCCAGAGCGACTTACAAAAGTGCTCTGAAGTCTATCAAGGACTGGGACACTAGGACTGACACACTAAGACCATGCCTCCTTCACTGAGACTGTCAAGCACTGAGGCCATAAATCCTTCACTGGGACTAATATGCAAATACCACACGTTCTTCACTAGGACTGACACATAGGCCACACCTCCTTCACTGGAGCTCACAGATGTTGAAGCTGTACTCCCTTCACTAGAACTAACAAACACAAAGGCCACACCTCTTTCACTAAAACTGAGATGCAGTAGCCACACCTCCTTCACTGTGACTGACAAACACAGAGGTCATGTCACTAATAGGAACTAAGGCCACACCTCCTTCACTGAAATATGGATGCAGAGGCCATGCCTCCTTCATTAAGACTGAGATGCAGAGATTATGCCTCCTTCAAATTGTAATGCATGCATGTATGTTTAAACATATCAACACTACATGATAATGTACATGATGTTTAAACATATCAACACTACATGCTACTTAACCTGGGCTCTGAGACACATTCACAGCTTTGCAGGCATTCCTCTTGATGTTCTCTATGCCATCTGCTGCTTTAGGAATAAAATGGCCGGTCCAAATGGAGTCATGTGGATGTTTTAGGAACACAGATCTCAATGTCTCCTCCAAGAGCGTCACAGACTGGTGAGTCTCTGAGCTTTCAGCATCAGCATGAACGAGGCCCAGTAATGCCTGACGAACTCCATGATTTTTCTTCACTCGAACCTTTATGTCCTTCAGGATCTCCTCCATACACACACGGTTCGCCTGGGGATAGCAGTATGGGTAAAAATATACCACAATACACAGTATGTTACATGATGTTTAATTTTGTTAAAGTTTGGTCAAATTTTAAATTGCCACAGTTTAGAAAATTTTTTTTTTACCACAGTTGTAAAGAGCGATTATTTGAGTTACTATATCCTTCCTGTCAGCTCAGACCAGTTTGGTCATTCTCCTCTGATCTCTCTCATCAACAAGGTGCTTCAGTCTGCAGACTCTCTACTCACAGGATGTTTTTTGTTTTTTTTAGTCTAGAGATTGTTGTGTATGAAAATCCCAGGAGATCAGCAGTTTATGAAATACTCAAACCAGCTCTTCTGGTACCAACATCCATGCCACTTTTTTTTTCATTCTGATTTTGTGTAACTGCATGATTTTTTTTTGCATTGCACTGATGCCACATGATTGGCTGATTAGGTAACTGCATGAATATAGTGGATGGTGCGTATATATTTTGGAAATAGCACCAATTTGTGTGATGATACAGCCATTTGAATAAGCGAAAAACCTGGAAATTAGCATTAGAAAAACTGCACTGCTGCATACAGTATATTGTGCTTGGCTTGTCGCTAACCCTCCTAAAATACTTAGAAAGTTTGAATTTATATATAGAGGAGAATGTTTGTTGGATCCTGTGTCATGATCAACTCTGTTGATCATGACACAGGTGCTATGGAATATGTTTGTTTTATGTTGTGTATGAGTAATGGGTACCATATCTGAAATAACTTTACATGCCTTAAATTAGTTTTTTAAATTAGCATTAACATGTTTAAAAAATTAATAAAGTAGTGCAGCTGGTTCATATGTTAATATTAATGTGCTCATTCTAATACATTATCATTTCTATAGTTACAGCTCATTCACATGGACTTATGTGTGTGTGTGATTGTTCATATAGTGATGTGTAATTGTTCATATAAGGAGATGGAAGGAGTCTCCAGTGTCGGCCCTTTGTAACAGTCAGAGGTAAAGCTGTAACTTTACTGTAAGCTTACATTTACTGTAAGGACATTTTCAGGACAGAAGAGTTTAGATTTTGTGGTTTCTTGGTAATATGACAAGCTGTGCTTTTGCCAGCTTCAAGAGAGAGAAAAAGAGAGCCTAGTGAGGGAATGACTGTTTATAGTTGCTACAACATTAGTAGAACAGGAAGTAACTTGTCTTACTTACATTCCACAACATTAAATGAAATTAAAAAATAAAAATTAAAAAAATAAAACGTTGCAAAATTTCTGTGGTGCAAATTGTAGAAAAAAAAACACTTCAGCATGTGCTGTTATTGGAGAAAAAAATAAAAAAAACAAAAAACTTCAGGATGGTAGCAGTAACTCCACCCTGTTGTTGATTGTTATCCTGTAACAGCACGTCCCCAGGTGTTTAATTCTTTAGATAAGCCATGGCCATTCGTCAACATCATTGATGATGCAATAATACTGAAATTCATGGTTTGTTTATTTTAACATTTTTGGCACAGGTAAATAAATGTTGGTTAAAAACTACTGTTCAGGCATATATCTAAAGATGTAGGCTACATTAAATAAATAAACAGCATTGAGCCATACAGGGAACCACTTAATATTTTCCTTTAAAATAATTCGAGTTTTTTCAGCTTGGCGTTATGAACGCATCCAGTAACAGATTTAACTGGAGTGATTTTTCAAACTACCGCATAAAAAGCCCGGTTATTCAGAATTCACCTTGTTCTGAATGTATCCATGTCTGAAAATGAAGATGATGACGGCGCAGTGAATCGCTCGTCCGTCATGTCCGGAGGTTTTGCGCTGGTGTCGGACGCGTTTCTCGTCCACGTCGGCGTTATTATCGCCTTTTCCTTGAGCCCCAACAGAAACTGGACAGTTTCTCGCAGCGGCAGATTTGATGATCCCGTTGCCGAGGTTTGCGTTTCTGTCCCTCTTGAAGTTCACCTCGGTGTGGAACATGTCCATGATAAACTCCTGGAAAAGACTGCAGTTGTTTTCTCCATCCGTGTCTCCGACTAAATAAATATTCCCCTTTCCACCGATCCGCTTCAACATCCGATCAAATTCCTCTTCCTCCTCTTCCTCCTTGGATATGGAGTCGGTGAAGTGACAATCCGAGGCCATGTTTAGTCTTTATTTAGGCTACTGAATTTTTTTTTTTTTTAATGAAAAGGTACCCTTTTTTGCTTAAATTGTAAATGACTTTGAGGTGACCCGGTGTGGTGTCGCTGTGAGTATACGAGCAGCAGGCGAGCTTTTAAAATTGCTGTCGAGCCGCGCTGTGGAAGCCGAGCCGGAAACAGGAATCACACAAACCATGCCAGTTCAAGCTGTAGGAGGAGCCAATGCAGCAGACCACGCCCCGGAAGTAGCGTTAGCAACCAAAACCGAGTTAGTTCCTGTCCTCACTTACGTTACAGCAGCTATAACCAATCGTTCCCTAACCAGCCTCTCCTTTTTCTCTCTCTCAAGTCTGTCAACAAAGAAACCCTGTGAAAAGAATTTTTAATTACTGTTAATACATTTTGACTGAGAGGGGCACATTTTTAAATAATTAAATGCATGTTTTCTTCTTTGAGTCTTGGATTAGTTTGAAAAGAATATATATATATACATATATAAAGATTTTATTTTTGATTTCTTAAGATTTGATTTCTTAATTTGTAAGACTTAGAAGGGCTACATGTCACCGCAGTCATGGAATCCATAAATCTATGAAAATTACTAGAACTCCATCAGCAGCCAGCAGACTTTGTACCCAACAACAGTATTTCAGTTTAATCAGAGTTTATGACAAGGAAGTTTCTATTCATCAAACCTTTTATGTTTTTACAGTCTTGCACTGTATGAAGTTGTGCCATTGAATCTGGCTGAAGTGATTAGTATAATTGTGTATCGTCAGTGTAGTGAACGCGAGAGTTCTGTTTGTCCAAGGGGCGTGATATAAAGACAGAGCAATATAAGCATTTCATACTTGTTAGCTCAATTAGAACGCAAACTTTAGCCACCAAACTAATTTAATTTTAATAACTGATTTAATTTTTGGCTGAAATATTGTTGGATAAGCTTTTACGTGTTTGCCACCCCTACTCCTTTCCTTTTTCTGTTTGTTCCTTTATCATATTTTTCATATTATTGGTACTTTAGCAACTTTAGTTAAATATGAACAAATAAATGAATAAATGAATGAAATTAACAAATACATGAAATTAGTATGTAAAAACTAAGAGATATGAAATAACAGTGATACCACTGTGTATACTGTGTCTTTCTGAAAAAAAAAAAAATTAGACATGTAGTTAAAAGTAGTTAAAAATCCTAAATAATGTCTGTAAATGCACCAGGATTCATCTTGTTATATCACATTTCATCTCATCTTCTTTTTATCACTATATGCTAAAAATTATCCAGGATGTCTTAGGAATATCTATAAATTCTGTCATTTGCTTGTATTTTATAGCTACATAATAATATCTATATAATATTATATATATTATAATATCTATAGAATATATTATTTTATTGTTACTTAATAATATTCATATAATATATTAATAATATATTAATAATTTATAGCTACTTAATAATATCTATATTAACTAGAATTACTTTATGATAGTACCACTGAAATGTGTTATAGATACATGCTTTTATAGAATTTATGCCCAAGTGGGGAAGATTATGTGTAAACCAGTGATGTCATCACTATGTCCTGGTTTAGTGACTCCAAAACTCTAAAAGTTGTGCTTCTGGCCTGGTGGATGCCTCACCTTGAAGCCTATGATAAGGCAGTTAATATTTAATACAAGAGCACACTATTCACTTGGATTTCTCGCTGATTTTACCGCTCTATTATTTGGTGTTTAGGATAAAGTTCTGCCCTTAACTTCAACAACCAGTTATTTATTTACTTATTTTTTGCCATGTGTCCTTTAATTGTGTTTCTTTAAAGCCATGGTTCTCAAAGTGGGGCCTGGGTACAGCCAGGATTCCATGAAGCACAACCAGGGGGGTCCAGGATTTTTAAAATTTGTTAGTGGTAGAAATCACAAAACACCATTATCAAAGTTATTATGCCTATATATAATAGAAGCTAGAATCTAATGATAATTCTAATAAAAAATGGGTTTATTAGTGTGTTTATAAAATAAATTTGTATTCAGGGGTCTCAGAATAAAAAAAAAATGCTTATAGACTTTGAAAAGTTTGAGAATATCTTATTTAGAGACAATATTTACCAAAGTAAGCACAAGAAATAATAATAATAATAGTAATAATAATAATAATAATAATAATAATAATAATAAATAGTAATAGTATAGTGTAATAAAAGTATAATAACCGTAGTCATATAATATGATCATATTGTTGATCATAATGTTTAACTGTACGTTTATATATTAAATTTAAACCAGAAAGAAACAAAGAAATAAAGCAATTGATAAACTAAAAGCAAATATATATTATAAATGGAAAACCTGGATGGATAAATTACCTTGAATTTAAATTTAAATTAAATCATTTATTGTAAGTAAAACTTAATACTAACTGCATATTCCAATTTAGTTTATTACTCATCTACTAAATGTCTCATGTTCCTGTTTAAAAATCTATAAGTGGGTCAGTGCTGGTGAGAGTGCAACAGGATTCACAGCTAATGATAAACTGAGACCAGTTTAAACAAACTGACCTTGTTGACCACCAAACAAACACAAACACTGTGCCTCCAGAAAATATTCACCCCCTAGTAATTATTTCTCTTTTTGCTCTATTGCGACATCAAATCTAAGCATATCAGAATGGTATTTTGTGCTTCATTTTTGAAGTGACTCTCTACAGAAATAAAATCAAATAAATCATTTAGATGTCCTCATTATTTAAAAGTAAAACATTGAAACATTGCTTAATTAATGTGTTCACCTCCAGGGTAAATACTTGTTGTTCTATGAGATTTTAGGCATTTTCTTGCATTCCTCAATGCAAATTTTCTCCAACTCTGCCAAATTAGTTGGTAGACAGCAATTTTCAGGTCATGTGCCGGATTTTCATTTGGATTTAAGTCTGGGCCATTCGAAAACACAAACCACCCTTTTTCCAAGCCATTCTTTTGTGGTTTTGGCCTATGCATTGGCTCATTGTCCTGTTGGGATGTAAATGTTCTGTTATTTGGCCCCATCCTGTGATGGCAACAAGCTTTTCAGTTCTTCCTGCTGAAAAGCAACCCCAGAGCAAGATGCTACCACCAGGGCCATTGATGGTAGGAAGGGTGTTATCTGGGTGTTGGGATGTATTTGGTCTGTGCCACACACAACTCTTTGCAAACTCCAAGCATGCTTTTATGTTAGCCTTTCTCAGAAGTGGCTTCCTTCTGGCCACTCTCCCATAGAGGTCAGATCTGTGAAAAGCTGATGATATTGTTGAAGCCTGCATACTGTATGTTCTCCTATTTCAGCCAGTGAGCTCTGTAACTCCTTCAGTGTTGTAGTTGGCCTCTTGGACACTTCTCTGATAAATGCCGTTCTTGCATGTGCACTCAGTTTGGAAAACTGGCATGATCTTGGTATTGTCTGGATTATGCCATAATTTTTCCGCTTTGTTATAATGGATTTCACAGTGCTCCACAGTTCTTCATCTTTTTTCCTCCTAACTATTCATGGGCAGATCTTTGGTCTTCATGACAGAAGGACTAATCTGATCTGCCATTTTTGCTACTATCTGAAATTTTTAGTTAAGATGCTAATATAACATTTCTTTCTCAGCATGCAAACAATTAAAATGGCAGTCTGTCTCAGTAACACCATTTGTACTTAAACAGTTTCAGAAAATATCAGAATAAATCTGTACTAAAAATAAATATACAAATAATTCAAATCACTTTTATACATTAGGCCATGCCTAATCAAACTAAGTTCAGAGGAAGAAAGAACAGATTCGGCTTAGAGCTTTTGCACTCCGACTCTTTTTAGCTCTTTGACGTCCTTTTGTTCATGTTTATAGATGTGTATGTTCCCACAGTTGATTATTTTCCAATAACAGCACATCCACAAGTGTTTTATTACTCTTATACCATAACTATTTGCCAACGTTTCAATATTTTATTCATTACAGAATGACAGATCATACTTTTCATCCATTAATGTTGTGGTTAGTTCCTCTTCTCAATTACATTAGCAGCTATAAACAGTCGTTCCTTCACCAGCCTCTCTTCTTTCTCTTTAAACTTTAAATTGCAACTTTACCTCTGTCTGTTTCAAACTGCTGATCCTGGAGACTCCATCTATAAATGTTAAATAAACATCTCTTTACAGAAAGCTTCACCATATCAAAGATTTCCCCTTTTTCCTTTGTTAATCACATGTTTTTTTCACCCTTATAACATATGTGGAATATTTTACAAATCATTTCCTTTTCCTTTTATTTTCCAAGAATTTTCTGAAGATCAAAGGAAGAAGAAAAATAAGTTCTCTCACTGTTTTTTATTTTTAATGATATTGTGATATTGGCTGATGAGGTCACTTTACCTCAACACAGACGATTAGATGCACATTTGTACTTGCTGATTTTACCATTTTAAAATATATATTTTATAAAATGTAATGCAAAGAAAATTTTTATTGTTAACTCAGAGATAGAGTTTTCATTATTCAAAATGTCCTGGAACAATTTCTGCCATTGTTAGGCAAAGAGGAACAATCACTGGGTAAAGTATCACAAATTTTGACCTGTTTAGACAAAATTACTGACAAGAAGTCGAAGGGTGTGAAAAGAGTCGAAGTCGATGGATTAAACTCTTATTGCTGAGCCAAGTCAAATGATTTGACTCATTAACTCTGACTCAATGACTTCTGTTTAAATGCTGACACTGCCATCTTCTGGTACATATGAGATCAAACATCATTTACTAGAAAAATGATACACTACTCATACAAAAATAGGGACTTTATTGAGAAATAAAATATGTAACACTTCCATAAAATACAAGAATACAAGAAACTATTTTCAGTACAGTTATGACCAATAGATCAATAATGGCACTGCAGAATGTATTTCATTTTTTTTTTTAATTATTAACTAAAGTGGGTCACTGGATTGTTGTTTGGAAACACAGGGACCAAACTCCACCAGAACACAAACATTTTGTTTTTAAATATTAAACAAACTATTAATTTGTATCTCTCTAATGGTATAATATATATTCCTATGTACACAGTAACAAACTGAAAAAATAGTGTGACATGATAAGTAGTCAAGGATATTGACACATTTCCTTCATTAACATCAATTTCTGAGAAGCTTTCTAGAAACCACAGTAAATTTTTTTGTGGAGTTCTAGGAATCACCTAAAAAAACTACATGCATCACAACAATGCTTCCACATGTTAGGAACTCAAAGCGAAATGACTGAGGTTTTTTTTTTTTGCATGTACTCATGCATGCAAAAAAAAAAAAAAAAATGCATGCACTCCAAATGATGTAAAAACTGATGACAAATGTATTAGTCATCATTATGGGCCTATGGTACAATACTAATGCCTGTGCATTGTCACAGTGACATAGGTCAGCAAAATTATGCTCAGATGTTAAGTTGACATAAATGAAAAAGAACTGATGTATACTCAGGATCATATACATAATTTTTTTTTTTTTTAAATAAAATGACTGAAAAGAAAAATTATGTAGATACCCACTAACTGCATTATTTGTGTTTCTAAGTGTGCATCTAAAATCATGCAGGGCTCAAATGTGTTGGCTTAGGGTACTATAGGATTCTAACCCAATTTTCTACTACTTTAGGCCTAGTACACACTAACACAGGTTGGTTAAATTTAAATACCATTCTGCTTATCCATTCACAGTGAAATATATTTTTGGTCTAGCTCTCCCCTATCATCAACACATCTTCTCAAACTGCCACTTATTCTCAGGTCAGCTCAGACGTAAGTGTTAAGTACCGCCTTCCACATACATGAGCTCACAAAGACTCATGATTGGTTAGTGTTGCTCTGATGGACAGTGATGATAGTTACCCGTGTTAGTGTGGACCAGGTCTAAGTCCTAGCTGATTTTCATAACATTATCTAGGTAATTAGGAGAGTGAAGTATAACACTTGCTTCTACTAATACACATAAACCCAGCACTGCATCTTTTCAAACTGACCTTTCCACAAGGTCACACTAACGAACTGTGGAAGATGGAATAAAAGCCATTGTTCACACTTTAGGGCCAATGATGCTATTCTAGACTCTGGGCCAGGGATTACAGCGGCATTGTTGGAATTAGAAGTTATCTTCTGATGATGGGGCAAAACCTGACACATTGTCAAGGCCAAATGTATGTATACACCTGACCATCTCACCCATATGTGGATCTTCCCCAAACTGTTGCCCCAAAGTTGGAAGCACACAATTTTCTAGAATGTCTTTGTATGCTGTAGCATTAAGATTTCCCTTCACTGGAAATATGGGGCCCAAACCTGTTCCAGTATGTCAATGCTCCTGTGCATATAGCGAGGTCCATAAAGATATGGTTCACCAAGGTTGGTGTGGCAACTCATGTTGGAACTCAAGTGACCTGCACAGATTTGGAATTTGAGTGGCCTGCACAGAGCCCTGACATCAACCCCCTGAAGACCTTTGAGATGGATTGACTGACTGTGTGGCAGGCCTTCTTATCCGACATCAACTCCTGACCTTACTAATGCTCTTGTAGCCGAATGGGAACAAATTCCCACCAGCACATTCCAAAATCTGATGGAAAGCCTTTCCAGAAGAGTGGAGGCTGTTATAACAGCAAAGGGGGTACTAAATCTGGTATGGGATGTTTAACAAGCACATATGGGTGTGATGGTCATGGGTCTAGATATTTTTGGCCATATATTGTTCATCTTGTGGCAGCAGGCTAGTGGAATAACAAAATCCATTCTTCAGGCTTCAGGCTCATTCATTTACAGAGATGAGTATTGGTCAATACTTGGTCGCCACAGGTTTTCCTTAGGGTGTCACTTTCTCGATCTTCTTCACCGTAATCTTAATGGTACCATTAACCTTAGCGTGGATGAGCCTGAAAAACTGCAATAAAAAGAAATGTAAGTGAAATGACCATTTACAGTGCCTTAATATATATATATATATATATATATATATATATATATATATATATATATATGTATGTATAGTCA
>CM040985.1:11405224-11421754 GCA_022985145.1 Pangasius djambal
CTCCTCAACCTTGTGGACAGCCTTCCCAGAAGAGTTGAAGCTGTAATAGCTGCAAAAGGTGGACCGACATCATATTGAACCCTATGGGTTAGGAATGGGATGGCACTTAAGTTCATATGTGAGTCAAGGCAGGTGACCGAATACTTTTGGTAATATAGTGTATCAAGACAAGAAAAAAAAAAAGAAAGGAAGACAAAAATGTTCCTAAAAGAACCACAACCAAACCACGGAACAACTCCAAATATAAGGACAACAAAGATTAATCAACCAAAATTAAAGAAGAAAAATAAGGGTAATAAAACTTGTTTGCTGATGGATGTCCTTCTCCCTGCCATGCTCCACTTCAGCATCCTTAATAGTTAATCAACACTCATGCCATGAGACACAGGTGCACAAAGGCGGGCCTAAACAATCAAACTCAGAGAGAAAGATTAGGAGAGACATGACGTCACATGAAGGAGAATACACACTTGAGGCACAGGCTGTAACAATATAACACAAAACTCTCCTTTGAAGCCAATGACACAGTGTTGATAGAAACTCAGAGACGCTGTGTGTTTTTGGGATCCTATGGAAGATTCAAGTACACTGTGTTTTAATGGGATGAAAGGTTAATGCTCATTAGACAACAGGCTTTTAATATAGCAATTTGAGTCCTGCCAGGAAGCTGTGCATCTCTGGGGGTTAAAGGGAATGTGGGCAAGTGAGTTTTGCAAATCACTGAAACAGTAATAAACATGAATGACATCTCAAACATACAGTATTGGTGCCAGTCGGAATCTCTTGGAGCTACATTAGTGGTTAGTAGCTTAATAGTAGCTTAAGTAAGAGTGGCTTAATCCAAAACACTTTTGCAAATAGTATCCTATTGTTATTTTATCATAGTAATTTGTAAATATTATAAATAAACTGTAAGTATAAAGTTCTTTTTGATTATTTGCATTCATTTCTGAAGTTTGTTGTTGATAAGCATTGCTAGCTGTCACTTCCTTCTTCAGCTATCAACTTAGCTGCTTTTTGGCAAGAAATGTAGAAACTGTTAATGTTAACCTGATTTTAGAAAAGTCTTTTGATGCTCATAGTTATGAGAAGAGATTGAAAACTAAAACTGGCCCAGGCCAGTGCCCAAGATTTTAATTCATAATTCAGGGAACTCTCTTGGTACAGTGTTTTTTTGCTTCCTCACACTACTCTGTGGATGATTATTTTCCAATGATTATTTTCCTCCAGCAATTTGCCAACAATTATATTATTACTTCATTCCTCCATATTATACATTTTAACCAAGCAGTTAAAATACAATTTCACGTGACAATTTTACAACCTTAGTGAAAGAACAATTTTTGGAAATTTTATTTTACTGCTTGGTTAAAATGTATAATATGGAGGAATGAAGTAATAATATAATTGTTGGCAAATTGTATAAATTGTCTGTATTGTATTTTTTTAAATATTTTTTTATAATTGCACAAAACGTCTGTATTACTTATTTAGAGCATTTATTGTTGTTTTAATCTATGCAACCTTGCATTGTTTGGTTATATGACCAGTTTTTCATGTTTTGTTTCCAAATGTTTTGTTCTCTTAAAAATGTTGTTCAGCTACTTCCTGGTTTTTGTTACCGAGAGTCAATGAACCAGTTCTGTTTATTATACAAGGAAGTTCCTCCAGAAGCCATGATGGAATAAAGACAATGCTGCTCAGACAGGAATTAAAAAGAGTTTTCACATCTAAAGCATTCACACAATAAAGTCTCATCAGTATATCAATACTATAATCTTACTTTAACATCATTGTGAGTATAGTAGGCAAATGGCATGCCCTTTTATTTATTTTTATTTTTTAAAGGCATCTGACACTGTGTGACAGAACTTTGTTTCAGTGTTGGTTGTCAAGAAAACAAACAGCAAGAGCGTCATTTATAAAAAATTAGGTGATCTCTGTAGCCTCTGATGCAGTTCACAGTTCAGTGTACATTTATGGAAACTGGGTTTGAAACTGAAATATATTATAACAGTTCCAAATGCTTATTCTTGGGTAATTAACATAACACACATACTGTATACATTGCCACTGATTATATAAGCGTCAAATGACATGTGTTACACTATAGTAATATTTATAAAATTTCAACAAACTCATCATTACGATTCCATATTTAACTACTGCAGACATATCCCATAGTTTGTTTAATTATATTTTATTGGCTACCAGCTGATCCCGACAAAAAGGATTAACCAATCATGATCATGGATTTTTCATGTTTGAGTTTGAAGTTTACTAGGTAGCTAGTGCTGGGTGTTGGCTAATGATCTGTCAATTTAGATCAATGCATTGATTTAAAAGGCAATGATTAAAATGAATCAATGCAACAGTCATAATTACTACTGATTATAAGTAAATTATAATTTATTATAAGTCACTTGTTGAAAAAGGACAAACAATTTTTATGTAAAAATATTCAAATTTTAAACTGATTTGTAAATAGGTTAGCAGGGTTAGCAGCAACTCTGATGCTTTTAAATAGTCCTTCTGTATATCATCACATCATCATCATCATCTTTCACAAATTGAGGGTAGGCTTAGTGGTATTGTCAAATGTTGGCTGCCTTATGAATCAAAATCTGGAAGCCTGAGTGACCTCACGAGCTAGCTACATTCTGAGCTCAGTATTATCGTGCTGATAGCCAATGAAATACTGAAGGTGAAAAATAATTGCAACTTGTACCAATCATTTTCAGTGGAACTGTCATAGAGATATTTCATGGCAATGTGATTAATATGGCCAGACTGGTTGACAGTAGAATCTCACTTAATGTTTAACCCTATTTTTTTGTCTGTTTTGGATACCTAGTCATTAAAAATGCCTGTAGTGTTTTACATAATTTTTTCAGCACAGATAGCTCTCACCCTTAAGATACAAATCTATGCGACAAGAGAGAATTTAACTTAAGTCTCTACACCAAAGAAATAACTTAATTTTTAATAAGCAATATGTAAGACATAATCTATCACGGCACCAGGGCGTTTAAGTATTATATAACAAATTCTTGCCATCACCACACCTGCTACTGTCTGGCACCCAGCCAAAATGCATGACAGCATTACATTTATGTACAGATCAAACAATGATTTTATTTAGTGTATTTCCTCATCCACCCCTGAAACTAAATTCCTGGCTGTGTAAGACAACTTGACAACTTAAACTCATAAAGCTGCCTTTTTATTTTTCCTCACATTAGATAATGACTATGTATATATATATATATATATACACACATACATATATATATGTATGTATGTGTGTATATATATATGTATGTGTGTATATATATATATATATATATATATATATATATATATATATATATATATATATATATATATATATATATACATACTGTATGTATATGTGTATATACTGTATGTATATATATATATATATATATATATATACAAACTCAATCAGCTAATGTCGTCTAAGTTTGCTTCTTCAGTTTTTAATGCGGCTTAATAGAAGTTTTAGCCACCTGATCAGAATTATGCACTAAATCTGCATGTGACTTTGTAGAGGTATTCAGAGATTCAGCATCTAAAACAGACTTGCTTAGGTGGTTTCTGCCTCGGTATGACCCATTGTTATCTATAAACATATACAAAATGATGTTACAGAGAAGTGATTCAGACAATACAAATACATTTGTATTTGTAGATTTCTTTTTAATATGGACTTGGCTAATGTAATTATCTTTAGTCCTGTCCATAATTTTTATTTTTTACCATGTCAGTAATTTATGGGTAGTGTGTCTGAAAAGATTTTGCCTCTTGTAAAATGTGTGTATATGTAGACATGTCTGTAAAGATTGCTTTATATCCTGTAGGAAAAGAGGTTTTGTGCTTTTTCATCAGTATAATGACACTCCAGAAAGTGCTCTCAAAGACACTAAATCTACACCAATATCCTGTATTGATGATGGATAGCATCTTACCTGTTGTTGCTGTTTGTCCTTTAATCATTATAACACATCCTGTAAGTAGTGTGAGTAGCATCTTGGCATACAGTGATGTAAAAGCAGCTCTCGGCATGGCAATCCTTAAACAGCTTAAAAATCGAGGGAAGTGTATCGTATGCTGCTCTAAATCTGAATAAACTCTGAGGCATGGTTGACAGCTGCTTGACTGCTGTGATGCTCTGACCTCAAACTCCACCCTCATCTCCTTAGGGGAAATACCAGGCTGTCTTAGCTAACTTATAATTCCTTACACAGTGTGAAATGTTGCTTTACCAAAAGAAAGGAACAAAGTTAACTTCAACTAAACAAAGTAACTGCACTGTTAATCATTACATTTTAAAATATATAAGTTCCTCTATAATTGACATATTTATGGAAGTCATGCAGTGACCTTTTCGCATCAGACAACTTTAAGGAATGGATTAAAATTCCAAACAAATCAAAAGTGTAATGGTGTGATAATAAGAACACGAGATCCTTTTGATTTTTTACGGTGTATGTTTAAGGTGTTTTGGACAACAATCAGAAAAAAAATCCTTTCAACATTGAAGAATTCTTCACTGATCTAAAAAAAATAAAAATAAAAAAATCATAGATGCAAGAGACTTTATGCTTATTCTTAAAACCCAGACACTAAATTGTCTGGTATGTTTTGTTAATAAACATGGCCAAGATTTTAATTTCACAAAACATATCAGATACTCCATGGCCAATACCTTTCACTATAGGTACCTATTGGCTGCATCTGTTTCATCACTGCCGCAGCAGTAACAATAGGCTACTGTCTGTAACCCCGGTTCTTGAAACATAGAGTGGAGAGATCCACCTATGGGAAGGGCATCCGTACCTGACCTCTGCAGAAGCATCCAATTGCACCGAGACTAGCTTTGACAGACAGGAGGTGTGTCCAATGCCAAGTAGAGGCACGCCCTTTACCTGAGTTTATAAAGAACCTGCACATAACATAAATTGTCCTCTGAACCTGCACATAAATGCATTAAGGCTACTCTTCCTCAGTGAGGAACTGAGGAAACAATCCTAGCGACGCCCACACAGCACTGAAGGTGGCATCCAGGCAAGGACATAAAAGACATGCTGGTGAAATGAATAAGCAGAGCCTGACAGCCCAAGCTTAAAGGGGAAGTAAGGGGCTTAATGGAGGGAGGCTACAAGGAGCCCACTCCAAGGACAGAATGAGCTACTGGGGTCCTAGTGACATAAAGCCATTGGTATCTGACAAACATAAGGGGAGAAGCCCAGCTTGCAGCAGAACAGATGTCCTATAATGAAATCCCCCTAGCCATGCCCCTAGTAGAGTGGGCTCTGAGGCCCCCTGGAGGCTGCACTCCCTTCGATTCATATGCCAAAGTTATAGCTTCCACAAGCCAATGAGAGAGGTGTTGTTTAGAAATTGGATTCCCTGTGGTGGGCCCAGGAAATGAAGAGCTGGTTGCTCCTCCTGAAAGGGCTGGTCCTCTTCATGTATTCCCGAAGGGCACGCACAGGACACAGAGCATTTAACCTCTGATCCTCCGCAGAGATTAAGGGAGGCGAGTGAAAAGAGGAAAGCTTAATCACCTCACAGGTGAATGCTTGGAAGCAGTTAGGCATAAAGGCCAGGTTGGGCCTAAGAAAAACCTTATCTCCACTGAGAAAGAATTTAGTGCTTGAGGGAACAGAGAGTGCATGTAAATCACTGATATGTTTTGCTGAAGCCAGGGCCAGGAACAAAGCTGTCTTAAAGGACAGAAGCTTTGGGGAAATGTCTCCCAGGGCTCAAAAGGCTGTTGAGACAGAGCCTCCAGCACGATGGAGAGGTTCCACTCCGGAACAGCTCTTCTAGGGAATGGCGAGTGCCCTTCATGAACTTGCGAACAAGAGGATGTTGTCCCACTGCCGTGCTGTCAAACCCAACATGACATGCCGCTAAGTAGACCTTTATAGTGGAAAAGGATATACCACTGTCCATAAGGTCTTGCAAAAAGCATAAAACATCTGAAACCGAACACTGATATGATATCAGCTGGCGCCCATCACACCACTCCTCGACCACACCTATATAACTTACAGTTATATAGGGAGCATGTAGATGAAGTCTTAGCACTCTGTATGGTGGCGACCACATGTGGAGGGAGCCCCATTGCATTCAGGTTTGCCCTCTCATGGGTCAAGCCCAAAGGGCAACCCTGTCTGGGTGAGGCTAATAGATTTCCCTGTTCGCCTGATTGGAAGGGCCACAGCTGGGCATACAAAAGAGCAATGATCTCTGCCAGACACAGTGCTTTGGTCCACCTGGGTGCCACCAGAATGAGGGTTAGGCTCTGAACTCTCACCCTTGCCATGGTGGGGGCTATTAGACAAAGGGTAGAGCAGCATGTTGGGCCACGGATGGGCTAGTGCATCCCCATCCCTTAGCGAGAATAACATAGGACAAAGGATATTTTTGCATGAGGCAAAGAGATCTACGGTTGCCTGACTGAATCTCTTTCATAGCAAACCTATTACTTGAGGGTGGAGGCACCAATCTTGGGTTCCCCCTCGACAAAAGGTCTACGCCCCTGTTCAAAATGACCGGGACATGAGTCGCATGTAAGGACAGAAAGTGCCACCTGCTCCATTCTAAAAGCTACAGCATGAAGCTTGGGGTAGTGCATCCCTCCTTGGCGATTGATGTGTGCTACAGCCGTGGTATTATTGCAACTTAAATGTTTCAGGGCCTTTCAAACTGTAATGAGCTCCAAATAATTTATGTAGGCTGAGCAAAGCTCACTTGCCCACATGCCATTCACTGTTCTGCCCTCCTGGGTGGCTCTCCACCCTGTTGAGGACGCATCTGTTGTTACCAATTTTCGCAGCATAATTGCCCCGAGGGGGGTGCCACGAGTGTAAAACTCTGCTTTCTTCCAGTGGCACAGGGCTGATGAACACGAGGGAGTCACCATGATCACGTAAACAGCTGAGTTGGAGGGATAAAACCCATTTCATGAATGCCCTCATTCTCAGAAGGCCCAGACGCAAACCCTGAATAGCTGATGCCATAAGACCCTGCAGTCTGAGACATTTGCATATTGTACCCTTGCCCCCTCTTTGAACTTTGAGAGGCAATTCATTAGGGAGAGAATATGCTCAATAGATAAACGCATGCACATAGTTATTGAATTCAGCTCCAGACCCAGGAATATGACATCCTGAGCGGGAGTGAAACTGCTTTTGCTCACATTCAGAAGTCGATCAACGTGATGTGCATGAAAACATGAGGCGTATCTTGCACCACTTTCTCTCTGGAATGCTATAATTAGCCAAACATCTATATATTTTAAGATCCTGAGACCCGTCATTTTCAGTGGGGCTAAACCCGCCTCCACACAGAGACAGAACACTCTCGGACTCAGTGAGAGGCCGAAAGGAAGAACTATGAATTCATGATGTATGCCTTGGTAGGCAAAACGAAGAAAATTTCCTGTGCGGGGGATAGATGCTTATGTGGAAAAAAGCATCTTTCAGATTGACTGATGTGAACCAATTGTTCTGATGAATTAAACGAGAAAGAGTGCCATGTCAATATTTTGCAAGCGTATTTCCTCCAATGTTTGTTCAACACTCTGAGATCCAAAATAGGACGAAGAGAGCCGTCCTTCTGTGGAACCAGGGAATAACGAGAAAAAAAACCCTGATGGCATTGATGCAGGAGTACCATTGGGGATTGACCCCACTGACAGAAAGCATCCTTCTCTTGAACTAGGAGGGCAAAACTGGAGTCAGGAGGGCTGGCTGCCTGGGAACATGGACTCAAAGCCCCTTGAGGCCATGCATCAGGCCGGCCACTTCCGTTTGGAGTCAGAGGGAGCCGGGTTAGGGGGTTTCTTGGCCATGGCAAAGGACATTCTCCCCCAGGGCTTGGCAGAAGGTGGATTACCCTGCTGAGGTAGGGGCTTGTTGTGGGGCTTTGCTCTGCTGGCATTCTAGAAATGGTATCCCATGGCAGGGGGATTAGGTGGCCGCACAGGTAAGACACATCCTCTTTCTTTTTATCATCGCAGTGCTGTTGCATCAAAGTGACAGCAGGACCAAAAAGGGCCTGGCCAGGCTCCACTGGTGCTCCTGTGATGCACCGCTTCTCGCCGAGGCCTTATAAGAGACCTGGTGGATGGAAGCAGAAAAGCGGGGGACAGTGGGCTTGGGGGGATCAAGCAGGCTGCCTTGAGAGGGGTTAAGGTGTCTGATGGTAGAGGGCTCAGTGGCAGAAGTGGGGGGGTCACCCATGCTGAGAGTCACCATATCCTTAACCTCAATTCCAGTGAGACCGTGTCGAGCAACAGCCCAGCAGACTTTCGTGTACTTGGCACATGCGGGGAGGACCAGGAGGAGCTGTTTTCTCAGGCCGAGAGGGGGTCCCAGGAGTTTCCCATCATAAATATCCCTATCTTGGTCAGTGGCACTTTGTAGAGCCAGGGATTTGATATTGAGGGGAGCGGCCGCTCGCTCAAAAAATTTGAAAGAGCATGGACTGAGGTAAGGCAGCGGGAGCGTTAGCCTGGGGAGTTAAAGAAGACAGGATGGTGTCCTCGTCTCTGAACCCTCTAAAAGACCTTGTCCCTTTAGCTGGGCAGCTTGGTAACAAAAGAGGGTTCACCTGGTAAGATGTTCTCAAGGAGAATCGGGTTGCTTTGTTCGGTCCAGCTCAGAGAGGCCACGCCCTGGGAGGTCCCCGGAAGCAAGCCATCATCACCATTTCCCCCGTCAGAGTTGGACTGTTCTAAGTCCATGCTCTGGGTCGTGGCCACTGGAGTTTTTGGGGAGCGCTAGGCAGGGGCTACAGTTCTCAGGGAAGTTGAGGGCTTCTTCCACGTGTTCGAGGCCCATGCAAACCACACAGAAAGGATGAGAATCCCTAGCCATGATAAGTGCCTCTACCTGGAATTGGACACGTGCTCCTGTCTGTCAAATCCAGACTTGGTGCAATTGGACGCTTCTGCAGAGGTCAGGTATGGATGCCCTTCCCATAGGTGGATCGCGGACAACAGATGATGAAAGAGAACATGTTAGCTAATATTTGACAGTAAATAGTTGACAGTTCACTTTAATTTTAGGGTGAGGCTTAGATACCTTTTGCATTCATGACTTCTTACGCTTTTACTTTCATATATCATGTTGATTGACTCACCTATGTCTTTTTACCACCAGTCTACTTATGTATGTTTCTTTGTGCATACAGTAACTGCTGTAACCAGAGAGAGAGGCATAGATGGTGGAGCGTGCAACACACGCGCTCACATGCACGCACAGAGCGTGCACTTGAATTGGAAGCCCCGGCCCCTTTTCTGTTGGTTTATGTTCTTTCATTGAGCTTTGAAAGTGTGCTGAAAAGAGGGGTGAAAATTACCGAAAGCACGGCGCTCTGCTGACATTCCGTCTACCTTCCAAGTTTTCCTCCAAACTCATACCCACTAGGTTCTACAATGAGTTTGTACTAAACATAATTGCAGGGGTACATTTTATAAAACTTAGTGCAAAGTAAAGAAAAAAGGTCAATGGCCAAAATATCACAAACTTTGTTTAGAGAAAGAAAATGTCAATTAGCTGTGGTGAGCTGAGCCAAATGATCTGACTCACCAATAAGTCGACTCTTTTGTCTCCTAAACGCCTCATTGCCTTTTCTCTAAATTAACAAAGTATGCAATATTTTGCTCATCTGAACCACATGTGAGCACTGTCTTTTGGTGTATATGAAATAAAATATGGTTTATTAGGGAAACATAAATAGGTTTTTTTATTGTTACAAACATACAAAGTTTTTGTAAGATGTACAAGACCGCATTTTTGCTATGATGTAAAGTGAGTGTTGTGCCTTTTTCTATCGATTTAATGGCACTGTTATGACCAACAGAATAATGGCACTGCAGAATATATTTTATTTTTTTTATTTATTAGCTAAAGTGGATTGTTTGATAACACAGACACCAAAACACCATGGTGGACTTAAATATTACAAAAATAATAATTTGTTTCTCTTTTGTGCTACACAGCCGCATAGACTACACCAACTGAAAAAAAATACAATAAAATATTTTATAGTTAAAAAGAACATAAATAGTAGCCAAGAATACCACCATACTCTATATCCTTTTTTAATAGTCCTTGTTTGATAAACGTTCTAGAAACCATGATACCAATACATTTTTGTTGTACCTGAAAAATCAATAATTTTTGCACTGAAAATCACAGTTATCTTAGATTATGATAACATTGCATAGTTGTCTACTATGTGTGACACAGCTGGAATTTAATTCTTATTAGTATAGTAGCATGTTAACAGTCTGTGTGGTTGTGATGGTGCTTCTTGGAAGGGTGATAGAGTTTTCTCTGTTTATTTGCTAAATAATTCGTATTTTTAATTAGTATTTTATTAGTATTTTCTCATCCCCAAAATAATCATTTCTTTAGTTACTAGCATAGTCAGCACATCTCTTAATGCAAACTGTGTGACTGCCTTGATGAAGCGTAGCAAAATAAAACGCAACTTTGCTCACATGTTTGGAAGAAATGTCAGCAAAATGAAACAATGAATCATTCGTCATCCCGAGCTGATAATACTGGTGCCTTTGCACTGACATAGTGACATATAGCAGTGCTATGCTCAGTAGTACACTCACTATACTATACATCATTTGATTTTGGTATAAAATCACTGAAATGAAAAATCATGCAGATACCTGCTTCCTGCTTTAATCAGTTTTTTGAGAATTGATCAATACTTGCTCGCCACAGACGAACTTTAAGGTGTCACTTTTTGAATCTTCTTCACTGTAATCTTAATGTTTCCATTAACCTTAGCCTGAATGAGCCTGGAAAACTGGGCAATAAACAGAAATAAAAAAGAATTAATATATTTATTTAAAAAATACTGGAGTAACTGAACAACAGATTTTTCCTTATGCATAGCCTTATTATGAACATAGACTATATGGCCAAAAGTTTGTGGACATCTGACCATTACAACCATATGTGCTTTTTGAACATCCCATTCTAGATTTAGTCCCCCTTTGCTGTTATAATAACCTCCACTTTGCTGGGAAGACTTTCCACAAGATTTTGGAATATGGCTGTAGGGATTTGCCCATTAGTAAGGTCAGGCACTGACATGTACAGTGAGGTTGAGGTCAGGGCTTTGTGCAGGCCACTCAAGTACTTCCACTCCAGCCTTGGCAAACCATGTCTTCATGGACCTCACTTTGTTCTCAGGGTATTGTGTTGCTGGAACAGGTTTGGGCTAGCCCGCTTAGTTCCAGTAAAGGGAAATTGCAATGCTACTGCATTCAAAGAGTCCTATACAATTGTATGCTTCCAACTTTGTGGCAACAATTTGGGGAAGACCCAAATATTGGTGTGATGGCTATGTGTGCACAATTTTTTGGCCATATAGTGCATATGATGCCATAATCATATGCATGTTATATAAGGAATAACACAAGATGGGCTGTGCAGCTATAGCAAAATAATTCAAACTGGTGTGTGTGATACAACCCAGCACAAAGTATATGATAGGATAATTTTCTTATATGTCCTGAAGTGTGTTATTTCTCTTATACCACAGTGATTTCCCAACTATTAAAATTCTTAATTGACTAATGAATGACCCCTTGCACTTTTAACAGTTCATAGTTATGTTTAATGTTATGGAACATCCGCAAGTTCCTGTTCTCACTTACGTTATAGCAGCTATAAACACTCTTTCTCACACCAGCTGCTCCTGTTTCTCTCACTTGAAATTAACAAGACAAAAATCACAGCTTGTCACATTAACAAGAAAATGAATCAACCACCTTCTGGTTTGAGAATTTAACCACAGTGTAGTAATTCTCAAATCTGACTGGTCAGAATGTGTTGATTAAACAGCAAATGTAACATTTATGAGAGGAAACTCCAGTGTCAGTGCTTTGTAAAGGCCAGTATGTTTTCTGCCATGGGAGAGTCTTTAGGACAGAATGACTGTTTATAGGTAGCTGATATAAGCAGGAACAGGAAATAATTGCCTCGCAGATTTTACACAGCATTAAATGTAACTATAAACGGATGCAAAAGTATGATGTGTCATTAATTAACAAATTAAAAATGTTAATAATTGGCAAATTGCTGTGGTATAATGTGAATCCATTTATTTCTGTAAAGCCGCTTTGTGACAATGTCCATTGTTAAAAGCGCTATACAAATAAAACTGAATTGAACTGAATTGAATATAAGAGGAAGCACTGTTACTGGAAAATAATCCACTTTGGGGTGGATATTTCCCCCTATAACAGGACATCCCATAATGTTGTACTCCTTATTTATCTGTATTCCAAATGATACTAAAGTCACACAAACCTAAGAGATATAGTAACCATATATTTGGAGTATAGCATAAAGCATGGCCTTACCTCTTCTATGTAGATAATGATTTTATCATTGCTTAGTTCAGTGACAGATAGCATCCTAACCACTGCTTGAGCAAATGCTGTAGAATCTAGAGAAATCAAAACAGATAAACAGAATAGTTTTTTTTAATAATAAGACATAAATCATGCATCTAAAATGTTCTTTTGTGGTTTGAAATTTATACAATATTAAGGGTTAGTGTAGGAAAAACAATACTTGTTGATGGTGGTTGAATTGTTCGTGGAGAGGTGTTTATGTTGGTGGTTTTTGTAGGAGTTGTAGTTGTTTCTGGAATGGTGAATTTGCTGGTTGTTGTTGAAGGAGCTGTAGTTGTTTTTTCAGAGGTGGCTGTGATAATAGGTGTTGAAGAAGCTGTATTTGTTTTTTCACTTGTGATGGTTATTGAAAGAGGTGTAGATGTTTTTGGAGAGGTGGTTGTGATCATTGATGTTGAAGGCATGGTATTTGTTGGAGTGGTAGCTGTCATTCTTGGAGAGATGCTTGTGATGGTAATTGTTGTTGCTGGTCCACTGGTTGTGGTCGTTGTATTTGGAAGGGTTGTTGGTGTTGTTGCAGAGTTGGTGGTTGTGCTGGTCATTGTTGAAGGAGTTGTAAGCGTTTTGGGAAAGGTGGTTATGTTTATTAGCATTGTTGGACTAGTTATGGTGGTAGTTATATTTGGAGGAGTTGTTTTTGCAGAGGTGGCTGCTTGAGATATAATTGTATTGGTTGCTGCTGTAGTTGTAGTTGTTGGACTGATGGTTATTAGGTTTATGGGCACTGTTGTGTTGGTGGTTGCTGTATTTGGTGGAGTTGTGGGTGTTGTTGGAGAGGCAGCTGTCATTGGAGAGATAGTTGAGATAGATGTAGTTGTTGTCAGACCAGTGGCTGTGATGGTAGCAGATGTATTTGGATGACTTGTTGGTGTTGTTGCAGAGGTGGTTGTTGCAGAAATGGTTGTGCTGATTGTTGTACAAGGAGTTGTTTTTGGAGAGGTGGTTATGGTGTTTATTGGCATTGTTGGACTAGTGGTTGTGGTAGATGTTACTGTAGCTGGAGGAGTTGTTGGTGTTGGAGAGGTGGTTAGAGAAATAGTTTTGATGGTTGTTGTTGGAGCTGGCATTGCTGGACTAGTGGTTGTGGTGGTTGTTGTATTTGGAGGAGGTGTGGGTGTTGTTGGAGAGGTAGCTGTTGTTGGAGAGGTGGTTGTGATAGTCATAGTTGTTGGACCAGTGGTTGTGATAGTGGTTGTAGTATTTGGAGAAGTTTTTGGTGTTGTTGGAAAGGTGGTTGTAGAAGAAATTGTTGTGCTCTTTGTTGTTGTTGTAGAAGGAGTTGTGGTTGGTTTTTGAGATGTGATAATTAGGTTTATGGGCATTGTTGGACTAGTGGTTGCAGTGGGGTTTGCTGTATTTGGAAGAGTTGTGGGTGTTTTTGGAGACGTAGCTGTTGTTGGAGAGATGGATGTGATAGTTGTAGTTGTTGTCAGATCAGTATTTGTGGTGACCATTGTTGTTGGAGATGTGGCTATAGTTGCTGGAGCTGCAGACGTTGAGAGTTGGGCTGTAGACATTACAAATAGAGAAGATATTGTGGGGGGGCTTGAGGGAAATATGGTTGTGTTGGTTTTTGTAGTGGTAGTTGCAGGAGGTGTGGAGATTAGTGTGTTAGTTGTGTTCATTATTGGTATTGTAGTTGCTATTGGAGGGGTGTTAGTGGTGGTGGGAACATTTGTTGGAGGAGTTGCAGAAGTACTGGTCATGGATTGGGCTGATGGAATTGATAGAAAAGAAGAAGCTGTGGTGCTTGTTGCTGAAGATGTGGTTGTTGAAGGACTTGTGGCAATTAGTGTGGTTGTGTTTGGAGTATATGCTGTGGTGGATGGTATTGGAGAGGTAGCTGTTGTTAGGTGAGAGAGGGTTATACTTGGTGTCAGTGTTAATAGAGGAGAAGTAGTGGTGTTTGTTTCTGGAGAAGTGTTTATGTTGGTTGGAGGGGACGTTGTGATTGTGGGAGTTATAGAGGCAATTGCGATTGGATGGGTGGTTATTGTGGTTGATAGGGTATTTTTATTAGTTGTTCTTGGAGGGGTGGTTGGTAGTGTAATTATTGATGGAATAGTAGTTGCTGGTGAAAAATTTGTTGTTGAAGCAGTTGTTGAAGATGTGGTTGGAGCAAACTGAAGTGTAGGTGTTGATAGAAAAGAAGTAGTTGAAGATATGGTTGTTATAGCTATAGTTCGAGCTGGAGATGGTGAATCTGTAGCAGGTGAAATTTTAGCTGTTGATTGTAGTGATGCAAATGTTGAGGGCAGATCTGATAAACTGGGAGGTGATATTTCAGTTGTAGATGGTGTTTGTGCAGTAGGTGGAAGTATAGATGGAAATGATAGACTTATAAATGTTGAAATTGATTCTTGTGTTGTATATGATGAAGAGGAAGCTCTTGGTGTTGACTGATAACCTGCAGTGTTTGTCAGTTTTATTGCTGAAGATGTGAAGGGAAAATCTGTAGAAGATTCTGAAACAATAGAAGCTGGAACCGATGGTGTTGATAAAATTCCTGGAGATTTAGATGTGGATAAAACAGCATATTTAGATGTTGATGAGTGATCTGTAGAGGATTCTGGGGAAGTAGATGGTGATATTGTAACTGATGGTCTTGATGAAGTTTCTGGAGATGTAGCTGTTGATGAGTGATCTGCTGATGTTCCAGGGAAAATAGATGGTGATGCTGTAACTGTTTGTGTTCCTGACGTTTCTGGAGATTCAGAAGTTGACGAGTGGTCTGTAAATAATTCTGGGGAAGTAAACAGTGATGCTGTAATGGGTAGTGTTGATAAGGTTCCTGGAGTTACAGTTGCTGATAAAATATCTTGAAATTCAGATGTTGATGTCTGTTCTGTTGATTTTGGTGAAGTAGATGGTGATGCTGTAACTGAAGGTAGTGATGAAGCCTCTGGAGCTTTAGGTGTTGATGAGTGATCTGTTGATGATTCTGGGGAAGTATATGGTGATGCTGTAGCTGCTTGTGTTGATGAAGTGTCTGGCAATTCAGTTGTTGATGAGTGATCTGTGGATAATTCTGAGAAAGTAGATGGTGACACTGTATCTGTTTGTGCTGCTGAAGTTTGTGGAGATTTAAATGATGATGACTGATCTGTAGAGGATTCTGCGGAAGTACAGGATGATAGTGTAACTAGTGGTGTTGATAAGATTCCTGGAGTTACAGTTGCTGATAAAATATCTTGAAATTCAGATGTTGATGACTGTTCTGTTGATGATTCTGGTGAAGTAAATGGTGACGCTGTAACTGTTTGTGCTGCTGAAGTTTGTGGAGATTTAGATGCTGATAACTGTTCTGTTGATGAATGTGGTGAAATAGACGGTGATGCTGTAACTGCTCGTGTTGATGAAGTGTCTGGCAATTCAGGTATTGATGACTGATCTGTAGATGATTCTAGGGAAGTAGGTGGTGATCCTGTAACTGCTTGTGCTGCTGAAGTTTTTCCAGATTCAGGTGTTGATGAATGATCTGTTTGTGCTGCTGACATTTGTGGCGATTTAGATGTTGATGATTGATCTGTAGTGAATTCTGGTGAAGTATAGAGTGATGATGTAACCCATGGTTTTGATAAAGTTGCTGGAGTTACAGATGCTGATAAAACTTCAGATGCTGATGTCTGGTCTGTAGATAATTCTGGGGGGGTAAACAGTGATGCTGTAATGGATAGTGTTGATACAGCTCCTGGAGATTCAGTTGTTGATGAGTGACCTGTAGATAATTCTGAGAAAGAAGATGCTGACGCAGTAACTGTTTGTGCTGCTGAAGTTTGTGGAGATTTAGATGCTGATGAATAATCTGTAGAGGATTCTGTGGAGGTACAGGGTGATGGTGTAACTAATGGTGTTGATAAGGTTCCTGGAGTTACAGTTGCTGATAAATTATCTTGAAAATCAGATATTGATGACTGTTCTGTTGATGATTCTGGTGAAGTAGATGGTGATGCTGTAACTGCTTGTGCTGATGAAGTGTCTGGCAATTCAGTTGTTGATGAGTGGTCTGTAGATGATTCTAGGGAAGTACATGGTGATCCTGTAAC
>CM040985.1:11440826-11491280 GCA_022985145.1 Pangasius djambal
GATTTCTAGGTGATATAGCAGAAGCAGATGGTGATGCTGTAGCTGTGTGTGTTGATATATTTTCTGGGGATTCAGATGTTGATGTTGTTACCGATGGGTTTAATGAAGTTTCTGGAGCTTCAGATGTTGATGAGTCATCTGTTGGTGAGTCTGCAGAAGCAGATGTTAATGCTGTAACCGATTTTGTTGATGAAGTTTCCGTGGATTTAGATGTTGATGACAGATCTGTAGATGATTCTGGGGAAGTAAATAGTGATGCTATAACTGATTGTGTTCCTAAAGTTTCTGGAGATTCAGATGTTGATGAGTGATTCATAGATAATTCTGGTGATGTAGGTTGTGATGTAACTGTTGGTGTTGATAAAGTTTGTTGAACTTCAAATGTTGATGATTGATCTGTAAACAACTTTGGGGAAGTAGATGGTAGTGCGGTGACTACTTGTCTTGATGAAGTTTCTGGAGGTTCAATTGTTGATGAGTGATCTGTAATTGATTTTGTGTTGGTAGGTTGTGACATTCCATCTGTTTGTATTGATGAAATTTTTGTAGGTTCATTTATTAGGAAGTGATGTCTAGCAGATTCTGCAGAAGTGTATGGGAATGTGGTATAGGAATTTGTAGACATTTCTGGAGATCCTGTTGTTGAATGATCTTTAGATGTTTGTGGTGAAGTAGTTGGTAATCCTGTAGATGTTTGTGTAGATAATGTTTCTGAAGCTTGAGATATTGATGTGTAACCTGATGATTGTGGGGAAGCAGGTGGCAATGTAACTGATGATGTAGTAGTTTCTGGATCTTCAGATGTTGAGGAATGATGTCTAGGTGATTCAGCAGAAGCAGATGGTGATGCTGTAGCTATTTGTGTTGATAAGGTTTCTGTGGATTCAGATGTCGATGCTGTAACCGATGGGTTTAATGAAGTTTCTGGAGCTTCAGATGTTGATGAGCCATCTGTTGGTGAGTCTGCAGAAGCAGATGTTAATGCTGTAACTGATTTTGTTGATGAAGTTTCTGCGGATTTAGATGTTGATGACCGATCTGTAGATGATTCTGGGGAAGTAGATAGTGATGCCTTAATTGATTGTGTTGCTAAAGTTTCTGGAGATTCAGATGTTGATGAGAGATTTGTAGATAATTCTGGTGATATAGGTCGTGATGTAACTGTTGGTGTTGATAAAGTTTGTGGAGCTTCAAATGTTGATGATGGATCTGTAAACAATTTTGGGGAAGTAGATGGTAATGTGATAACTCTTTGTCTTGAGGAAGTTTCTGGAGATTCAGTTGTTGATGAGTGATCTGTAATTGATTCTGTGTTGGTAGGTTTTGACACTCCATCTGTTTGTATTGATGAAATTTTTGTAGGTTCATTTATTAAGAAGTGATGTCTAGCAGATTCTGTAGAAGTGTATGGGAATGTGGTATAGGAATTTGTTGAGATTTCTGGAGATCCTGTTGTTGAATGATCTGTAAATTTTTCTGGTGAAGTAGATGGTAATCCTGTAGATGTTTGTGTAGATAACGTTTCTGGAAATTCAGATGTTAATGTGTAACCTGATGATTGTGGGGAAGCAGGTGGCAATATAACTGATGATGTAGATGTTTCTGGATGTTCAGATGTCGATGACTTATATATAGAGGATCCTTGGGAAGATGGTGATGCAAATGTTGATGCTTGATCTGTTGGTGATTTTGTGGAAGTAGATGGTGATGCTGTAAATGCTGAGGCTATAGCTGTTGGTGGTGGTTGAATTCCTGTTGATCTTGATAATTTTGTAGACCGTGATTCAGTTGTAGATGGTTCAATTAGAATGGAGGATGCTGAAGGTGGATATGCTGATTCTGTGAAAAAAATTGAACTGTAGTTGTTTGAGTTGAAGCTGTTAATTAAATATTATTGTTTAACCTGTAGTTATTTGAATTTTATTTATTAATAGAATATGTAAAGTTAATGATGTTGACAGTGTCTCAATTTTAAACATTTGAAAACACTTTAATGGTCACAATTTGTAGCATTTTACTAACTGTGTAAATACACATAACATTTATTAAAATTATGTGCTTGTCCTCTAATGCAGTTCACAGTGCAAAGTAGATTTATAGGCACTAATCAGCAGTATATCCAGGGGTGATTCCTGGAACCTCCCTTTATCTTTCTCTTTTGAACATCCCTGAAACGTTTAGAAGAGCAAATGCTTATTTGTGTGTGTTTATCATGCATATACAGTGCCAGTGAATATATACATGTCCAATATCAAATTCTGTGCATTAATTGTGCTATAAAAATCAACACATTAATAATTACCTCATACTACTCCATATTTAATGTCAAATGAACAAGTCTCTTAGTTTATTTAATCGCATTTTATATGTGTAAACCATTGACAACTTACATTCACAAAAGCTTATACTCTTTAAGCCTATGATGCAGGTTTAGGATTGCAAGCTTGTGCTATATTCAGCACTTCACCAAAGAGCCAAAATGAACTGATTCTGAGAGCTTTGAGTCACATTTTGTAGATAACCAAAAACTACAAAACCAACATCACCTAGATACTAGTTTGTTAAAATCTAAAATAGACAAAAGAAAATTAGATTACATCATCTAATATATACAGTATGCAGACAGATAATAATATCAGGTTAATAATAGGGTTTTCTTTTTTATTATCATTTTTTTTCTAAATAATCACTTATATGTATATGCCTAATCAGTCACATAGCATCTTACCTGTTGTTGTAGATTGTCCTTTAATCATTATAACATATCCTACAAGTAACGTGAAGTTAAATATCTTGCTGTACAATGATGTAAAAGCAGCTTTTGGCATGGTCATCCTTAAACAGCTTAAATCAAAGTTTTTAAGAGTATAATGAGAGGTATGTTGCTGCATAGCTGAATAAACTCTGAGGTATTAGCTGAGGATTGACAGTTGCTTGGCTTCTTTAGAGCTCTGACTTCAAACTCCACCCTCATCTCCTCAGAGGGAGAACAGGTTTTCAGGAAAATGCTGCACTGTGTCCCAAAGGCTAGCATTGATATCTATTCAGTGTTATTAGCAAAGGAGTGTAATAATGTAGCTCATTTAGACTTTATTTCCATAAACAGTGTGATATGCTGCTTTAACTATGTTACTGTAATTAAAGTAAAACTCCATCCTGAAACATGTTAAATATGTTTATATTGAAATATTTGTAATGCATTTAGTGATTCTGGTTCTAATATCTTGATTGGTGCTGTATTTTCATTATTCTCGTGAGAACTTAGCAGTTTTCTTCTGCTAACAGTGTTATTGTTATAGCCAGCGCAGTTACAATAGGGTTTAATAGGGGAAAAAAAGGTTTTTTTTTGGCTTTTCCACGATTTTCTCCCTAATTTAGACCAATCTGAGAAGGTGAAGGGTATGGATTTTTCATTTAAATTTTATTACTTTTTTCTACTATCTGTATCTTGCACTTAATACTTTTGTCTATTGCTCACTTTATATTTTAAAATAGATCAGTTCCTCTATAATCCACATATTTTCGGAAGGTGACTTTTCTTTTGCATTAGACAAGTTTAAGAAACAGGTTCAAATACCAAAGAAATCTAAAGGCTAATGGATTTAACAACTAGTACATGGGATATGATCAATTTTTTTTTCCTTTTATGGTTGATTGACTGTTTGGACAACAACTGTGAGGAAAAAAACATTTTTGATATTCATCAACTCTCCCCAAATCTAATTTTAAAAAGGTCAGAATCACAGATGAAAGTGACATAATACCTAGTCTCGAAACCCAAAAATAGCCAGGAATTTTTACATTTTGTTACAGGCGTAGAAATTACAACACTATCCAAGACTATCCAAGTTATTCTATTTATTATTGAGTTCTTATATTAAATATTTTTTAATCCAAAACTCAAAAACAAGTAGCCATTACTTGCCATTACACACAACCATGAGCAGAATATTTTAATAGTTTGGTTTTAGAATTTATTTAACAGTTAAAGGCATCACCAGCTGACAAAAAAATTTGAGAACAATTGCACTAGAGAGTCTGGTACATTTCATCAATAAACATGACTGAAACCTGCTTACTTTCTCATAAAGAGGAATTCTGACTGACATGGCAGACAACCCACAGATACTTTCCCACATCTAATCAGCAAATATGTGAGATTATCTCATTTATTCATTGCTAACTTCTTTAAACAAAAAAGAATTAAAATTTAAGGATGTAATTCCGTGAACTTTTTTGTGTCTAGTGACTGTATCTTGCCCCCAAAAGCAAAATGTGTCACAATAATTAAAGGTTTTCCCATTGCATAGATATACGTAGAAGTGTATTGAGCCAATCAGCTTGTGAATATTTTAAAGCTTGTGCACATAAGTGCACAAAATATATCAAACACCCTGTGGCCTACACCTCTCTAAACCTTTTAGCAACCTGGTAGGATTAAGCTAGTCTGTATCATTGGAGTTATATTAAATGTAAATATCAGTTAGTGCTTATGATATTGCAGAAAATAATTCAAGCTGTGTGTTGTAATATACTGACAAAGTTAGTGAGTGATGTTAAGAGTAATTTTAGTGGTACCAAGGTTTTCTTGCTAATTTACCAACACATCTGTGGTAATTTTTGATGTTTACAGTGTCATTGTTTTTTTCAATTTACATTGTAAAAGATTTAGCAGCTACATGCTAGCTAGCTAAATTCTTAGCCTAATTTTTTAATTATGAGTGACAGCGAGGAGGCTTTTGGCATTTATTTTTACCAGTTGCCAAGCAGCAATGAATGAAACATAGCAACATACACACACACTATGAAAACAATGGAACAATACATGATTAAGGAACATAGGAAAGATTTAGCAGGTACAGAGGAAAACTGGAGGAAAATGGGGAGTTGTTTTTTTTTTTTTTTTTATAAAAGCTGATAGTGTATTATTCAATTTCTGTCCTTAAATAAAACCTTTATATCTTTATTTACTCAATATACCAAATATGGTGTGTTTAAAATACAGACATTGCTCATTTTCTTCTATTAGTAAATCATTTTACTAATATAATATATAGTAAAAGTAAAATATCTTATTGAGAGAAAATATCTTGATTGTAGTAGGACATATCAATTATTTCTTTTGATGAAATTATATTAAAAATAAAAATATATATTTTAAATCTGTTTCTAGACTTTTTAATTATCAGTTGACTTTGATTCTAAATAAATGTTTAGCAAAAAACAAAACAGAAGAAGAAATGAAATATCTAAAAATGTCATCTCATATTTGTTTGATCATAATCTTATAATGAGAAAGATTAGATGAATTTGCTTATACTTAATTTTATTTCCGAATAAATGAAACCAACCCTGATGCTATTTTAAAGCTATAGAATGTGCAGTTTAATTTTCAGCTTGTTTATTCTTTTACTCCCATAACTATAAAAAACACTATAGTTTGATGCTTTAATTACATTATTTTTCCTTTATTCAGAGTGGGTGGAAAGTCTCATTTTGACTATATAGTCTACAAATGATTAAGAATATTGTTGACAGGAAATTGTATAAAGCCATTTATGCTGCGTTGTTTTTTTGGAAAATTGACTGCCCTGCTTTTTTATGTTTCTATGTGGTCAAAGATCCACATTTGTCCACAGGCGAGCTGGGAGGTTAGTTATGTGTCCCCATGTATTTGGAGTCCGAGTGGATTCATCAGCAGACAAGTAGACTTTATTGTCTATGAGCTACTTGTTTAACTGGTCCATGCAGTGTTTCCTTATCAGTGGTGTGAAATATCAGACCAGTGTGAGGTGCTATAACTGTCTCTCTATAACCGAGTGTATTGTTTTCTTGTGGGCCTCCACATTACAGATTTACTGTAAAACTGTAGAATCTTTTACAGCAGTGCTGTTGAATTCTAGATTCAGATTGGTCAGAGTATGTTGATTAATTTTCTATAACAGCAGGAACAGCAGCTCTGACAATAATAAAGTTGCAAATGATGTTTGACATTTATATTAATGTGCTTGTTCTAACATGTTATTATTTCTAGAGTAACAGCTCTTTCACACTTGTATGGCTAATGCTTCACATAAAAGTGTACATGTTGACCTGAACCAGATATTTTTGAGGAGTTCTGAATGTTAGTCCTTGTCACTGTCCTGGTCATCGATTCTGTCGGATATTTCTGTTCTGTGCTATTTAATCCACACAGCTGCTTATCAAAAGCATTGTGGTTTGAATGCATCAGAATCCAGAATTCAACAGAGCTGGGATATAAGACTCTACTGAATTACAGTTTTACTGTAACATAAGAATAAAGACTTCCACCAGGCATGAACATGTATACACACTGTGTACAATACATTCGGCTACAGAGAGACATCACACTGATATTCCACACCACTGATATGGAAGCACTGAATGGACCAGTTGAACAAGTAGTTCATAAACAATAAAGTCGACGTGGCTGCTGATGAGGCCTCTAAGAGACGCTTGGTGTGAAATTCCAAATACACGGATGGGTGTAAACTCCATGGGGACACATACAGTATCTAACCTCACAGCTCATCTGTGGACAAATGTGGATCTGTAAAAAAGTCAGTATCCCCATAACATCAGAGCATAATGATCAATATAAATAAAAGATAACTGTAATTATTGGCAAATTGCTGTGGTATAAGAGGAATAAAAATATCACATTTGATTATCACACATCAAAGAGGGAAAACTTGCACATGAGTTCTTATATTTCCATGTTTAACAATGTTGTTATGAATCACTGTGTGTCACTGTGAATCAGAGGACTGAGCTTGTGCGTTGCACTGCAGAGTTTCAAAGTTAGGAAATGTAGGAGATCACTAGCAAATTATTGTGGGGTTAGTTGGGTTCACATATTGCATTTCATGTGAAATTTTTAAGAGTGTCAAGGCCATTTTACACCAAAAGCATTGCTGCCCATGTGTGTTGGGGTGTGAAGCATTCATTTCTGCTTTCTTGCACTGGTTTAGTAAACATAACATGCAAATATCTGTAAATAATTTAAACATACATTACTGTCCATTAATCTAGTGAGACTTTCACTTCGACGATCTGTGGCAGTTAAAATTTACACCAAGTTTGGATTTTACCTGATGCCAGAGCATGCGCTGTTACAGTGGGCTACAGGCTAAAATACCACCCATGTCCTGTTTAGATGGGCATACAATGCAAAATATAGTACAAATATTGTATTGGTGTGTTTCTCGCTAGAAACCATGACCAGTTGGAAGTCAGGAAAAAATACACTTAATTTTATTTTAAAGTCCTCAGGAAATGGATTATTAGCCATGTTTTGATTGATAGAGTGACAGAGTGACGTCGTGTTGAAGTGCATGACTGACTTACACATCAGCCAATAGCATTCTAAATATGCCACACCCCCACTGAATCTAAACAAACCTGACAGTAGCTTAGTGAGCTAGCTAAATAAGGAGAACAGTGAAGAGTTTAACGAGAGCCTGTAATGGAGAGCCAGATGGTTGTAAAAGGCAACAGTGTGCAGGAAGACAGCCAAAAACACACTGAAGAACTATGTTTACTGCTAACAAGCTGCTACAGTAGAGCAAGATACACCCTTGGGGCGGGGCATATACAGTAAGTTCTAGAGAGCAGTTAATTGGACGATAATGAAGATTTGCACAAATATGAGTCATCAAAATATGTTGATCATTTTCCCAGAAGTGATGGACTATATAATTAAATCGAGAATATCTCCAAAACTTTTTTTGTATTTTTTTTTCCCCAGATATAGTCGTTTTGGTGCTATGACATAAGTGCAAAAAGTTTTGAAACACCAATATTGATTTCTGGGCCGCTTTAAATAGCCGCTCTATGTGCTGCCAATGTGTGATGTAAAGGCCAATTCACATTCACAGTGTGTTGGTTTATTGTAAAATGGGCTTGAAAGGAACTCCAAACTGAGTAATAATAATAATAACAACAACAATAATAATAATAATCTATCCTCTGTACCGCTTATCCTACACAGGGTCACGGGGAGCCTGGAGCCTATCCCAGGGGACAGGGTGCCAATCCATCACAGGGCACAATCACACACATACCCCGGACTATCTAGAGATGCCAGTCAGCCTACAATGCATGTGTTTGGACTAGGGGAGGAAACCAGAATGCCTGGAGGAACTCCCCAAAGCATGGGGAGAACATGCAAACTCCATGCACACAGGGCAGACACAGGAATCAAACCCCCAACCCTGCAGGTGCGAAGCAAACGTGCTAACCTCTAATCCAATAATAATAATATAATAATTTTAATAAAATAAAATTATGTTTGTTGCTGCTGAAGCTACTGGAAATCAGAAATCCCTCATTCTTATTGTACAAGGATGCTCGATAAAACTCTCACATCTACAAAAATAACAGCAGAGTTACTGTGTGGTGTAAATATGAATGGATCACCTACAGCAGGGTTAATGTTTAAAAATTTAATTTTTATTAATATGGTAAGACGATATTCATGTCCCTTTGAAACTGAAACAACTAGGAGAAATTAATGCGCATGTGAATGTGATGGATGATGGTGACGTTAGTGACTTTTATTTTGAAAACCTCAGCTATCTAACTACCTTAGAAGCTTCTTGTCACAATATTTTTCTCTGCACACATATCCAGCAGCTAGTTAGTGCTAAAAAGATCATACTTCTACAAATATCTATCATCTACAATGCTGAAAATGCCTACAAATGAAATATCGGAAGGTACAGATTTTAACAGGATTTAAGAATTTCGGGCAGCATTTAGGACCTGTGCCGTTAGCATATGCTAACTAGTAGTGTTATATCTGTTCATTTTAGCTCAGTTTTTGTTTCGTGCCTTTGGGCACTGAATTAAGGAAAATGAACTGAGCTTAAAATTTTAATCAAAAGACATGTTTGAGATTATTATATTCGCGTGGAGAGTTTAATCAAACTCTGGCAGCTGTTTGCATGAAGCTAGTCAGCGCGTAAACTAGCTTAATGCGCTAGTTCAGCTAGCTGTTTTTCCTCTTATTTGTTACGACGAATTTTAGGTTTAGTCTGTTTTAGAAACTAAATGTTTCCTAAATATGTGTTAACATTCTGATGACTCAACACACCTGCGCTGCTTCACTATTACATGGCAGTAAAAATTGCGTAGTATTTGTACCTAAATTCATATTATACATTAGATGTTATATATTAGGGTTTGTATGCATTGCAAACCTTAAAATAAATTCTTATAGTTGTAGGTACAGTTCTTATGTTTATAGAAGAACAAATCTCATATAAGACTACAAGCCCCTGTTTTTTATTCTCACTAATTAATCTGGCATGCTTATTTATTTTATTTTTTTCATATCTCCAGAGAGAAACATTCAGGAGACAGTCTATACACTACATGGTTTATATGTAAGGAATAAAACACTGTGTGTTGAGCTGTTATAAGAAAATAAGCAACAGTGTGGCAGTGTGATGATGCAGAGTTACTGTAACCACCCTGAAGATGATTATTTTTATAACAGTATATCCTGAAGTGTTTTATTCCTCTTATACCACAACAGTTTGTCGATGATTACATGTATTATTTATTAAACAATGACATATGAGAATGACAATGAGATAATTTTTTATCTGTATGTAGTTACGTTTAATGTTGTGGAAAGTTCATGAAACAAGTTAGTTCCTGTTCTCAATTAGAAGCTATAAACACCGTTCTCTCACTAGCCTCTCTCTCTCTCTCTCTCTCTCTCTCTCTCTCAGTTTGTCATGTTACTGAGAATCTGCAAAGCGTAATCATCTCTGTCCTGAAGATGTCGGAAAACTTAATGTAGTATGCTTTATAATAAAAGGTTGTCAGTAATGTTAATGTTTTTGTCTCTCTCCTCAGGTTGGAGTGTGTCTACTGGTGTGAGGCGAATGTGTTGTTGAGCATGGATCGAGATTTAATCAGGCAGTCCGTGGCATTTCATGGGCAGAGTCTGTTTACTCTGTTAAAATGTGAACAGAGTGAAAATCCTGACTTTAAACATGTCACAGCCGATCTCACCAAATCTGTGAACCAGAGGTACACGTTGAGTTTTTTCATGATCCTGATCTGAGAAGTGATGTACATCGGTTTATTAGGTTGAACATATAAACGTTAGCTTTAAAACTTTAGCTTTAAAGGTTTTTCTGTCCTGAACTGTTTATATTAGATGTGACTTTAATATCATGGGATTTCCTAATTGTTTTGTAAATTGATTTCTAATTGGTTCCAGAGACCTAGTTTTAGAAGCTTCTGCTGTGTTTAAGCGGAATATTAAATTAATTTTAAAATATTCAAATGAAGTTTTATGCCTCAGACCCAATAAAGGAGACATGGCTTCTGTGTCCATTAGTCCAAGTGAATCAGTGTGGCCTGTGTCGGTTAGTCCCAGAGAAGGAGGCGTGGCTGTCTCTCTCCATTAGTCCCAGAGAACTAGGCGTGGACTGTGTTCATTAGTCCCAGAGAGCTAGGCATGAACTGTGTCCATTAGTCCCAGAGCAAGAGGTGTGTCCTTTGTGTCACTCTCAGTGAAGGAGGCATGTCCTTTGTGAGTCAGTTTCAATGAAGGAGGTGTGTCCTCTGCGAGTCAGCCCCAGTGCAGGAGGCGTGGCCCGTAGTGCTTGAATCTAATACTTTTATCTTTTCTACTGAACCAGTTAACTAATATTTATATATTATGCATCTGATCATAAATTGTATTTTCTTGGAAGGAGAAAGAAGAAGAAATGTCCCTGGTGCTTTATTTATTAATCCGAATGTGGGCAGCTCATGCCAACACCAACAAGAAACCAAGATGTAAATCCAATGTGTTTGTATCCAGCACTTTTTGGAAATCCTAAATCTTAGCTGGATAAAAAAAAATTGTTTAGGTGAAAGGCAGAGAGGTTAACAACTGTTGACTTGGCATCCTATAAATTTATTATTAAATTGTTTTTTGTGATTAAATTATCAAAGTGTGTTTTTCTGTTAAAATGTTCTGGTGAGTACTTGTTCTGGTTGATCTGATACTGTTTTAGTTTTTATAGCAGCACATTTGTAACCATTATCCTAAAAATCCTCATTCAGCTGTTCGTTTTGGCACCCATTTCTCAATCCTCATGCATAGTGGATGCACCAAGGGTGTTTTTAGCAGTTGCACTTACTGCTATTTTTTCTGTGTTTAACTGTTCTAACAGGGATAAAGAAGATGACAGTCCTATTGTGGAACAGTTTATTGCAAGGAAAGCAGACCTTCTGTTTGCTCCATCGTGGAAATCAACCACACCTGGGGAAGAAGAGTGGCAGGAAGAGACACAAGGTTATTTACACACAGTTCAAATACGTAATCAAAGCTGTAAAACCCTGAATACTTAAAACCACCCTTACAACTGTAATATTTACATCTCATAATTAACTGTAGTTTATGGATGTTCGTCACTGCAATTCCAAATATTTCCAGTAAGGGGGGGGGGGGGGGGGGTATTTTTATAACTATTTTTATCACACAAACAGAAAGTCAGTAACATACAAGTCTAAACAATCACCCATTTACTTGCACTTTATGAGCTTAAAAACTTGAGAGTCAGCATATAGCTGTACAATGAAAAGCATAACAAACCAATACTTGAGTGTTTAAATTAAACACACCAGCCCTAGTGTTATTAATAACAATGGTGAAATCTTGTTTGTGAAATGCTTGACGAAATGTTCATTTTGATAGCGTATAAAATAAATCTCAGCAGAGATTTGTGAAGTATATATGATGCTGATTTCGCAGAGCCGTACGCCATCATGCCTCCTTTGGAGCAGTTCATGGATGTTTCTTATAACGAGAGGAGAGATCTTTTCTACAGAGATGTGGAGCGAGGTGATGTAGTCATCGGCAGAATTACATCAATCCGAGATTTCGGGTTCTTTGTTAATCTTCTCTGCACTGCTGGGGGAATGGAGAGGGACGTCGAAGATCTGGAGATCATGGTACTTTAAACATGATTTACACCTTGCACAATAACTGAACACTCACACTTACACTACTTAACTGAGAGCCTTTTTTTTTGCGTTCTCTTTCTCAGGGTCTGTGTCCAGTCAGAGATGTCCCATCAACTGGAAATCACGATGATCCTTTGTCTTATTTCCAGATTGGGGATTTGATTAGAGGTACATTTAGTGGTGTAACGATGTACTCCGTCCACAATTTGATTCCATTCATGATACTGGTTTCGTGATTCAATTCAGGTCGATTCTCAGAAATTTTTTAACGCAAATTTAATGAAGAAAAATTATGACTGAAAAGACTTTTTTTTTTTTTTTTTTAATTTTATTTCTGAACCATAAACAATGCAAAACAATGTGCATTTTTGTGTGCATAAAACTAGCTGATTTAAAAAAAAGTGCTATGAACAGAGGTTTAATATTTTAAACAAAATATACAACAGGTTCACCATATCTTAAAAATGAATACATTTATGAATTCTCCCCATAATTGATTGAATAAACAAACTCTGACCCGGGGAGAATGGTTGGTTGAAAGATAATGTAGTAGTACCTGAGGTGTTATTTTAACTGGAAATGAAGCTCCAAAGTCGGGATTGCAGCAGTGTGGGACTGGTGTCGTTTGAAAACTACTGAAAAGAGCTTTTTATTGGTTATATCGTGGTTGTGCAATTGTATAATGCGTGTTGGTCGTTGTGATCTGGAGTTATTGGGCCCAGCAAGCCCTCACCAACCAACCACGTGCCAGCAGGGCAGTGCATAAAATCATGCAGGTACAGGTCAAGAGTTTTAATTAATGTTCACATCAAATATCAGAATGGGGGAAAAGTGTGATCCCTGTGACTTTGATTGCGGCATGGTTGTTGGTACCAGATGGGCTGGTGTGAGTATTTCAGAACCTGCTGATCTCCTGGGAATTTCACACACAACAGTCTCTAGTGTTTACAAAGTATGGTGTGAAAAACAAAAACATTGAATGAATGACAGTTCTGTGTGTGGAAATGCCTTGTTGATAAGAGAGGTCAGAGGAAAATGGCCAGACTGGTTTGAGCTGCCAGGAAGGATAAAGTAAGCCAAATAATCACTCGTTACAACCGTGGTGAGCAGAAACGCATCTCAGCAGGCACAGAACACAGAGCCTTGAGGTGAATGTGCTACAAGAGCAGTAGACCACATCAGATTCCACTCCTGTCAGCCAAGAACAGTAATCTGAGGCTATCATGTGCACAGACTCACCCAAACTGGATAGTTGAATATAAGAAGAAGAAAAAAAAAAAAACCTCATCTTTCTCCAGTCTTCAACTGTCCAGTTTCAGCGAGTCTGACATAAAAATGTTTCTGTAACATTATTATAATTTTTTTTTTGGAAAAGTAATGTTTGGAAATCTAAAATATTTTTGTTCTGACTCAGTAATGCAGAATTCATAAAATAATTATCTATAACAAATTTTGTCCTAAAGAAAATAGGGTGCCTAAAACTTTTGCACAGTACTGAACATTATATTATTTTTAGAAATATTTAACATATTAAAAATATTTATAATAATAAAATTACAATTCTTTTGTAAAGATATCATGCCTTTTAATTTTTAGTATGTACCTATTAAATTTTATATGTTACTATATATATTTTAGAAATCCTTTGTATGTTACACATTATATAAATACAATTCTTGGTTTTTTTTTTGGCATGATTCAAACACCTTAATTTTAATAAATGTAAATTTCCAGTGTAATCCTTAAAATCTGTTACTACATTTTCACTTAAAATAAATCTTAATTTATTTAAGATTTTAAAACCCACATTTTAACATGACTAATGCATTTTAGGTGTATTATCTAATTTTGTGTAGCTGGTGTGAAGGACATCGACCGCTATCACGAGAAGCTGACGATCTCGCTTTATTCCACCTCTCTGGCCTTGAACATGGAGCGAACCAAATTGGGTGTAATAAGCAAAGAAGATTTACCTCTTCACTACACGTAAGATGAACTGTGTGTGCTCTGTGTCGTCCTCTTATTGAACTGAGGGTGCCAGTACTTTTAGTCTTAGCAATGAAAGTTAAAATCCATTTCTTTTTTAATTTTTGTTTGTTTGTTTGCTTTCTTATCCATTTTTCCCTATCTAGTACATGAGATTTAGCCCTAATTAGATGTAGATCACCAACAAAAAAAATAATAAACCAAGCTAAATATCAAACATTAGTCAGAGAACAACTGTGAGTAAATAAAAAAAAATTAAACATTAAATAGTGTGATAGAATTATGTTTAGCCAATCAGTGATCTGTATTAGTTCTAGCTCCGCCCATATGTCCTCAGTGCCTGACAAAATGCAGGATTACAGTTAAGTTACTGGGCCGAAAGTACACTGTCCATGGGAAAAACGCTACAGTATTTGTAGGTCCACAGTTACACACTGCAAGTGCACAAAAGTATTGGCACCCCACTACCCTGGACACCGTAGAAAAGGGTAATCTAATGACCAATAAGACGGGTTGTGGAGGTTTCTCAGCCCAGCATTATTTCTGAGTGGTGGTTTATTTATTTATTTTTTGCTATTGTTCAGTCGTGGTGAACAGGTGACCACAGATAGCAGAGAGTCATACGAGATGTTACTCCAGAGTTCACTCGGCTTCTCTAACCCGTCCAACGTGGACTATTTGCTCGGCAAGCTGGGAATCAGCGACACACAATCTCACTCGCTAATGAGAGGATTACAGAGGTATACTGTACTTTTTTTTTTTTTATCTTGTAAATACATATTTATTTATATATATATATATATGTGTGTGTGTGTGTGTATATATATATATATATATATATATATATATATATATATATATATATACACACACATATATTTAGATATGATAATTAGATGTGGATTATAAAGTGTATAGTTGATGTTTATTTGTTTTATAGTCAACGTTTCTTGGAAGATGATTTTGCAAGTGCAATTCGGAAGAAGCAGTCTGCTTCCTGGGCATTGAAATGGTATGTATGATATGCACCTTATCCATGTCTTTATTTTATCTAACATTTTTATCTTATGAATAATAACACATCATTTCCTTTGTGAATCTTTTGCAGTGTGAAAGCTGGTGTGAATCATTTCAAATCAGGCCGCCATGTAGAAGCGATGAATGAGTACAACAAGGCTTTAGAGATCGACACCAATAACGTCGAGGCACTTGTAGCACGTGGCGCTCTGTAAGCTACTCCAACTGAAATCTAAAACAATTCACAATAAAATTTCTCATTTCTCTTCCAAATTACACGGATTTGATTTATTAATACAAAACCTTTATCCCAAATGCTTTCTTTCTGCAGATATGCCACTAAAGGCAGCTTGATGAAAGCTATCAGTGACTTTGAGCTAGCTTTGGAAAGCTGCCCAACACACAGGAACGCTAAGAAATATCTGTGCCAAACACTGGTGGAACGAGGTGGCCAGTACGTCTACACACCACTAAGACTTTCTTTAGGAAAAAGAAAATGAAAAAGAATTAAAACAGAAATATATAAGACAGTGCTGAGATGTAAAGCAAGTGAAATGGATTTTTTATTTTGAGATTTAAACTTTCCACTGGATGTGAAAAGTGCCAGTGTACAACAAAATAGTTGATATGTTTTGTGCATGCTAACTGATTGTTTTAGGAAGTCTGGGGATCTTATTCTAATAAGAAATAATTATTTAAATGTGCAATTGATGTCTGGTCTCTCCTCATCAGGCTGGAGGAAGAGGAGAAGCTGATTACAGCAGAAGGGCTTTATAAGAAAGCTATAGCTTTAGACGACACATTTCATGAAGCAAAGGAAGCACTGAGGAAGCTGCAGATGCACATCCAGGTGAGCTGGAACATCTCCACTTGAATCACCTGTAACAATAAAACTCCTCCTGTTTGTCAGGTGTTTAGCACATTTTCAGCATAGGTGGTAGACATAGTATTGTGTCAGCTTTGTTTTTTGATGTGGTAACGGTGATGGAACAGATTGTTTTGAAAAAACAGTGCAGATTTACAGTGTTTACATTACAGCTTTATAGTGCAGATGTACAGCTTTACAGTGGAGATTTGTAGATTTACAGTAAATGTAGTATTTATATTGCAGGCTATAGAGACTCTGAGGCTCAGAGTGGTGCAACAATACAAAACTGTTTGATGAAAAGTTGTTTTTTCTTTTTGACAAGTTTTATGAAATTTGTTGGAAAGTTTTTAGAAAGAAATTAGAAATTTGCCTTGTCTTGTTACACTGATGAAATATTTTTGTTATTTATGTGTGTCTTTGATCTGGGATGTTTAACCCTGATTGCTGTTGGATGCACAATCCTAATCACACCGGTTCGGCACAAACGGCATCTCTGGAAAACCCTGTTTGGACTGAAACAACACCGGTTTGTATTCTGCTGCTTGCGCTGGCTGGTAACTGTATCTTTGTCTTATGTCTATTCTTAAATTGCACAATGCTGTCTCACATTCTTGATGTCCTGCCGTGTCCTGATGCTTGGAATGTCGATGATCTGCTGGAATGGATGTTCATGGACATCTTGTTTAAAAAAAAATATATATATATATATTACTGAATTTTCCTGCATGCCTGGTTTATCACTTGTATGTGGTTTTGCATTTCCACTGTGCCAATTGACCGCTTTAAAGAAAACTCTTAAACTGAAAGCCGAAGAGGCTGCAAAGGAGAAGGAAAAGCAACCAACTGCGGAGACGAGCGCAGAAAAATTACGTAAGATCTTAAAAGAAGAAAAAAGGTAATGACTGACACACACACACACAACCTGGAGCCTGGCTCTGCATTTTTGTTTTTAGTCCTATTTTTCCAACAGGTATCTGACCATGGTTATGATTACTGTGTCTGTAGTGTTTAAACTCCCCCTGAACGCTACGGCATATTGTTTAAATATTTAAACTCCTCTTGGATACTGATTCTGATTATTTAGCTTGGGTTGTTTTGGTCAAATTTCTGACTAAGGTCATGGTTCTTGGTATTTATAATGAAAGTAAAGGTGTACAGATGTTCTAAGGCCTTTTTTATTTAAAGGAAACACAGTAAACCATTTTTAATGAAGCATTATTATTGTGTAATAGCTTAATGACATGTTCAAGGGGAATTTAAAAAATTAATTTTGATCACACACTTTTTAAAGAAGAGTTAAGGAATTAAGGAGTCCATAAAATTGACTTTCATCCAGGATGAAAAAGAAAAGGAAGAGGTATGACTCCACGTCAGAGACGTCCTCGAGCTCTGATTCCTCCAGCGACGACTCGTCCAGTCGCAAAAAACCCAAAAAGCGAAAGCACAAACGCAGACGCTCCTCACACAGTGGTAAAAAACACAAGCAAAGGGTTTCATCACGTGGGGAGGAGGAGGACGAGGAGGAGCACTACCCTGTTCCTGCCAACACCTCAGCGTCCTTCATTAATGAGAAACAAACCCTCATTAAACTGCTCGATGGAGAGAACAGAGCTGAACAACGAAGACTCTCTCATGAAAAAAGCAGAGAAGGTAGGTTTGAAGATGACCCCTTCACCCGGAGCCCTGAGACTGAGGACAGGAAGGTCAAAGGTCAACATGCGTTCCTCAGTGGTTTAAATGGCCGGGACAAAGACACGTTCAGAGATCGCAGAAGATCTGAAGACGAACACAGCACTCGGCTGGAAAGTTGTAGAAGCTCACGCATCACTTCCTGTAGGAAGGATTCCTCCTCCTCGGCCTATTCAGAGACCTCGCGCAAATCTGACTCGCGTGATTTCGACTCGCGCAAATCCAGCTCTCGTACGTCCGACTCGCGCAATTCTCACTCATCTGACTCTCGCAGATCAGACTCTTATAAATCTGGAAGCCATGGGAAGTCAGAGGTCAGGGAAGGGAATGATGGGAATGATCGTAGATTAAGCAGCAGTGATGTGAGCAAAGCCTCTGAGGGAAACCAGAAGAAGAATGTACCCACCAGTTTATTGGATATCTTTAATAAGATTGCTGAATTTGAGAAAGAAAGGAAGCAGAAGAAATGAGTGAAATGCTGTTTTCTGTGTTGTCGCAGTAGCTTCTCGCCTTGAAGGGAAAAATGGAGATGGAGTGATAAACATGAGGTAACCAAGACCTGCCAACCTTTACACCTTCTTGTGTAGGAGCTTACTTTGCACAAGAATATTCTGAAAGAAGTTGTTGCTAAAAAATACACAAAAATTTCCTTCTTGCACCCCCCCCCCCCCCCCCCCCCCCCCCCCAAAAATAAAATAAAATAAAAATAAATAAATTGCCTCAGTTTTCCTACATGAAAGATGCACTGATGTGCCATCCTCACTTTCTGTCACAGTAAATGGAATTAACTTGAAATAAATTCAGTGTGTCTTCCACTTAGCTAACATTACACGCGTATACACGTAACAACAGTTAAATGTATTTGTTATATATTAAATATATTAGAGGAACATATTAAATGAAATGATTGGGACAAAAGAGAAAAAAGGCTGACAATTTTGACAGGAAAAAACTTATAGTCCTACAACAAAGTCTAACTAGTCTAATTTTACAACAAAATCTAACTTTAATCTAAAAAATAATTTTAATGATAACGGTAATTAGAAAGTGTTTAAAACGCTGTTTGTTCTACTTCACCGGTTAGCGCAGACATGTTCAAGCAGCAGATCAGCAGATCAAAATGTTGGCCATGTGGAAACATTTTACGCTTTCTACCGATGAACTTTAGACAAGCGATTTGTAAATGTGCGATTTAGAAAATATACGGGACTAAGCATTATTCCTCTTCAAGGTTGGCAGGTCTGGATATACTGATGATGCCTTGTAATAAACAAACATGATGGTACCATGTGTTAATGTAGCAATTATCACTTCTTTATGTGTTATTTTTTTGTTTTCTGAAATGAAATTCTTCCTTGACAAAAAAAAATTTGTATTTACAAACTTTAGCAAAGTGGTTCATAGGTTAAAACTACAGTCAGTACATTTCAGTACATCCATGCAGTTTGTTGTCACTTTTTCTCAGAAGAGGGCTATAAATTGTGCAGAATGTAGTCTGGTGTGGAAATGTACTGATTGTAGTTTAGCTGATAATTAGATGTACATCTGTCGACTTCACTCTGATGCTTTTTGTTTCTCCGTCAGTCTGATTAATGTTTTAGGAATGTCTATACAACATGTAAACCAATATATCCAAGCATCTCCTAATAAACTGCGGGTTAAAGCAAAAGGAATTTGCTTAATCTTGTATCATTTTTAGTTAAACTGTTTATAACATATAAAAGACTGTGCGCTAATAATAGTTTTATAACAGATTAAATCAGATATAATTAAATACTCACTTTGAATTGTGCAGCCCGAATTTAGAGATGCACCATGCTAAACTGGTGGCTCCAAGCTTCATTGTTCACTGTTAGCAACATTAACTTTGTAGCTTTCATGCAAAAATAAAGAAACAAACTTAACACTATACAGTATGTTGATTAAGAGGAAATGGTGTCTGTTTAGTTTTTCGGATTTTATCATTTGTTGTCATTTTATCAAGTGACAACAAAAAAGTAATTTTTATCAAGTTTTCTTCTAGACCTACTGTAACATGTACTAAGGTTTTTGGTCTCTGGTAGGCCTGGGATTTGAAATTACAAAATTCTGGTTACTTAGTTTATTGAACCTTTACCAGGATTAAAGGGTGAGAAAAGAAATAATAATAATAATAATAATAAAAACATTTTACAAGAAATTTATTAATTATCCAGTAGAGGGCAGTTCAACACAACAGCACAGCCTGAAAGTCTGTTTACAGAAAGATGATAATATAATACTTACACAATATTAAACTAATCTTTAACATACACTTGCCTTTTTATAATGGATATTTTGATATTAACTGTAAAAAATATAGTAGTTTTTAATAATACAATAAGTAATTTCTAATGCAGTATTGTCAGTAATTATAATTTGATCCTGATATTTCTTCTTAACAACTAATATTAATATAAGAATATTGGTAGTGTTTTAATTATTATTAAAAAAGAATGTAAGAAACAAAGAAATGATCAAAAGAGTGATTGAATGTGTGTTTTTAAAATATTGGTAATGGGAAATTAGTCTTGGTGTTCCTTGGTGTTGGATCAAAGTGTGTGTGGGCATGTTTATATACCTTGGTGGGGACCAAATGTCCCCACAAGGATACGAATACATTGATTGACTGATTAACTGAAACGTTCAGAATATTTGGCTTGTCCCCATAAGGAAAAAATTATTATTTTTTGTAGGATTTAGATGGAATTATCATTGTAACCATCAGATAATCTGATTCAGTCTTGGAATGGATCCAAACAGGGTCAAGGTCACAGAAAGGTCAAATGTCTGCAGTAGCTTTCTTAAATAGTTTCCTTCCTGTTTAAAAAATATTTTAAAGGTATTTCAGTCATACAGATTTGTAACAAGAAGTACTCAACGTGGTCAATAAGGATAAGCCATAAGGATCTTCCAGAGTTACACCATTTGAAAGTGTTAGTTTAGCTGAATAGCATTTCCTGCCTATTGGTGCTAATTCTTAATAAGTGGATGACATTTTAGCTGATGTCAATCCAATTCCTAAATGAAATTCTTGCTAGAATCTTTAGTCAGATTATAACCAAGTATCATCGGGTGCTCTGGTATTTTTATTAGCATGGAGTTTATGGTGTTTCAGTCAGGAGGCTGTTTATGTAAGCAGCATTTCTAAGACAGCTGTCTTCCTTAAATCTGAAACGATCCAAAAATTCTGTTCACCAAAAAACTGTTGGTTTCTTTAAAGTTAGAAAATCATGAACAAAACATGCTGACCCAAGTTCTTAAAAAAATGTAATATTGTAACCCATTTTGTATGTTTTATTATTTTTGTCTTTGTGTACTTTAATTTATTTTTTTTATTGTAAAGCAACGTTGAATATTTATTTATTTGTTTGTTTGCACCATTTTTTCCTTTGATGTGTGTGTGTGGTTTACATGGTAGCTACGTATCCTTTTATTTCTCAACAGCAGCCATCAGCACTTCTTTTTTTTCTTTTTTTTTTTTCTTCTTCTTCTTCTGTCTGGAGAGCAGGCTCTCTGAAGGTCCTCTGATGACCTTGCGGAGCTCTTATGAGTTATTATTAATACAGAATTATTTAAGTGGAAAACTGCACTGAGCTCCTTTCAGAGAAGAAATTAAATAAACCAAAGACCCTGAACATGTTAACAAATTGGCTGAAGGATTTTCTGACCTGAACTTTGTCTGAGGTGAAATTGGGTCCAAAAAAAAAAGAAAGAAAACTTTATAGAAACTTTAAAGAAAACTGTAAAGAAAAAAAAAAAACCATGGATCCCAGTAAATAGCAAGTCTGAAGAGTTTTGCCTCAGCCTGTCAGGAGAAACATCAAAATATCTTGTTAACTGCTCATCTCAGTCCTTTAGTATGACAACAGAGCTACCTGGAGGACAGTGACGGAGTCACAAAGTCAGCCCAAAAATGAATCTGTAAAATTTAAATAACACAAAATGCAGCAGATAGAGGGAAACACCCTGTTGGTCAGTTGTTAGATCTGAGTCAGTGCACTGAACGTTTTATTTTAGTGTACGCAATCAACAAATCCATCCATCTTGTGTACTGCTTATCCTACACAGGGTTGCAGGGAGGCTGGAGCCTATCCCAGGGGACTCGGGGCACAAGGCAGGCGACAACCTGGACGGGGTGCCAACTCATTGCAGGGCACAATCGCACACACTCACATGCCCATTCACACACTAACGGACAATTTAGAGATGCCACTCAGCCTCCAACGCATGTCTTTGGACTGCGGAGAAAACCAGAGTACCCAGAGGAAGCCCCTGGAGCATGGGGAGAACATGCACATTCTGTGTACACAGGGCAGAGGTGGGAATCGAACCCCCACCTGGAAGTGCAAGGTAAATATGCTAACCACTATGCCACCAAGCCCTCCAAGCAATAAATCATATCATGACAATTTACTTCTTATTATCTTCTTGCTTCTAACAAATGTAAATAATGAAGTTAATGCCAATGTACAAATTTATTTCAATTTTAAAAAAAAAAAATAGTTTTAAATTAAAATTAACCTTTTCACCCGAAACAAGTAGTTTCATCACCCTCATATCCAGGTCAAGTCCAAAATCAATTACCCATTACTCAGCTCATATCATGAACGATAAGTTCATAATTTTGATGTTTTCTACATGACCATGAGTGCCATCTTTAGAAATCTATGAGAAATGTAAATGTTCCATTAACAAGTGACAAAGACGACAACAGAAAACTTAGTGCTCGTGTGTGTGTTTGGCCGGGGGGGATGCGGATCATCTCTGAAAGTTGTCCAGCTCGGCCGTACAGGTCTGCTTTCTATTCACTGCTCCTTAATCCCATTTAATGGAATACACTTGTAATTGCCCACTTAGTCTGGTTCCTGTTGGTCTTGCTTGGCTTGCTGGAAGTGTGTGTGTGTGTGTGTGTGTGTGTGGTTGAGTTTCTTCAAGAGTTAATCCTGCCTCCCTCACTGCATCTCTCACAGTCACTGACCCACAGCAGCTTCTCATACAGCTGTGTGCTTCTCTATGGATGACCGAACGGTGTGTGTGTGTGTGTGTGTGTGTGTGTGTGTGTGTGTGTGTGTGTGTGTGTGTGTGTGTGTTCGTGTTCTTAGAATTCACATTGGCACTGAATTGTAATGTGGTGTGTGTGTTCTCAGGGAGTGACACATTTTTGGATAGTAACACAGCAACTCATGTTGCACAAATCAAACTGTATGTGTGTGTGAGTGTTTAGTGGGGGTGTGGGGGGAGATTTTGGAATAGAAAATATATTGTCTGTTTTGTATCAATATTGAGTGTATTAATGCAGATTGGCTCTTTTTTCACCATGTATGTGTGTGTATCAGGCATTTGCCAATGAACCATGAAGTTCCAGACTGTGTGTGGTATCTGTCTGTGTGCGTACATGCCTATGTAAGACACCTAATTCCTAAAGAGGGATTTTTTTTTCATTTTCATTTTTCATAAATGAAAAAAAAAAATTATGATTTATGACTTGTTTGGGAATGTTTAAGTCCCCGAACAAGTACTAATACACATTAAAAGTATTTGGATAATTTCATGTGTTATATATATATATATATATATATACATATATATATATATATATATATATGTATATATATATATATATATGTATATATATGTGTGTATATATTATACATATATACACTAGTCACTAAAATTCATAAGCAGACAATTAATGCTTTTTAATATTCATTAGTTGCATAATACAAACCTTGAATCTGACACAGAATATAAAAAAGAAAAGGAGCAAAATAATCACCTGCAGGAAATTGCTGAGTAGTTGGAGGTTAGCATATTAACATTAGCTTAATGTTAGCGTACTCTATTCATTTAACTGATAGCCTTCATAGTGAAAGGAAAACCATTTTGCATTGCGTATCTTTACAATCAGTAGTTTGTAAGCATGGACTGATCACAATAATGCGTTAATAAATTTTCGGTCTTAAGGTTCTACGCTTCTTTCCTGGCATGGCTTCGTTCCTCTTGAAACTTTGGCCCAGTTCACACCTGGTATAACATGCTTCCTGGATTGATCCCTTTGTAAGTGGACAGCGCAAAGTACAGGTGTGAACGGGGTCAAACGTGTCTCACAGGCACCTTGTGATCAGGTCAGTCAGACTACATTCAGAGGTGGTTTGGGACGCATATGACCATATCACGTCCACAGGAGACGCATTCTATGTGCCTTGGCTGTCCAACTGTGATGAGATCACTCAAGATGGATGTTAATACCAGGTGTGAACAATGCTACAATTTTTATTATGTGTGTATATATACTGTATACTATAAATTAGTGGTGTATTGCAATGAAAATATCTGTATTTGCATTTGGATTTAAACCCAAAGTGAGTGTGGCATAAACCTAAAGGGTTTGTTGTTTGTTTGTTTCTTTCTTTCTTTCTTTTGGAAAATACTGTAAACCCCCAGATGTGGAAATGTCAACAATGTCAGCATGGTGTGTGAATTCTGGCTCTGACTGTTCTTTAACCTCCGCTACATCACTCCACTTTATAATTGGTCTCTACTCCATGGGATTATTTTCACAATCCTGCCCACACGGTTATTTTTGTTTGTACTAAACTATTTTTGTTTGTTTCCATACTAGTACCCTAAATTAAACCAGCATAGCCCTGACCAGACAGTTACTAAGGATGAATGAATGAACACTGTAAATGCACCACACAGCGTTCATGTTAATGTTTATTTTAATGTATTGTGTTGATTGAGAACACCCAATCTGTTCCATCAGAATAATGTTTTCAAATTCTGCTGCTTGTCCAGTGAATATATTTTCTCTTAGATTGAGACCTTGTTGTCTAATGAACATCAGGTTAATGCTCCTAATATGTCCATTTTATGTACACTATATTGCCAAAAGTTTTGGAACGTCTGTCTTTACATGCACATGAACTTTAAGGACATCCCATTCTTAATCCGTAGGGTTTAATATGGAGTTGGCCCACCCTTTGCAGCTATAAAGCTTCAACCCTTCTGGGAAGGCTTTCCACAAGGTTTAGGAGTGTGTTTATGGGATTTTTGACCATTCTTCTAGAAAGCGCATTTGTGAGGTCAGGCACTGATGTTGGTCGAGAAGGCCTGGCTCTCAGTCTCCGCTCTAATTCATCCCAAAGGTGTTCTATCGGGTTCAGGTCAGGACTCTGTGCAGGCCAGTCAAGTTCCTCCACACCAAACTCGCTCATCCATGTCTTTATGGACCTTGCTTTGTGCACTGGTGCGCAGTCATGTTGGAACAGGAAGGAGCCATCCCCAAACTGTTCCCACAAAGTTGGGAGCATGAAATTGTCCAAAATGTCTTGGTAAGCTGAAGCATTAAGAGTTCCTTTCACTGGAACTAAGGGGCCAAGCCCAACCCCTGAAAAACAATCCCACACCATAATCCCCCCTCCACCAAACTTTACACTTGGCAAAATGCAGTCAGGCAAGTACGGTTTTCCTGGAAACTGCCAAACCCAGCCTCGTCCATCAGATTGCTCAACAGAGAAGCGTGATTCATCACTCCAGAGAACGTGTCTCCACTGCTCTAGAGTCCAGTGGCGGCGTGCTTTACACCACTGCATCCGGCGCTTTGCATTGCACTTGGTGATGTAAGGCTTGGATGCAGCTGCTCGGCCATGGAAACCCATTCCATGAAGCTCTCTACGCACTGTTCTTGAGCTAATCCGAAGGCCACAGCCTTTGGAGGTCTGTAGCTATTGACTCTGCAGTAAGTTGGCGACTTCTGCGCACAGTGTGCGCCACAGCATGAGCTGACCCCGCTCTGTGATTTTACGTGGCCTACCACTTCGTGGCTGAGTTGCTGTTGATCCCAATTGCTTCCACTTTGTTATAATACCACTAACAGTTGACCGTGGAATATTTAGTAGTGAGGAAATTTCACAAATGGACTTATTGCACAGGTGGCAACCTATCACGGTACCACGCTTGAATTCACTGAGCTCCTGAGAGCGACCCATTCTTTCACAAATGTTTGTAGAAGCAGTCTGCATGCCTAGGTGCTTGAGTTTGTACACCCGTGACCATGGAAGTGATTGGAACATCTGAATTCAATGATTTGGAAGGGTGTTCCAATACTTCCAATATAGTAGTGCCCTTGTAAAATTTTTATGTTTCATTTCTTTTTTTAATCACTTTTTCCTTCATATAACCTTAACCAAAGAGAATTGTGTTTTTAGCATTATGACTTCTAAGGTGTTTCCAGTGATGTAGTAATAAATATCTTAATTATCTTAACTTGTGTTTGGGCTTTGTGCTTGATCCTCTTTTAACTTTTTTAACCCTTTGAATTCCTTCAAATTCTTAAAAATATTTTTTCACTTTTAACTAGATTTTATTTTTTGTCTTACTTTTGCTTGCATATTACCTTTACATTACTTTATTGTAATTATTGTATTTTTATTCTATATTTACACACCATTGTTAAATATTTTATTGTTATTATTTTGTTTCTTTCACTGCTATTATTTCATTATTATTTGCCTATTTAACTATTTTATTTTTGACTCCTGTTTTAGTCACACTGTGAAGTTTTAATCAAATGAAAGTTTAGAATCAGTAACTTTGGCAGGTTTCCATGAGCTATAAGCATGAAATATGTAAAATTCCATGCATTTTGTTATCTCAGGTAATAACTTGACGCATCTCAGAATAACAGACACACAGCCTAATGGTGGCAGTCTGTAGACCTCTTGAGCTCTTTCTCTCATCAAGAGCCTGTAGGCATAACTAGAAGCAGAGAGAATGTAATTAGAGAGTTTAAAAACGCAGACGAGAGCAAGCTGCTGCTGCTGCACGACTATTAGAGGAATTTAGCAGGGATTTGATGCTTCATTTCCACCAGGGCTTGTTGAAGCTTGAGCCTAACCCACACATATACAAACACTCATAGCTTTTAATGACGGAGTGTGTGTTCTTCCTCAGACACTCCTGATGGGTTCAATCGTCTGGAGGGATTTAAAGCAGCCATGCCACCATTGAGGAAGTTTTCAGATAATAGACTGAAGCTATGAGCTATTAGCCTGCTGAGTGTGAAAGTGCTGCTTTAAAATACATATGCTACATTTACAAAAATCAGTCATTAAAGTGAACGAAGCAGTGTTGAGCTTGCATGGGGCCATTCTTTACTTTCTGCTTTGCTATTTTCCTAGCATCAGAAAATCATCAAATAACCTTGATGTACATTATATGTTTATCAGTCATACTTTTTTAAAGATCTGTGAAGTCATTGATTGAGTGAATCCTTTCATGATTGAGATTCATTCTTGCGTTCAGTGAATCCATTGAATCCCATCTGAGCTTCTTCAGTCAGAGCTGAAGATTTGTACTTTGTACACTGCTCAAGTTCTCTGCATAATTGTGAAAACAGACAACTAAATGAATCTGTGAATGAACATGAATGAGTCAATTAACTAAACAAACTTAAATGACCTGAGTCACTTATATTCAAATACAGAGTGACTGTTACCACACCAAAGTGGATTATTTTTCTACAACAGCACCTTCAAAAAATGTTTTATACCTCTTATACCACAGCAATGCCAACAATTATAGCTTTTTATATATTAAAGAAATACATATCACACTTTTTAGCCAGTTATTATTACATTAATGTTGTTGAATATCTGTAAAATGTTATTTCCAGTTCTCACTTAGGCTATAGCAGCCTCTCGTCTTCTCTCTCTTGTAGTTAAGACCCAAAAAAAAAAAAAAAAAAAAACAACTTGTGCAAAGCATAAAAATTCATCTGTCCGAAGATGTCGAAGTTACCTCTGACTTTTACAAAAAATGGTGACACTGGATTCCATAATTCCATAAATGTTAAACAAATGACCCCTTACAGAAAACCTCACCATATCAGTGATTTTTAAAAAAAATAAATTTATGTGGACCATCTGTGGTACAAGTCCCTGTGAAGTCCCTGTGTTACTATAGAAACAGTACCATATTAGAACGAGTATGTTAATATAAACCTGACCAATCAGAATCCCAAATTCAGCAAGGCTGTGGTGTGGCATTAGATAAAATTTTTTAGGAAAAATATACGGCATTTCATAGAAGTACTAGCCATTACACAATGATGTTTCATAATTATGAAATCCAAAATCATATCACACCTGGGCTTGCGTTTTTTTTTTTTACTTTATATAGACTGCCATACTGAATACCAACAGAATTTCTGTGGAAAAGGTTAACATACACACTTACTTTAGTTAATATAATTATCAAACCTTCTGTTTGGATAAGGATATGTGTCTGCAGGGAGGGGAGCGCCATCATTAGCATTTCATTCTCAGAGTCTTTGAAGTTCACTAAATTCTCGCTTGGCTCAGAACAAGCCGATGGTCTCTCAGGTGTGTAAGAACAGGTGTGTGTGTGCATGTCTTTCCTTGAGGAGTCCAGGTGTGGTTGCCAATATTATCGTCAGACCTGGAGCTGAACTCTAGGTGTCAATGACAATTTGTCCAAAATCAAACCTGAGCCTATAAATGTGCAATAAATGTGAACAAGTTCACGGCAGTAAATCACACATGTCCAGCGCATGCTCTAAAATGTCAGAGAGGAGAACTATCTCAGTTTAGCATTAAATATGCTTGCTGGAATGAAAGGAAACATCCTCAGTGTGTGTTTGTTGTGTTTAAGACTTTAAGAAGGAAGCTACAGAGAAGATTTATGCATTACAATACATAAATGCTGCTGTTAAAGACAAGGATATTTCAGAGACAAACTAAATATAGGTAAACTCAATATTTTTGCTTAGCTGTTTGCTAATCCTATGCAACAGGTGATCATTTGGAGATTGCAAGTTCAAAGTCTGATGGTGCCAAAGCCATCTGTAGTTGGGAGTCCAGGAGAGCAAAACTGGAACCAAGCAATCAATAACAATAAAACTGCTTCTCAAACAGTGTGGCTCACTGCAGCTCAGCGACAAATCCGAACCCAGGGTGACTACTGAAAGGCACAAGTAATAAAATACTCAGAATTCAAATAAATGATTGTGAAACAAATCCATGCGTCTCTGATTTGATGTTAAAATGCATGAGGCGTTTCTTCAGTGGATTATTGAGCACACTTACTAAGTGGCTACACGCACAGGCAAGGGTGCCAATTTGTCAATCTTTAGTGAAAATAAGTCTGTCCATCTATCTGTTTATCTATCCGGTTGACTGTCTATGTATCTGACTGTCTTTCTGTATGTTTGTATATCTGTCTGTCATCAAGACACAGGTGAAATGTGTTTTACTGTAGATTTGTAGCTAAAAGCTGCTCCTTCCTCTCAGCGTTTCTTCCTCATGTCATCTTTCCTTGCTGCTGTTGCCTCTGACTCGTTCATTAGGAATCTAAATCTAGTCCTTAAAATGGTAAAGCAACTTGCGTAATGTTTCTTTGCTGTTTTGCCGAAACACGTCCTGAAATCATCTGGAAAGAGCATGAAACGTCCTGCCAAATGACTTCCAGGGGCTGTTGGTACCTGCATGCACCTTAATCCACAATTTTTGTTATTTTTTCTGCTTAGGTGGCAGAGAGGAATCGCTCGGAGTGTGTCTGAACACACCTGCAGAGAGAGAGTGAGAGAGAGAAAGAGAGAGAGAGAGAGAGAGTGGCCTCCAACGATGCTGCAATCTGAGAAAGATATTAGCCACTCCAAGAAATGTAACACACACATTGCTCTCCATCTCTCTGGCTCGAGGCCATGCTAGAAAACAAGCCGAGACAACAATAAAGCTGGAGAGTTTATTTAGCATGGCAACATGAAAGGCTCAGAAGTTCTGTGCTCTCTGAAGATGCGTGAATCAATAAAGCTTTGAGTTTGTAGAAAGTTCAGATAATTGGTGAACATTTAAAGCAGAGAGATGTGGGAGTGTGTGCATGTGTGTGTGCGTGTGTGTATTCCAGTGAAAGTGTGAGTGATGTGGATGAAGAAGTCTAACTCAAAGACAAATCCAGACAACACAGTTCCATTCAGTTCTATCTATCTATCTATCTATCTATCTATCTATCTATCTATCTATCTATCTATCTATCTATCTAATCTAAATATCCCACTTCATTTCTGATTATTATTAGTGAGGTCATCTGTGTTGTGTTGGATAAATAGTAGTGTATTAGTGGATCAGATTTTTGGCCCCTTTATATCCTCCCTTTAAGTGTTTGTGTGATCAGCATCTTTTTTTTTTTTTTTTTTGCTCTAAGGCAAATTTTAATAAAACAGGTGGATGCTTTGGTTCCTTCAAAGGCCGTTTTGAAGTTTGTACATTATCAGGAGCCGACAATACAAAATTGCAAAACTCACAAATGTACTAACCACACCCTGCCCCCATCAGGAACCCAAAAACGCTGACTTCTGTCTTCCTGCAGATCAAACGTTTTCCTACAAAAAGCACCCAGCTCAGTCCAACTCCCATATGAAGAGGCTGACAAGACAACGAGGGGTTTTAATAACTTGCCGAAACATCAGTGTTTTCATAAAATGCAGGCTAAGTCAATGTAGTGGACATTAAAATAACAGATTTTGCTATGGCAGAATAAAGGGATAGTTCATCAAAAAATAGAATTTAAAGAATTTTCCCATTACTCAGATGTAGTCAATTAGCAGAGACAAGTGTGGTGTACAGTGTAGTGCCTCTTTATGTTCTGCACTGGAGCTATGAAAATACATTCTTTAAAAAAATAACACTCAAGGCTTCTTAGGTTCCACATTGCTATGCTATCAATTTTTCTACCTCACATCACTGAAGTCACTCTATGTTGGTTGCTGGACATTCCTATATTGAGTTCCTGCTGATTGCCTTAATTACTAGTAGCTAGCTACAGAAAAAAAAAGAAAACACATTTAACAAAAAGTTAGATGCAATCTCATTAAATTTTTAGGCGTCTTGCCCATTTTGGCCGCAATTCAGATATATTTCCTGTTAAAAAAAACATTAAAAAAATAAAAATAAATAAATAAAAAAATCTGTAGTTGAAAGTAACGTTTGGTCTTCTGTCTATTTGTGGTGAAATTTGTCTGATTGGATATGTCAAACACATCAACTACAACAAAACACATGGAACTACGTATCTGTGTGTGCACGCACAGCGCATAAGTATTCAATTTGCAACAGTGAAGCATGGTGATGGTGGCATCATGTTGAATGTTACCCATGGGTTCTTGGTTGTTTCTCTGACTAATCCCCTCTTTACCCATTCATGTAATACTTATGCAATCCATAACTTTGCAAATTATACAGATTTCCCCACACTTCACTATTTTGGGTTATTTTGTGTAGATTGTGTACATGACATAAAATCCCAATTAAGTCCATTTCAATTCCAGGTTGTAACACACTACAATATAGAAAAGTTCAAGGGGAATGAATACTTGCTTCATCCAAATGCTAAACTAAGGATTCATCTGTTCCACTGAGCTGCACCTGAGAGAGGGAAACAAGCAAAAGAAAGAAAGAAAGAAAGAAAGAAAGAAAGAAAGAAGAAAGAGAAAAACTCTGCTAGTAGATGAACGTGAACACACAAACACACAAACACAAGAAATGTGGGTGGAGAATCAAGCACTTTAAGATCCTGCCAAGTTTCAACACGTGCTGACAACGCAACGCTCACTGGCGGTTTATATTAAAGTCAAACAATATTAGCAAAATACTGTATGTAATTATGAAATCAAAGGGAAAAACACGGAAACCAAAAGAGAGCCTGGGAGCGTGAAATAATAAATAAAAATGGATTGATCTCAGTTATGTGTGAAAAGATGAATGAAGAAACAAGTGCTTTTAACAGCCTTCCAATGCATGTGTGTGAAAGTAATGACCGCCAATTTATAACAGATTTATGTTATAAAATAAAACCAGGGAAATAACCCCTGGGTGTGTATGTGTGTGTGTTTGTGTGTGTGTGTGTGTGTGTGTGTGTGTGTGTGAGAGAGAGAGAGAGAGCGAGAGAGAGAGAGTGAGACAGGCAGACAGACAGATGTTCTTTACAGATCCTCAAGGGAAAACCTGAGAACAGTATATTGCTCTTCAGTGCTCAAGGTTGCTTTCCAGCAATGAAGAATAAAATGAGAGATAAAAAAAAAAACAATAATAAAATGGTGGACTAAAATATTAACTATCTAATAATCTAAAATTTCATTACATAGTCAAATTAGCTTTAATTATATTGCACATTTAAGGACAACAAGTGTGGCTGAAATAAAATAAATTTAAAAAATGAATGATTAAAACAATAAAAAGCTTTAAAAGACAAAAATCACAAAAAGTCTGCATTTAGTGTATATTATGAGTAATGCTTGCTAATAGACCACGTTTTTTTTTTTTTTAAAAAAACATTTTGATTAACATTATTATTAACAGTTATAATTCACAGGAGCCACTTTTTAATATAAAATTCAGACTTTTTTGGAAACCAATATATCAACCTTAAAAATGTATTTAATTTTTGACACAAAGCCCTGTTTTGTGTTTTATATTTATAAAAAAAATGACATTAACCAAACTTGCAGGTAACAAATTTTTTGTTTATTTATTTAAAAAAAAAAAAAAAAACTTTAAAAGTTCTCTAGTTGCCTCTATCAGAAACGTTTCCAGTAGAAAAAAATTAGATTTTTTTATGCTTAATTATTTTCCCATTAACCCTTAAAGAACCCTACTGGTTAAGTGTGTGGTATATAATTCTTCATTATATTCTTCTTAATAGAACCTGCTGCTGTCTTGGTACAAGGGTTCTTTAAGGGTTCATTGGCTAATTAAGGGTTCTTAGCCTACAAAAAGGGTTCTACTTGGAACTCTCTCTCTTACGGAAAAGTTTTCCCCAGACACACAAACAAAGAACCCTAAATTTCCTAAACAGATTCCTAAAATAATCATATTTGTTTAAAAACCTTAAAGAACCCTTGGAGAATGCTTTTTTTTCTCAGATGTTCTTGGCCCAAACATAATCTTATATCATCTTTACAAATTAACTCACAATGTATAAACGCAACCTGTAGACTAGTCACGTGAGTTTAGAGCGACTCCGTGCTGCAGTTCTGTGTTTGATCAGCAGGTGGCACTGTGCATCTACCAAACACAGCCTGAGGGAAACCCACACACGCCTGTGTCAGGTTCTGGCTCTAACTTCATACACACTTTCTTTGTATTCATTACACTCTGACTAATTTTACTGCGTTAATTTATGGACCTAAATTTGGTATAAATAGATTAAACACAGAAAGAAAACATGCGATTCAAGTCTTTGTGATCTAAACAAACAATAAGAAAGTAAATATTTTATATTAGAGTTCATTTTATAAAGGTTTTATTGAGATTGTATGTTAAAATCAGTTATCAGTTACACTCAGTTGCAGTGTGTGCAACTTCTAGCAAGTGTTAGTTTGTGTGTTCATTTAATGAAGCTTCAGTGTGAAATGCAGAAATGATTGATATAATCAGCAAATACTCAATGTGTAGAGTGAGAACATAAACTGAATTATTAGTTTTCTGCCTGTATTTTTTTTTTTTGCTTTTTTTTGGTAGAGCAATTTGAAGTATTTGAACTATTGCTAGGCCTATGTGGAAATGTTTTTTTTTTTTTTTTTTTGTTAGGAGTGATTTTTTCAATGTTTGTACTTTATTATATTTGTAATGTAAGTGTTTTCTGTGTAAATGCTGGGGTTTTCTTTAAGTCATGTTTTTAATTGTGTCATTTTTCCTGTATTTTTTTTTAAAGTAGCTTCAGTAAAGCTTAGTAGTTTTTAAAGAAAAAATATATATTGGCTGGGTATCGATTTCAGCTGATACTCAAGGATTCAGTACCAGTATCAGAAAAGAAAAAGTGGTATCATGACATCATTAATATTTACCACTTTGATTTACCATTCCCTGTTTTAATAGCTACTGTATTACGTGGATTCAAACCTGATATTAGACTGATACAGTTTGTATCAACTTATATGTATTTTTGCCTGTTTTAGTCAAAAGCTTAAAATATTCCATATTTTTTACATCATTATATTCATATATGCAATATACTTTCTCTCTGACATATATTTAAATACTTGGCTGCTATTAAATCAATTATAAAATCTAAATATTTACCGACATGATGTGTGTCAGGCAGATCAGTGTGTTTGTGTGAAATATTAGCACATATGCTACAAGCTACAAGGAGTCCAAAACAAGACATTTGTGACACAAAGGGTGCTTCTTCTTTTGTGTACTTTATATTTACGTAAATGCAGCAAACCAACAAAGCTGGCAGGTAAATTTGGCTCGTCTTTTTTGTGACAGGCCAGGAGGAGCTGTTTGAAGAGCGCAGGGAGGTTTTGTAGTTTGTGAAATGACGGCTCTGGAGGAGATCAATAGCGTCAGACTGCCACAACATAAATGGATAAGTAGCCATCAATGCATGAAAGACTTTTTTTTTCAAGCCTAAATTGATCTCCATGTTGCCTTCAGGCTGTTTGTGCTGCCCGTCCGCTGCAAAAATACAGACCTACTGCTGAGAAAATGCCCTGACTGCACTGTATTTATATGAGTGTCTGTGTGCGTGTGTGTGCGTGTGTGTATGTGGCTGCAATTTTCAGTTTCAGAAGGTTCAGTTGAGGCCTGTTTTTTTAAGCCTCCTATGAGCCCTAGGGAGGTGTGTGTGTGTGTGTGAGTGTTTGTGTATTGGGTGAAGATCACAAGTTCCATACAGGTGTATCGTGACAATCAGCCATGTGGATTGATGCCTTGTGGTTTTTTTTTTTTTTTTTTTTGGACCTGCGTGACTACGGCGGCCGAGCCGAGGAAGCCACGCAGCTGTGTCTATGGAAATTCTTTGTGTGTGTGTTTGCTTTTGGCTCGCCGCAGCGATAGCACTCGCTTACGAGATGTTAATCCCTCTTGAGCGAGAGCGGAAATTCTGATAGTTTCAACAAAAGTCTTCTTCCTTGAGTTCAATTGATGGACTCTGTGTGTGTGTGTGTATGTGTGTGTGTGGTATGGTGTGTGTGTGTTGTGTTTTTCATCCTCCAAAAGAAGAACACCTGATACACAAGCACACCTTGTACTTGTTGATACTTCACATCGAGGTAAATATCGGTTCTCTGGTTCTCGGATGTTCTCATGCATGGAGTGGGTATCTTGCTGTGTCAACACACCGATCGGAGAAAGTTGAGAGATTTGCGGCTCTTGTTCTGGGAGGATAAAAAGCTTGTCTACGGTGCAGTCTGACATTACACACAGCTATTGAGTGCTTGTTTGTTTTTTATTGATGTCACCGTCTGAGAGATTTGTCTGTTGGAAGCTTTCTCTCTGCCACAGTCGGTGTTCTGAACCCTTTTGTAGACGGTTTTACAGAAACAACATAGGCATGATGATGATGAAATCTGATCTAATCTGGTAGCTCTATAGCTTTACCGTTAGCATTATTCTTTTCGTGAACATATCTGTAGATAATGACATCACAAGTGTCAGTTACAATCAGTTGTGACATTTTTAAAAAGCATGGTGGCCAATGAGATTAAAGAGTCCACTTCAAACTAAGTTATACAGTTTCCTGTTTACATAATAACTTGGATCCTCACTCAGGGCCTTACTTCTGGACATCACTACGCACTACTTACTATCTGATTTTTCCTCTTATACGTTATAGCAGCTATAAACAGTCCTTCCCTCACCAGCCTCTCTTTTTTCTCTCTCTTGAAGTTAAGACAAAAAATGCAGCTTGTCATAAAGTCACATCTTTACCTCTGGCCTGCCTTTACAAAGCGCTGATGCTGGTGACTTCTTCCATATGTGTTTCTAAATAAACTTCTCCTTAAAATATTTTTTTTACCATATCAATGATTTTAAAAATCTGTTTATGTGCAACATCTACCATACAAGTCTCTATGAATGAGCTGTTACTGTAGAAATGATAACGTATTAGAACGAGCACATTAATATAAACCTGTGATTTTTGTTCAGCTGCACTACTGTCAGTTCTGCTGTTCTAGAAAAGTAATCAACACCTTCTGACCAAATAGAATTCAACAGTGCTGTGCTTTAACAGAATTTAGTGCATTACAGTTGATCATATTTAGCTTCACATTTACCACAAGTTTGAAGTCAGTATAACAGTACTGAATTATTTTTTAAACAAATCCTTTAAAACGTTATCAAAAAGTTACATTTCTAAATGTAAATCAGACAGCATACATGCAGGAGAAACCTTTCATCGAGGGAGGAAACACAGGAAAAAAGAGTTAAATTTAACTCTAACAAGGTATGGATGTTGATGTCTTAACATGTCTTAAAATCTTAACATGCTTTGGGAGAGTGTACATATATTTTGCTATTATAGCTTTAAAAAGCTCAATAACTCACATTAGCTTGCTAGTAGATGAGCTAGGTTGCATTGCAATGAGGGTTGTTGATGTAAAAAAAAAACTTGGGATTTTTATATTGTTATAATGATATATTATAATTACCATGCTAGCTAATCAGCTAACTAGCTAACCAATCACATTTCAAGCCTGATAGAAGACACTTGCCATTAATAGAGATACACCCTTGCAGACATTATGGGTAATACACACACCCACCAATACTAACCCTGTAGTAACTGCTATCGAAAAGTCTTGCTAACATTGATTCTATGCATTCCAGCATTTGGAACATTTCTAAAAATTGACCTTCACCAACTAGACTCAAATTTTGGGACTTTGAGAGTGTTTGGGACGGAGCCATAAACCCAGCTGGAGAAAAATGTGCTGTTGGGCTGTAATGAGAGCTGAGAGACAAACATTCTGTAAATGTATAGCAACACAACAGTCAAGGAAAGACAGTTAAACGATGCACTTTATAGCGGAGGTTAACCATCGGCAGCACTGCAGGATTGTGTTTTATACTACTGTTACTAAAAAGCTTCCTGTACCTTTCAATCGCAAGGTTAAAACAAGACTCCACACTTTTACTAACAAATATAGACACTGTGGTTAATAGTCTATGTAATTAATAATGGTATGTTAATACAAAAAGTATTTTTAAAATTTAAATTCAGATTTCAGTTTTAAAATCATTTTGGTTTTTAAGCAACATTAGTACAACATTAATTAGAAATAATATAAAATTACAACAATTTGGTTCAAACATTTTGGTCAAAAATGTGTTGCTGTTTTCTGTGTTGCATTTTCAATTTCATTTTGGTTAATGAAAAAAGCTAAATAAAATAAAATAATTAGTTATTGAAAAGGCATTTTACTTATTTAGCTGTGTTTGATATTGAAGATATTGTAATTTTTTAAAATATTTAAAAAATATTCATGAAAAATGAATAAAGATTAGTTATATTAATATTTTTATTTTTTGCCATAATAATAATAATAATAATAATAATAATAATAATAATAATAATAATAATTTTGATTGAATACTTTTTTCTGGTTACTAAAACTATATTTTGATTAGTAAAGCAAGCTGTATGGTTGAAATTAATTGTATAATGCTAATATGAGAATGGGATGAAATCGCAACATTTTGGTTTAACAGTTTTATAAAAACCATTTTATATAAAAACAAAAAAAAATTATTTTGGTGAATTTTCTGTTCAATGGATAAGGGTATATTGTTGAAAGAAAATCGATTATAAGGTTATAAAATTTTTATTTAAAGGTTATAAAAAGCTGTTTTTTTGTTCTAGCAGCAAATTAAGGCATTGCAGTTAATTTTGGCTCTTTTCTAACTGATATAAAGTCAAATTAAAGAGTGTCTGAGGTTGGATTAAGGAATAAATGCAGATGTCGGAGTGCTGATGATGAACAGTGGAACAGTGAGCTGCCAGCTCTTGGCTCAGCTCCTTTGGCTGTTCGCTTTATTTTCATTTATCTTCTTCAACAAGCTGTCAAAATCTCTGCCAGAATTCTCTGAGCTGCTGGCTCACAATCTGATTCTTTCTGTGATTTGGGACGAGGTCGAGGAGCATGACCTCGACGAAGCCCTGGACATTAATCATGATCTCCACCACTCTCAAGCCAGGTGAAGATGCATGATGGGAAGTGGAGTCAGGGGTCAGAGGGGTTTAGTACTCTGGCGATGTCCCACTGTGCAGTAGTGACAAGTAAAGAAGATGAGTAAGTAATAATAATAATAATAATAATAATAATAATAATAATAATAAATTTTAATAGAAAATATTAATAGAAATGTACTGCTTGAAGCCATTTATCACTGTTAAACCTGAAGTACACCCAGAATGCATTGTGGGTAATACACACTCACTTGCTCGGCTACAGGAAATAACTCAGTATTCACCGTTATCCATGAGTCATAGCCGAAGCCAGTTTTGTATTTCCAGTTATAGCATTGTTTATATTGTCAGTAAAAGTATCCTAGTGGAATTAGATGAAATGGCAAAAAATCTGAGATGGATCTATACTGATGATTTAATAACTGTTTAATAGAAGCCGATCTGTCGGAGCTTATTGTCTGAGTAAATGATATAAGGATAGGACTAGCTAACATATAGGCCTATTTTCAGCCATTTTTGCCATTCAGTGTATATTAAGGAAATACCCGATTTCATATAATGATTGGTTTGATTTTTTTTTTTAAATCTACCTACCAACCAAAATCCACTTTAAGCATTACTTTTAAAGAAAATGAAAAACGTCTCATTTTTGTCAGTATGTGGTGGAAGTATTCCGAACACACCATCCAAAGTCTTTCTGCTGCTGTGGCAGTGTAGCGTAAGTGTAATTCCATTTGAATCATTCTTTGATTATTCAAAGAATTCAAATAATACTGTGTTGGGTTTTCTATATAATATGCAGTATTCCATACACTTTGGTATTCTGTACACTTTAGTATTCCATAAACCTCAGTATTCCATGCTCTTCAATATTCCATAAACTTTAGTATTCCATACACTTCAGTATTTTTTACGCTTTAGTATTCCATACACAAGGATGAGAGTGCATATTATTATTTTTATAATAAACAACAAAAAAAAAAAACAGGATGTAAATAGCTACATTAACAAACAAATTATTGAATAAAATAAGATACAGTTTTGAGGTTAAATCTAGCATCCTAAGGATTCTTCAGTTTGTCCCTCTGGGGGAACCTTTAAAGTTTCTATGTAGAATCCTACAACAGAGTGATTCCCTATCTGGAAGGGTTCCAACAAGAACATTTTTAGAAGGCTAAGGACCTTTATCTAATAAAACCTCAATACCCTTTTTCTAAGAGTGTATTAGAAAAGGTTTTAAGTAGAACCCTGGGATGTAAATAAAACAGCCAGTCATCGATAAAAAGTGAGAAAGTAGGTAATCAGTGTTAGAGGTGTGTACCGAGTCACATGACTTGGACTTGAGCCAGACATGATTGGACAAAATGGAAAAGGACTCGTGGGCTGAGGTTAACTTGATCTTGAGCCGTTTGACTCAATATTATTTCTGACTTCTGATCAGGATCCATGCAGAGAAGATGTTGGTGTTCTTTTTTCTAATGTACGCCATTAAATTTAGCACCAAAGAAATATTTTTGAGGAGAAAATTGGATTCCTTTTGTAAGCTGATGATGTAAGAGACTGTGATGTGGTGATGGTGTACAGTAGAGCTTGTGTTGATCAGAAAGGCATCGCTGTGTGTGTGTGTGTGTGTGTGTGTGTGTGTGTGTGTGTGTGTGTGTGTGTTAGTCTGCATTCCTTCTTAATTACCAATGACAGCTAGCAGTCAGAAACAACAGAGTGTTTAACTGAAGCTGACACTCGGTTTTGTGAACACCTCGTCTAAGAAATGGGTGTGCTGTGACCTTAACGACCTCCAGCTGAAAAGCTGCCACACTCGATAGTGTGCAACCCTTACAATCTGCTTCAATCATTTCGCACTGTAAACCTGTTCAGAGTAAAATACTGAGTGACGATGGGGTGGTGTGATGAAATGGAGTTCTTGTTACCACCCTGAAGTTGATTATTTTCTTATAACAGCATGGACTGAAGTGTTTTATTCCTTTTATATCCCAGCAATTTGCCAATGAGTACAATTCTTTACTTCTTTGTTTGAATTTGTTTGAACTTCTTTGTATGAAGAATGACATCATACTTTTTTTTCAATTTATAGTTATATTTAATGTTAGATCCTATTCTCATGTACGTTATAGCAGCTATAAACAGTCATTCCCTGTCTTCTTTTTTTCCCCTCTGTCTTAAAGCTAATGTGACAAAATTGCAGCTTGTCATGTTACCAAGAAACCGCAAAGTGTAAACTCATCTGTCCTGTCAGAAAAGTTACAGCTTTACCTTGGACTGTTATAAAGCGCTGACCATGGAGCCCTGGAGATCTCCTTACAGTGAGGAAAACTTCACTATATCGATGTTTTTTTCCATTTATGTATCTGCCATTAACGATAACAAGCGAGTTAATACAAACCGGTCATTTGCAGCTTTATTACTGTCAGAGCTGCTGTTATAGAAAACTAATCAACACCTTCTGACCAATCAGAATCCAGAATTCAACAGCATTGCTGTATAGCTCTTTGGTGTGAAACTAAAATGGATGGATTTTTTTTTTTACTGCTTTTAAATACGTTGTGCACTTTATTGTCATCTTGCTGGGTGCATATTTTTCTTCCTGCTTGTGTGCCTACTATTAGTTTGTGATTAATCTTTACTGTAATCCACTGAAGGTTCTAAGCCTTTTTTATTTTTAACAGCATGTTTTTTTTAAAGATGTATTTGAGCATATGTTCAGGGACAACATAAACATGATCCTTCAGGGTTAATACTGAATTATTTACTAAATATTGAATATATTCACCTACAATTAATATTATTATTATATTTCAGTGAACCATACACTAATTATGTAATTTCAGTGTAACATTAGAAAAGTCAACACAACCTTGTTACCCCTAAGGTTACTCTTATCATCAACACCAAACTCACATGAGCACACTATGTTTCCTTTCTTGACTGGTCTGAAATCTGAACCCACATGCACTCCGAAAAACACAATCAAAGGACGGATTAATAATCTTTTATTATCGGAGGGTGCGTCAGATCCTCTAAACGTCATTTTAACCGTGCACGAGAAGTTCTCAGACATCCTAAAGGTCTCAGGGGCCCGGCGTTGAGGTGAGCACGGCCCCGGCGTGTGGTTTTTTTTCTTTTTCTTTCTTTCTTTTTTCTTTTTCTTTTTGTTGTGCATTCGTGTGTGTGGTTGGCTGGCATGGTTTGAATTTCGAAGCGGTTGTTTGCTTTTGGTAGGATGAAAGCGAGACGGCGAAACCTGCGTTTGCTCACCTGGAGCTGCCGTCCGTTCAGGTGCGTTCGTAAACAAAACGGTGGCTCAATGCTGGAAAGCTGCGCCCTCGGGCCCTATGAAAAAAAAATCAGCTGTTTGAGCTTTGATCTTTACCTTCAAACCTCTCTCTCTCTCTCTGTCTGTGTGTGTGTGTGTGTGTGTGTGGAAAGGGATTAGGTCTGAATCAACAGGTCGACTGCAATAGGTGTCAATTTGGGCCTTATTTTCCAACACACAAGCAATAAACTGAAAATGATTAATGTGGTGTGTTATACATATCATACAGCTGAAGCATCCTATAAATCCTCAGGCTCAAAAACTTCAAGGATAAAAAACACTCTGTATCTGGAGAATAACAGGTCTGATTATCACACTGTGTCTCCCCGCCACCCCCCCCCCCCCCTTATTTCTAGCACGCACGCGATAGAGATCAAACTGGAAATTGTAATTGTTGTGTATTATCAGGTGTATTACAGGTGAAGTGCACTATAAATCTAGTGATTATAAAGTGTCAGGGAGATGAAAAGGGGGCCAGATGAATTCACCCGTCCGTAGAACAAGTGCAATTGACACGATTCTTTTATTTTTCAACATGTAATATAGGTGAAGGACACATAAATTGTACGCTTGAAAAACTTTAAGTATATGAAAGTTCTGAACTATGAAGATCGCTGACCTACTGTATTATTAGTTGTATTGTTATCATCTGATTTTTTGTATTTAACTCATAATCACAGGGTTGGGGTAGAGGTGGTTATTTTATATTTACCTTTAATCTAAATTCTATTGACCCTCTTAAAATAATAATAAATGATCACAAAAAGGGAGATCATTTTAACACCAGGTGTTGGATTTTTCTTCTTAACTTCTGATGCTCACGCGACAGAGATGAAACTGAACGCCGTAATTGTGTGTTATCAGGTGTGTTACAGGTGAAGTGCATTGTGAATCCAGTGCTTATAAAAAGTAAAGGAGTAAAGAATGGATGAGTTTGTTCAACTGCAAAACAAGAAACTTTTGACCAGTAGACATGAAACGGAAAATTACTGATGTTCTTTAAGTTGGAATACAGATAAAGGGCACATAGAAAGGGTGTAATATAAAGATTATTTTAGTTATTATATCTATGTATTAGTATTATTGTAATATCTGTAATTTTTTTAATAATAATAATAATAATAATTATTATTATTATTATTATTATTATTATTATTATTATTATTAAAAATCTACAGATATTACAATAATATTAATACATAAATGCTTTTTTTCTTTTAATTTAACTCAATGATGGGTTTGGTTTGGGAATTATTATATTATACTTACCTTTAATGTGTAGTCTACTCACTTAGAGTAGATGTTTAAAACTCATTTGTCACCTAAAATAATAAAAAAAATGAATTAAAACAAAAAATTGATATTATTTATTATTTGATACTCATTTGCAACACGCATGAGGGAGATAAAACTGAAAACTGTAAATATTGTGTATTTCAGTCTTAAACTCACAAAAGTTTGGAGTGTGGAGAAAGACGGCTGAGGAAGAAGTGCAACGTGTGTGTATTTCAGGTGTATGATGGGTGAAATGTGTCATTAAACAAATGGCTTAAAAGATAAAAAGTTCTGCATCTATAGAATAACAAGTCTGATTTAAAAAAAAAAATCAGTTTCTGATGAGAGGAAATTGCTGATATAAATGTGGTTATAAAGTGGTTATACAACATCAAGGAACCCATTAGGAAGCAAAGAACCCATATTCATAAAAAAACAAACAAACAAAAGTATTTAATAATATAAATACATTCCACTGTGGCCGCCCCTGCCTTAACAACTTAACACGAGACTAATTTGCATATTATTTGCATACTCTGCTGTGATTGGCCCATGGCTGCTGCCACTGTAAACTTATGAAAACTATATATGTAATAAAAATGCAATAGATACTTCATAGTTTGGTGAATGTGTAGGATATGGGTTGTAACAGATTTATGCACTGCTTATGAATGCGTTATGAAGGCCATAATGTAGTTGCTCTTTATGTAAAATGTTTCTGAAAAATCATATTATCTAGAGAACTTTATCTTGGATTCTGTGACTTGTCTTAGAGAAAAGAGTTTTAAAAATGAATGTAAATTAATTTTAAGGATGCACCAATGGTGTAAGGGTCCTCAGTAGTGTGTACTATCTATCTAGGGCACTAGCATGTATATCTTTCAATAAAACTTTTCCCTGTTTCAACACCTGATCCTCGAGGAGCTCCACCGCTGCCAAAGTCGAGTAATTGCCGCTTACTCAGAGATTACTCTGATAAATTACTCAGCTAATTGAAATAATGGTATTTGCCAAAGCTGGTAATTACTTCCAAATAATTAACCACGTGTGATTGAAGTGCCTCAAGAGCGGCTAATCAAATAATTTGACCTCGCAGATTTGATTTGAGACATTTCGTAGCGAGTGTCTAAGCGTCATCCTGTGAGGAGGAACGTTGTGCCCTGGGGTGCTCATTTACTCGTCTTGTTTATTTATTTACCCTCAGGGTTTGTTCAAGCGGTGGCTTTTACGATAAAGCTGTTGTATTTCCTTTGTTAATAGCATTCCCGCTTAGCATATCAAACAACACAGCAACAATTCCTGCTACAATGTACTTTACACTTAAAGACTCTGTCATCCTCCATTGGGCTTTTTTAGGTGTGAAGCAGTAAGCAGGAGTGTTAATTGGGTGTGAAGAGAAACACAAGGCCCTCGTCCATGAACGACCCCTCAGAGGCTCAGGGTTAAGCCTGCGATAAAGCCCAAACTTCCTGTTTTTGGCTTGTTTTAATGGCTGGAAGTAAAAGTAAAAAGAAAGCTCCCTGTGTGGTAGGGGGTTTATAATTTTTAAGCTGCTCTAAACATCTGTACTTAACTCTTCCTCCAGTCCACTTCATTGAATGCCAACGCGATTTGTTGACAAAATTTTTCTTTAGGTTGCTAAGCTTATTACTGGGGTCTTTGAGGATGATGACATCATCACATGGAAGTGTGTGAGTGTATTAAGTGTACTAAACCTCTTAAATCTGCCCCCATCACCCCACACCCCACACATCCCCTCCTTCCCTACTTTTTAATCCCTGAGTAAACAGGATAAGGTGCCATTACTTTTAAGATCAAATAGAGTGACATTTGAATGTACAGTATAGCCTGTCATGCTTTAGTCTCAAAAATTGATCACTCTGGACAAATGCATTTGTCAACGGAGAGCAGCTACGAGGCTAAAATAGTTAGCAAATAAGGCTCACTTATGACCATCAGTTTAACATCACGCAACCTGCATGTATATGGGGGATGTGGTAGCTCAGTGGCTAAGATGTTGGACTCCTGATTGGAAGGTTGTGAGTTCAAATCTCAGCACTACCAAGCTGCCACTGCTGGGCCCCTGCGCAGGGCCCTTGAGCAAGGACCTCAACTGCTCAGTTGTATAAATGAGATAATTGTAAGTCAATGAAAGTGTCTGCCAGATGTTTAAATCAACACACACTTGCTCTTAAATATCATCCAATGTAAAAAAAAAAACCCCAACATTTTAAAAGCTTACTTTTTAAATCTCAGTTGTGGTTTTCTTATTCACACATTTAAAAGTGTGCATTATTATTATTATTATTATTATTATTATTATTATTATTATTATTATTATTATGTACTGTAATATAATAGAAAAGAATATTAATTTCCTATGAGCAATTCTTCATTCCGCACTTACAATGGAAATTAAAAGTAACAAATTAAGTATAAATTAAAAGAAATAATAGCAGAAAGACAGTAAAAATAATAAATTAAAGCATTATTATTATTATTATTATTATTATTATTGTTATTATTATTGTTTGTTGTTGTTGTTGTTGCTTACTTTGAGCTGTTATTTCTAGCCTTACAAATAGAAATTAAAATATATTAGTAATATTACTTTAATATTACTAGATACTAAATATATTTCTTAATAAAAAATATTAAATATTAAAACATGATAATAAAATTCATGATTTTTTTATATATCACACTATACTGTATATCAGTTAAAATAGAAAACAGAGTAATATATTTATTTACATTTATTATGTTGAGCACAGAAAGTAGAAATAAATAGAAGCTATAATAATCAATAGAAATAAACGTAATGAAAATCGGACATTTAAAGAAAAATAAAATTCCAGTAAAATCTCAAAATCAGTAGTACATAAATATTGTAAACATACACATACATAGATAAGAGAAATAAAAGTTATAAAAATGAAGCCCAGAGTCAATAATTGGGTTTTTATGACGTCTGTGTAAAGGTGTGGTGTGTGTACTGAACACACCTTTAACACTACACATTCTGTTTGCGCCGTGGGTCATGTGACTGTACAACTCTGAATAAACACTTCACCATCATCTAACAGATCTAAAAGTGAGACTGTTAAATGTTTAATGACTCTCAATAAAGGTAAATTATGATCTATATGATGTGTAACACTCACACACACACACACACACACACACACACATACACTTAACACTGCAGCTGCTTTCTGCTCATCGAGACGAAACAATTACTCTCCCTTAAGCACTTCACATAATCCTCTCAGGAGATTCACACTGTAATTGCTGAGCTATAGGCTGTGGCAAGACCCCCATCCACACACACACATGCACACCTACACACATGCACACACACACACACACACACCCCTCCAGGCCACACACACACAATGGTGGTGTCCTCAGCAAACACACAGTGCTGCTTAATTAGTTGCATGAAGCGGGACAGCAGTGCATCAGCACAACCATTGTTCACTCTCACAGTGTGTGTGTGTGCGTGTGTGTGTGTGTGTGCGTGTTTGTGTGTTTGAGAAAGAGTTTAAAAGTGTATATAAAAAAGCGTGAGTGTGTGAGTCATGTGTTTTTTATTTAACTGCATTTGTATTTTGGTTTTGTGTTGAAATTTTGTCGTTTATTTTCCCAGGACTGATGAATGAAATGAAATGTGAATGCACATGCGCAGCTTCCGATTTATACCCTGCGGAAACAGGACATGGTGAAAGACAAACAGCAGAGTGTCTGTCTGTCCCTATCTCCCTCTGTTCATGAAAGAGGAAAGAAATAGAGAGAAAGAGAAAGTAAGACAAACGCACACACACACACACACACACACACACACACACACACACACACACACACACACCTTTTATTGCTGTCTCTCTTTCTCTTTCCCTTTCTCTCTCTATCTCTTTCCCTGTCTCTCCCTCTTTTTCTCTCTGTCAGTCTGTCTCTTTTCCTCTCTCTAGCTCTCTCCCAGTCCCCTCCCATTGGTAGTTATTAAATCAAGTCATTTCTCCTTTGCATAAAGTTCAACTTCATTCAACTTCAATCAACTTCAGTGATGCCATTACTTCTGTTTAGTACTTCTGTTACAGATAGTGACATCATTAGTTCTGTTCAGTACTTCTGTTACAATTAGTGATGTCATTACTTCTGCTTAGTACATCTGTTACAATTAGTGACATCATTACTTCTGTTTAGTTCTACTGTTACATTTAGTGACAGTATTACACCTGCTTAATACTTCTGTTACAGTAGCCGACATCATTAGTTCTGTTCACTACTCCTGTTAAAATTAGTGACATCATTACTTCAGTTTAGTAGTTATCTTACAATTAGTTACATTATTACTTCTGTTTAGTAATTCTGTTACAATTAGTGACATCGTTACTTCTGTTTAGTACTTCTGCTACAATTAGTGATGTCATTCCTACTGCTTAGTACTTCTGTTGCAATTAGTGATGCCATTACTTCTGTGTAGTTCTTCGGTTACAATTAATGACATCATTACTACTGTTTAGTACTTTGGTTACAATTAGTGACATCATTACTTCTGTTTAGTACTTCTGTTACAATTAGTGACATCATTACTTCTGTTTAGTACTTCTGCTGCAATTAGTGATGTCATTCCTACTGCTTAGTACTTCTGTTGCAATTAGTGATGCCATTACTTCTGTGTAGTTCTTCGGTTACAATTAGTGACCTCGTTTCTCCTGTCTAGTACTTCTGTTACAGTTAGTGACATCATTAGTTCTGTTCACTACTTCTGTTACAATTTATGATGTCATTACTTCTGTTTAGTACTTCTTTTACAATTAGGTGACATCATTACTTCTGTTTAGTACTTCTGTTACAATTATCGATGTCTACTTCTGTTTAGTACTTCTGTTGCAATTAGTGACCTCATTTCTCTTGTCTAATACTTCTGTTACAGTTAGTGACATCATTAGTTCTGTTCACTACTTCTGTTACAATTAGTGATGTCATTACTTCTGTTTACTCCTTCTTTTACAATTAGGTGACATCATTACTTCTGTTTAGTACTACTGTTACAATTATCGATGTCTACTTCTGTTTAGTACTTCTGTTGCAATTAATGACATCATTACACGTTTAGTACTTCTGTTACAAATAGTGGTCATTACTTCTGTTCAGTACTTCTGTTACTGTTACAGTTAGTGACGACATTACTTCTGTTCAGTACTTCTGTTACAATTAGTGACCTCATTACTTCTGCTTTGTAATTGTTATAATTAGTGACGACATTAATTCTGTTACTTGTTAGTTACATTATTCTCATAGCTCCACTGTGCAGCTAAAGAAAGGAAATGTCACTCAGTTTAAATGCCATGGCGGATCACCTACACAGAACAATGACATTTTGAAAACTGTGTTGTTGTATCACCTAATTACCATACTGGAAATTCATCATCCTGTTCCGTCTCTAATTAAAAGTAAAACACATGAGCCTTTGTTTTCTCCACACAGTGTTCTCTTTATTCTACCATTTGTCTGAGAAACATTTATATGATTTCTGAGATTTTGCCTAGTAAAATAAGAGGCCATTTTGGGCATGACACCAAATGAGCAAGAGCCCTGGAAGAGAAACAAGTGGCTGAGTGACACAGCAACATGCTAAAGGAGCACATTCCTCCAGAGTTTCTCATGAAGAATTGAACTTAGTAAAGGGGACAAGCGAAATGCTAATGAGAGCTGCATCAGTGAGCCGTGTTTTCCCCCAGGGGGTTTGTTCAGGACCTTAAATTCACACACATTCCTTCAGTTTCAATACAGCTAGAACTAAAAATTGTTCAAGTTGGATGACATGATGAATTCACGCTATGGTAATCATCCATTATGGCCATCTGTAGTGTGTGAAACATTGTGGTTTATAGGGCTGCTAATGGTAGCTAGCTAGTTACCTAGTGGCATTACATACTACTTCAACAGGTTGTCAATGGAGGAGCTAAATATGCGTAGTTAAATAGCTAGCTAGATGTCTTCTTGTTGTGTTTTTTCATAACTAAGTGTGGCTAAACCCAGCGTACTTTTTCACAGGAAGTGGTTGCTTGATTGACATTTCAACCAACCAGTCACAGACTTTTCTTGGAGCCTGTTGGTGAGCTTGCAAGATTCTTATGTGTACTCATGAAACTCTTCAAACAAAACTCAAAGTAACTTTTAAAGATGCTGTGAACATTTTTATCCATATATAAAATAGTAGACAGCCAATCAGGTTGCATCCCTCAAGATTCTAAAACTTGAGGCCAGAATAGACAAAAGACTTTTTGTTTATCTTTTCACTTTGGTTAAGGATTTGCTACATTGACCACGCTGCCATGTAGCCATTAGGCTTCTCGCTGATGCACTTACACTGAGAAATGGCTGGCTATTCTGGTAGATTCTGGTATTTTCATTTTCATTTTTTTAAAAAAAAAAAATTATTTTCATTTCATTTTCAAATGTGGCCAAAGCTGCCTACTTTTTCGCAGGAAGCTGTTGTTTGACTGACATTACAACTGCCCAGTCACTTTTCACAAAGCCTTTTGATGAACTTGAGCAATTATCATGCTTATCCTTTTAACTCTTCAAACATAAATATGAAACAGCTTTTAATGATGTGTTGCTCTGAACATTTTCAAGCAGAAGTGGAGAGAGTGCAGACTGAAGCCTTCATGATTCTGATGTTTGTGGCTAGAAAATGCACAAAAGACTACAGGTATAACAATGCACAAAAACATTATTGTAAAATCATTTGCTACTTCTTTATCACTCTTGATTGAGAGATCAGATGGAATGTTTGTGCAATGCAAAATTAGGATTATTTTTTGAAATCTCAGGAGAATTCGCACTGTTTTCCAGCCACCACCTGTTGATTGAGAAAAGAATGACGGTAATAATAATAATAATTATTCTGAAGTAGCACCAAAAAGTGCTTAATTATGGATTCTTTTTAATAATTATAGTAATATAACTCAAAATGCTGCTAAAAATGTTGATGTTTGATACTTTCAGGCTCAATCCAGGAAAGATCTGAGTCTCTAAATTATTGTCATTATCTTCATCGTTATTACACAAATTATCATCACCTTAAAGATGGTGAGGGCAACGAGCAAAGATGGAGGCTTAATGATTTGTTCCCTGCTTTCAGATGAGAGCGGACCAATTAATTACTGGTAATTAATTTTACCTTCGTTTGGAGCTTGGAGCCGTGGAACCTTATGCTTAATCTGGCTCATCTCGAATTGATGGGAACCCCTTTTATCGCAACTCTTCTGGAGGTAAGGAGGAACAATCTTCTTATTCATGGGACTCCATGCTAACACACACAACACACACACAGTGAGAGAGAGAGAGAGAGCGAGAGAGTGAGACAGTGAGAGAGAAAAGAGTCTGGCCCTGATTAATGGCTGCTAATTAGCAATGTTAATGACCAGGTGTGCGAATGCAGGCCAGCTCCTCTCAGCATGGAGCTGCTCCTCATTGAGAGACGTGCAAATTCATTCCCACTGACCTCTTCTCCTCAGGCCGGCAACCCACGATGCATCAATCTCTCATTACCCAGAGAGCTGAGTGGAGGGAGGCCGGGGCCTGAGAGTTGCCTGTGTTCCCATTTCCAGCCTCCTGGATTGTATTAATTAAGCACAATCTTGGCCAAGATGGTGGGGGCACTTGGGAATGGGGTGAGTAGAAGGGGGGTGAGGGGATTGTGAAAGGATGAGGGGATGAAGAGGAGGAGGAAGAGTAGGAGAAGGTGGAGCAGGAGGAGGTCCAGAGGGAACCTCGGCAATGGAGGCTGCAAAATCATGGCTGTTAGAACTGACTCATGAATTTAAAGCTTTGTAGTGCTCATCAATGATCAAGCTTTTAATTTACAGACAGAGAGAAGGAAAGAAAATGAGAGAAAGAACGAGACGATCTTGACTTATTGACCTTCTTGTTTTGTATCAAAGATGATTTGAAAACAAAACATTTAATACAAACTTTTTACTTATCTCATTACATATACTATATGGCCAAAAGTATGTGGACACCTGACCATGACACCCATATGTGCGTGCTGAATATCCTATTCCAAAGGCATGTGATTAATATGGATTTGTTTCCCCTTTGCTGTTATAGCAGCCTCCACTCTTCTAGGAAGGATTTCTACTAGATTTTGGAACAAGGCTGTGGGGATTTGGGCTTATTCAGCCTCAAGAGCAATAGGCACTGATGTTGAGTGAGGAGGCCTGGTGTGCAGTCAGTGTTCCAGTTCATCCCAAAGGTATTCAGT
>CM040985.1:11491380-11513445 GCA_022985145.1 Pangasius djambal
GTGGCATCCTATGACAGTTCCACGCTGGAATTCACTGAGCTCCTGAGAGCGGCCCATTCTTTCACAAATGTTTGTAAAAACAGTCTGCATGCCTAAGTGCTTGATTTTATACACCTGTGGCCAGGCCAAGTGATTAGGACACCTGATTCTGATCATTTGGATGGGTGACCGAATACTTTTGGTAATATAGTGTATTATAATTATTATAAGATATAAGGGGGGCATGGAGGCTTAGTGGTTGGCACTGTTGCCTCGCACCTCCAGGGTTGGCGGTTCGAATCCCGCCTCTGCCCTGTGTGTGCAGAGTTTGCATGTTCTTCCCGTGCTTCAGGGGTTTCCTCCGGGTACTCTGGCTTCCTCCCCCAGTCCAAAGACATGTGTTGTGTGCTGATTGGCATTTCCAAATTGTCCGTAGTGTGTGAATGGATGTGTGAGTGTGTGGTTGTGCCCTGCAATGGGTTGGCACCCTGTCCAGGGTGTCACCCGCCTCGTGCCCTGGGATAGTCTCCAGGTTCCCCCTTGATGGATATAAGATATAATTGTTTCAAAATAAATGCTTGCTTTTACTTTTTTTAAAACCAACTTCTCATTAAATTTCTTTTTTTGTCAGTCAGTTTTCTTCTATGTGAAATAAAGCCAGTCATATGTGTTTGTGCCAATTTCATTTTAGAGATATAGCTCTAATATAGTTTCTAGATATCAAGTGGTTCTTAATGAGTTCGTTATGGCAGTTTAATGAAATGTGTTGTTCTTAATGGTTACTTGATGGTAATCAACTACCCATGAAAGAAAATGCTTGTTGTAGATCTGCCGACCTTCATGCACAGGAGCGCAACATTTTAACATCAGAGAATGTTGCTACGACTTATCATTCACAAATACTTCCTAATGTAACTCTGATGGAAACCATTAAGCCAATTTCTATTATATAATGGAAACCAGATTTTCTTAGATTGTATGGTTTTTTTCAGCAGGAAGCTACACATGAAATAGTGAATAACTGTGTCAGATAATCAGTTAATTAAATAATATTAGTAACTGTTTCATTCTTTATGCTGCCACCCACACTGCACGAGTGTAGTGCAGGAAAATGCACAGAGAGAGAGAAAGAGAGCGTGTGTGAAACGATGGACTGCGCACACACACACACACACACACACACACACACACACACACGCACAGGTAGGATTTCGTGATAACCGGTGGCAGGACTAAGATGGCCTGCTTAATTCTCGTCCATTCTCGGGCCTGTGAGTGGGAAAGTAGCGTTTATCACACGGCGCGCCACTGAGCTAGTGTTCCCACACACTCTGGTTACATTATTATGGGGTTCGCGAACGTCGCCGGCCAATCGTGACCCTGGGTTCTGGTCAGCTGACCCTGGGTAGGACAACATGGCGGAAACTCAATCTGTGCGATGGAGTTTCGGGCCGAGCCCATTGATAGCCACCTCCTCTCTCACTGCACTGCAATTTTCAGCTTCAGTTTCACCTTTTGCTTTCATGCTTTGCTGTTCACTCCCAAGACCTGGTGTGTGTGTGTGTGTGTGTGTGTGTGTGTGTGTGTGTGTGTGTGAGAGAGAGAGAGAGAGAGAGAAAGAGAGAGAGACAGTTTAGAGTGGACTTTTGTATACAGGTGCTGTGATGAAGCACCACCTAGCTGACATTACAGCTGTCTTTGCAGAGTTTGTGCTTCTCAATATCACCCTTTTACAATGTCATTTCCTGCTAGGTGCAATCACTCCTCTAGCTAACCCCACGGGGTGGCCGAGTTTCCCTAATCCCAAAACATCTTGGGAATTATATTGGGAAAAACCAATAAATCATGGAAAATTGGCTTCAATACATTACTGAACTGAGATGCCCCTCAGTCTCATCACACATCATAAGTTTTATTGCTAGTTTATTTGCTGAGGATGGATCTACAACTAGAGTACTGTGCACGCAATTCCGTAGCTAGCAGATGCCAAGTTAGTGTCTTGCAAGTTAGCCACATAAGCCAAATGCGTAAGCTGTGAGGTTGTGTTATGTTAGCTAAAGGCATGATTTCAGCGATAAGTGACATTAGAACTGAAAGTATCTCAACTGTATGAAAATTAGGTAGGATGCCATAAAGCAACAAATCCAAACAATTAGCTCAAATGATTCCTTGCACCAATCCTATGGAGCATTTGGTCTGACGCATTAGTTCCTACTTGCAAATAGTTCCCGCAAATATGGATGAGAAAAGTATAATCATCTTTTGTCTTATCCTGCTATATACAACCTCTCACTAAATGTGTATAGAGACATTAGCAAAATAAAGCTTGGAAGGAAGAAGATCATTGGTGCTTCTGGTAAGTGTATGTAGTTAGTACAGTTATCTTGCTTTGCTAATCTAATCTGAAAACGAGGCTAGTACAAAGCCGGGTATGCAACGTAAACCAATTTTCACACCGAATAGTGCGTTATTTAATTTGTGTTTGACTACTTAGCTTTAGAATCTATATATAGCTACTACTGTTTCTCATTGTTACTAATAAACACTGGACAGGCCACACCCACAAGTAACAAACTACAAGCAACACGAGTGATGGCAGTGTAACAGAGGACATTTCTAGAACATCCAATAATGTGTGTAAGAGGTTCTAATAAGGTTCAGCTGTAACATGCTGCAGTGTTTCTTAAAACATATTCTGAAAAATGTTTGCTCTGTCATCGAGAAATTGTATGCTCAAGAGAGAATAACTGGACATACCCTCTGAGAGGGAAGGATGACGTTAATTTTTAGTATTGTTTAGAAATATGACAGAGGCATTGACTTTTTTTTAATATTTGATGCCTTAATTGAATGAATGAATTTGAATGAATGAATGAATTCAATATTATTTTGAGTTACTCCACAAACATTGATTTGCTATAAATGAATAAAAAATGAATGCATTTGAATGAATGAAATGAATGAATTTAAATATGATAGATATTGAATTGAAAAGACTTTGTACTTTAAGTCTTATGTTTCTTTTATTTTTGAGGCTTTAATGAATAAATGTATAAACAAACAAATAAACAAATACATTTAATTTTGACACTGAATTATGACGAAGGCATTGATTTGTAATATATGTTTTTAAAAATGCATTATATTATATTATATTATATTATATTATATTATATTATAGAAATACATTACTATATTATATTATATATTAATGAATAAACAAACAAAGAAATAAATTATGAATGGATAACTTCACTAATACATTTACATTTAAGGTTAATCGACTGCACCTGACCCACACACACATCACCTCTAAACCCTTTACACAATAAAGTGCAACAATTAGCATGTTCTGGCCTGCTCCATCTCCCATGATGCATTGCTTTCGAGGTTTCAACACATGAAAAAAGTTTCTCTCCAAGTGAAGCTGAGGATTAATCTCAGTGTGGTACAGTTTAGTAACAGCTAATAAATAACCTCCTTTCTATTTGCTTTTATTCATTGCTTGAAAAAAATGTACATATATCTACATGAATATGCATAAATATGTATGACTATGTATGTGCACATACAAGTCAATGTGCAAATTGACAATGTCCAAATGCTGTATTATCACATACCTACTGGGCTGCTAGTAAACTAGCTGACTTTTTTCATTTTACATTGTCATTTTCTCACATATTTATTTATTTAAAACTGCAAATTATCTCCAAACTAAAATATTACGGTGACAACAGCCATCGCTAACATTAGTTAAGTTAACCATGGTGGCTAGCATAGCACGCAGGTTTGTAGCTAAAAATTGCAACATCGGTTGCCACGTCATCTTCCGCTAATCAATTGCATATCGAACTGTGAATGGTTCAAAGCCACTGAGCTGAATTTTTTGACATCACAAGCTGAGATTATACTGTATAAGTCTCCACCCCTGAATCAGTTTTATAGTGAGAAAGTGTCAATATTAAATTTCATCCAAAACATAGACATCTATCTAATCAGAATATGTTATTTAATCAGAGCTAAATATAATTTAAAAACCCCTTTTTTTTAGTTTGGAAGTTTTATTTTACTACATAGAATTTCAAGCTCATATAAACAATATTTCCATATATATATATACTAATTATCAAAATTTAGCATAGTTCCAGGTGGAATAAAGCGAGTTCTCAGACGTTGTTGAAGATGATCTCCTCCTCTGGTCAGCGTGCGTGAATGAGTGATTGAACGAATGATTGACAAGCTTCCTGTTTGGCAGAAGTGAAACCTGAGCCACTCTCGCCGCTTTAAGCTCCGTAGGCAGAAAGTTCAGCTGAACTTGATGGCTAATTCTCATGGCTCTGTGACCCTGTGTGAAAGCAGATAGCCTTTTCTGATACGGGGGGCGCCGTCTGCCCTGCATGTGAAATGATTCGGACGTAGGTTCACACCCATCGGCTTATCAGTATCGGGGAAGTAAAGCATGCTGTCTGCTGTGATTAGCATGGAAATCACATTTTATACTCATTTCACCTGTACTCAGTCACTAATAAAGTGATACACAGTGAAAAAATGAAGATGTCTTTATGTATTTTTATTAATTATATGCTATAATAGTAGGATAACATGCATGGAGCTCAACATTTAATACATAAGTTGGATTTTCCATAATATATAATCATACTGTAATATAAATGTATAATAATGTATAATTATTTTATATTTATATGTCTTAGCATTATACTTTATAATAATTATAATACAAAATTTATTTTTATAAATATTATTGTAAAACATTTCACATGTTTGTAGTATTTTAAAATAAAATCCACATCCTTGCAAGACTTTCTTTAGATAAAAACAAAACAAATTGGGATTGATTTATTTATGCATCTCGATGCTCTAAATTGCAATTTATATCCATGAGTCTCTTTGAGATCTGAAATCATCATGGCTGTCAGCAACAATTAGCCAGGAGTGGAAAAAGTACAGAGAAATTGAATTTAAGTAAAAGTTAAGTTCATTAAAATTATGCAAAATTAAAAGTTAAAGTCAAGTCGAAATACTGAAGCAAATATATACTTGAGTGAACGTAAAGAATTATCAACTTTTAAACATACTTAAGTATTTTTAACTGATGAAAAGAGCTGACCACAAGTTCATCATGCCCAATCCTGCATGATGAGTTAGTTCACCAAGCAAACAGTCCTAAGGAAAATATTCCGCTAACTCAGATCATCCTTACTGGTTAACTAATGTTTAATAAGCATTTTGGAATGAATGCTAAGGCAGCATTAGCAACGAAATCCAAACTTAGTTAGCTGGCTAATTTAAAGTTAACTCAACATACATTTTTAAATTTGATGACAATTTGTAAAGGCTTATATTTCATTTTTAGGTAAGACAACGCATACTTTAGGTAATACACCTTACTAAGAAAAGAAAAACATAGGGAAAAAATAGAAGAAAGAAATATAATACGCCATTTGATGTTGCTTTTGTATTTTGAAGGTCAAAATGAAAAAGTAAAGAGTTGTAAAGAAAATGTAAAGGGTTTTTTTTTCCTCTTGAAATTTAGTAAATTTGAGAAAGAGTGCAAGTATTCAATTTCAATAATACTTGAGTAAAGTACAAATCTTCTGATATAAGAGTGCAGTGTAAATGTACAATTACTTTGTTTATAATAATTTTCCAATTAGCTCACACAAATACCTCATTTGAACCATAAATGTTTTTTCACCAGATTTTACACATAATGTGTAATGCACATTGTTTTTGTAAATTAAGCTCAAATTGATCAGATTGTTTTTGCAAATGTAACTTTTCATGCTAAAGCCTCACAATGTCATCAAGGGCTCTTGAGTTTTCTTTAGGATTTCCTGCATTCCTGTGAATATTGTGTATTTTTTCACCACCTTTTACTCAATAAAGTAAATGCAGGAAAGATGTGACAGAATGCATCGTGCTAACGACTCAAGGCACCTTTCCACTGTGAGCATGTTGCTTGTTTTTACAAGACTTTAACATTCAGGAGTGGAAATAACTTCACCAAGGCCGCGTTCCTGTTAGCTTTCTCACTGTTCCTATTAGCATTCATGCATTCATGTGTGACCAATGAAATGAAAAAGTTTAAATTATTTCAGTCCTGAAAAAACTGAAGCGAACAGTGTAGACTTCATACAAGGGTTTCTCGCATGGCTAAACACTGGATCTGTGTCAGATTTGTAGATTATAAGATTTTTTTTTTTTTTTTGCATAATTGTTGCGATGAGTGTTAAAAAAAACTCTTTTTGACGTTTTTATGATTTATATAGAATTTTATCTCTACTTACCACATAGTAAGAAGATACAAATAGGTTAGTATGTGCTAGTGAATGTTCTAAGTCTGTCTAAGATGTTGAAATTAGTGTTTATGTCTCTAATTTTGCACACTTGAACAATTTCTATGAATAACGCTAATGAAATATAAAAAGAAGCACAGCACATAGACTGTTGTTCAGTGGTTGCGCAAGCATCACACTGAATACTCGCTCTCAATGATAGCTCAAAATTTAGATGGATCAAAACTTCGTTTAACCATTTTTAACAAATTTGCTTTATAGATTTTGCCATAAAGCGTCTAAAGTGTAGCAGTTGATCCTGAAGAATTGATGATGGCCATTATTCATTAAAGTCGCATGCAGTTTTTAGTGCAAGGAATGACGGGCAAATGAATCTGTGCATGATTCTTGAAACTTCTAGTGACTTGAGCTGAAATGATGAATCAGCTTCAGCTGTGTGGAAGCAAACTGCACCTAATAGCCTCTTATTTACATGTTACTTGTATACAACTGCCCTAATTTACCCTCATATACATCTAATTTACATGAAACACACCTTAATTTATGTAGCCAATAAAAGGAAAGCATTCAGTAGACCACAACTATCCAACTATCTGAGGAAAGAAGCAAACTGAGAGGAGAAGAAATTTATTACAGTGAAACTGACTTACAGATGCTTTTGTCTGAAGTTGCTCCAAATAAAAAGAGTTATTAAAGTGTGATTATATATATATATATATTTTTATATATATATAGAAGGTAGAGTACCGAGTTGTTTTCCCACCTCACCTGCAGGACATTACATTATTTATAAATTTACTAGATCAGACTGAATTAAAGTCTGCATTAAATTAATTAAATGAATACATTCGTGTCTGGTGTGTTTTAGTGTTGAAATAAAATTATATAATCACCTCAAAATGACGTGCGATGAAATACAAGCATCTTTAAAGATCTTGTCTGCCTGAAACGCCACACACTTTTACATAAATGTGTCTCACACAATTAAGCTTTAAGGAGCAGATAAAGATCCACATCTATGCTTCTGATTCAGATTTACACAATGTGTTTAGACACTAAACCTCATTATCTTATCATTATTTTAGCATGAAAATTGTGATTAGTAATATTATTTGCTATTATTGTTACCACTTATAATAATCCTCTTACAATATTTATAATAGTTATTGATGATACTGATACTTTAGTATTTACCTGAAGATTAAGAATTGATATAATCAACCAGATATGACTTGATCGTACAGATGTGCCAATGATGAAATTAAGGAAGAAGATGGAATTTGTGTACACTCGTTTTTACAATCAGATTTGATCATACACAGCTTTGATGAATGAGGGACAGCGTGACCAGGGACATAAATTAAGCAGGTAAAAAAGCTTTGGGTTTTAGGTTTCTGTATGTTGTACAATGATCATTTAAAATTGCTTTAATCTGAACTTTCATTCATGTGAAGTATGATACTTATCAAATATAAAAGCCATTGCATTACTGTAATTGTAATTATGTATTATATTGTACTGTTGTTTTGTGTGATACCACTCCAAAATAATTTCCTTTTTGTACTTTATGTCTTGTACTTGGTGAATTAAAAGATTCTGATTGAAACTCTGATAGACGTTGGGAGATTGTTATAGATGACATGTGGCCGATGTGATATTCTGGAGCTCGGAGTGTTCATTCTCCTTCATTCCTCCTGTCATCTCTGCTCCTGTGGGACTGGGTGGTGCTGATGTCCATATCCCTCCAGTCTCCATCTCCTCCCGAGAGACGCCCGTCTCCTTTTCCTGTCCCCACTGACCCGGCGGAAGAATAACTCGATATGACTGCACACGGTTTCTGCTTTTTTTCATCTTCCTCTTCCTCCATTGTTCCTCTGTAAGCAATAGGGGAGATAAAAGAGTGTGTGAGGAGAAGAAGAGTGGTGTTAACTCTCCACATCAAGTCAGGAGCTTATGTTGTTCTCTATCTCAAGAAAATACATCAAAGCCTCACGTCTAATCTTATAGGTCTGGAATTGAATTACTTATTAATGATTAGAGAATCATTCACTAGGGAGAAAGTCTGCATCACGATACTATCTACCTGAAAGCCTAATTACAGCACAACAAAAGAAGCCTACATAACAAGAGGACTGTCATGGTAGCGCCAATGGACACTGAACTACACTACCCATCAGCCACAGCATGTCACATTTCACTAATCACTCTCACCTGTGTCTTGTTATACCTTGTTACCACTATTTAAATTCTTGTTTTTCAGTGTCTCACCATAAGCTTCTGTTACTGTTGTAATTGTTGTAGTTATTGTGAGTTGTCATATGTGCCACAGTATCACTTGTAGTCGGTATGTTTTAGCCTTGTATCCACAGTTCATGTTTATGGTTCTTAGTTTCACAGTTTTTGGTTGATTTGTGTGCACTTTTAATAAATTATCTGTACTTGCATCTGCCTCCTCTTACAATTCCTGACACAAAACCTTACATAACATGGATGCAGCGGATGTTTTCAGCATCCAAGAAGCTCTCCTGGAGAAGAACCACCCGATATAGGAGCAACAGGGGAGGGGAGATTGGGTCAGAGCCACAAGGGAATGGCTCGATGCCATGTTCCCCCTCAGGAAATCTTTTGAGGAGAGGGCTCCCGACCTAGCTAGAACCATCTCCCACACTCTCTGCACCGGAGAAGACACTATTACGGCTTAAGGCCTTGCCAGGGGCATCACTCTATCACCCTGCTCTACCTCGAACGTCATTACGCCACTCGGCTTCTCTTCCTATGTTGCTCCGCCTTCCTACTTTGCTGAGGACGTCGCTCTGCCTCCTTGCTCTGCTGAGAACATCACTCCACCTCCTTGCTCGGCTGAGGATGTCGCTCCACCTCCTTGCTCGGCTGAGGACATCGCTCCACCTCCTCGCACGGCTGAGGACATTGCTCCGCCTACTTGCTCAGCTGAGGACGTCACTCCTCATCCTCTTGCTAAGCAGAGAACGTCACTCCCCCTCTTGCTTTGTAGAGAATGTCGCTCCCCCCTCTGGCCTTGTGGAGGACATCACTCCCCCCTCTGGCTCCGCAGAGGACCTGGCTCCCTTCTCTGGGTTTGTGGAGGATGTTGCTTCGTTCTCGTGCTCTGCCTTGGTTGTCACGCAACCCCTTGGCCATGCAGAAGAGATCGCTTCGCCTCACTGTCTGGCGGAGGACGTCGCTTCTCCTGCTGGCTACGCTAAGGGTAGCACTACCAATGAGCCCTGTTGTCCTAAGGGCCCTTATCAGTTAAGATACATCTCGTCTGGCTGTCCAGGACCTCCTCTTAACTATATACCGTGCTTCAGCAACCGCGCGTTAAGGGAGGGGGTTCTGTCATGGTAGCGCCAATGGGCGCTGAACTACACTACCCATCAGACCCAGCATGTCACTAATTATGCTCACCTGTGTCTTGTTATACCTTGTTAACACCACTATTTAACTATAGTTGTAGCTAAGTTTGTTGTCGTGTGTCTGACAGTATTGCTTGTAGTCTGTATGTTTTTGCCTTATATCCACAGTTCATGTTTATGGTTCTTAGTTTCACAGTTTTTGGTTGATTTGTGTGCACTTTACAAAATAAATTATCTGCACTTGTATCCGCCTCCTCCTACAATCCCTGACAAAGACAATTTTTATTTTTAGTATTTTTGTTAACATCCTCTCATTACACGATTCATATATCTTGTTTTGTATGCTAATTGAAAGTAGTAAAATAAATAAATAAATAAATAAATAAATAAATAAATAAATGAACTAACCACTTGTAATCACACCATGTTAATTGCGCTTTATTTTTTCTGCGCTAGACATCACGGCTTGTTGTTAAAAAAAAAGCACTTTGATTAATTTGCTACTAGAGTGCTACAGCTTTGATAATGCTGAAAGAAAAAACAGCTAAACGCATACCGTCCATCTCACATGTGAATAAATGAATAATGTGCTCACGTGAAAAAACACATTATGCCCCGAAATTGCATGTGTTATGTGAAAAAGAATGAATCGTGATACAATCATATCTGAAAAATGTAACAAGATGCTGTCATGTGAAAATAAATGAATTGCATGTGTGTGTGTATGTGAATATAAATGAATTTTTTTAAATAAATGAGTCATGTGAAAAAAAACCGTAAAAATAAATGATTTTTTTAGAATCACATAAAAATAAATGAATTTTGTAAAAAAAAAAAAAAATCATGTGAAAATATATCATGTGTTAAAAATCTCATGTGGAAATAAATTAACCTGTGCAAATCAAACATGTTTAAAACGTTTGTGTAAAAAGATCGCGCATGAATATAAATTAATAATTTGTAAAAATAGCATGTAAAAATAAATGACTCGTAAAAATCACGTGACAATGAATGATTCATTTGTATCACACATGAAAACAAATGAATCATTTTTGAAAATCACTTGTCAAAATCAGTGAATTATTATTATTATTATCATGTTATTCAAAATAACATGAATATAAATGAACCATGTATAAAAAAAAATCAAAATCATATATGGAAAATGAGTAAATTATGTGAAAAAAATGCGAAAATAAATGAATTACGTAAAAATGTATCATGAATCAGTGTAATCGAGTGTGAAAATATATGAATCAATTGGACAAAATCACACGTGGAAATGAATTAATCTGTTATAAAATTAGATAAGAAAATCAATGAGTCACATAAAATAAAAAAATATATAATATAATATAAAAAGACCATATAAAAGTAAATGAATCGTGAAAATCACGTGTGGAAATAAATGAATCATTTGTGAAAATAACATGTGAAAAGCAAATGAATTGTATAAAAGTTGCATGTGAAAAAACAAATAAAATCAAATGTGAAGAAAATGTGTGAAGTGTCTAATAACCACACTTTTACTGACATGTGAAGTCGATTCGACTTTTCTGTAAGTGAATGTTAGTCTGCACAATAAAAGTAGATTTAAATACTTATGTATAATATAATATAATAAACATTAACAGAAAAATGTGTGTATGTCAGTAAACACAGCAGCATATTACGTTAGACACCACTTTTCAGCAAAAAAACAGAATGAAGGCTGCTGGGTTTTGCTGCAAAAAATAAGAAGCGAGTGTGACAGTCAAAGTCTCCAGAAGAGCTGTGTCTGCTTCTGCAAGATGCTCAGTAACACTTACAGCTCATTTCCTTATCAAACTGCACTAATTGTACCTGAGACCACTATTTTTTAAGGGTTGTCACACCAAATATTGACTTTTATTTATTGCTGTTCACTGCTCTTTATAGTTCTTTTATTTTTTTAAATAAGTGTGGCTAAAAAGACTTTTGGTGAAAGAAAAAAAAAAAAAAAAGCAGCAGCTAAAGCAGAAATTGTTGTTGCACAGTAAATTATTGTTTTCCTTACTAAGGTTTGTGATATTTATTTTTAGACAGTTTGTTATCATAGATCATCTGTTCTTCTAAAGTATCTAATCAGTCACTTTTTTCATTATCATAACTGCGTGTTTAAGGTGTTTGTTTTTTGTTCCTGTGGCCCTGTGGTGCAGATTGTGATGTTTTACCTGCTCATCCTTCATCAATTATTCACCTCCACCATCTGCATGGAAGGGAAGAAGAAAACTCCTTAATAATTAAAGATAAACAGTCCGTGGCTTGTAATCAAACAGCTGTGCAGTGTGACAGGGCTAAAATTCAGACGATCTGCCGTTATAATAATTTGCCTGCAGAGTAGTACAAACACTTCCTCCTTACAGCATCGTTATGGCCGAGTGACACAACACCGTCGTCATCATTAACCTTTATCATCTGTTTAATCATCTCTTTAAACTTGCGGATTGTGTTTAATTTCACCTGGACACTGTAGATTTGTAGCTAAGAGCTAATGTTATTCGAACTATTAGGACTGTCTAAGGGCTCTTATTCATAAAAATTGGCAACTTAAGCACTTGTAAATGTTTACACTGGGAAAGTTATGTGTATTCAGAGCTGTGTTACATATTAAGTTGAAAAATAAAAAATAAAAAGACTGATGCAATTATATACTAATGGGAAGATGACAAACATGGAAATAAATCGAACAGAAGTCTAATATATTTCCAATATATATCTTATATCCTTGCCTCATATATCATATTCATATATCATCTTATTTTATTAACTTTTCTCTTGCTTTTACGTTACATTTGGCAGCAAAGAAAAGTACTTTTTTGGGTTTAGAAGCAAGTGTTTGTGTATAAAGACAGTGGTCTAGACACTATTGAAAAATCCTGTTTTCAGATGCTTCTACCCCAGAAAAATGTAGCAACCTCGTGATTGTAATAGTCCATTTAAAATTCACGTAACTATGTGCATAACGCGACTATAAACATGCATAGCTTTCCTTGCATAAATATCCCAGCATTTCAATCATATGAGTTTTTTTGTTGCTGCTCTCACCATATTTGGGACCGGATTTCTGGCTTCGCTGCACGAAGTGAACATAAGTAGAGGTGCATGACGAAAAATGAATGACGCAAAAACTACTCATTTTAATTCAGAAGAGAATAATGGTTGTTGCCGTTAATTTGACTGTGCTTGTAAAAGATGTATTTTATGTAGTGAAATGTATTAGACCAGTCAATTATCAGTATAAATGGAAAGAAATCTTCTTTATGAAGCGCAGACTCGATAACACTGATGCAGTCCCCTATATGGTCCTCAAAATAGCTGCAATTATCAGTGTGACATCACATCAGACGCAAGCACTGATAGAACTTGTGGATGGCATGAATATGGCTCATACTGAACGTCCTTTCAGCACAGTTTGTCTTTACTCTTCTACACCTGTATACTGTGCAGGTTTATAATCGCACTATCCGGTGTCACCCAGATGAGGATAAGTTCCCTTCTGAGTATGATTCCTCTTAAGGGTTCTTCCTCATCTTGTTTCAGGGAGTTTTTCCTCACTGCTGTCACCTCTGGCTTGCTCATTAATGTATAATTATAAATCTACATCCAGATTTCTGTAAAACCGCTTTGTCACAATGTCTGTTGTTAAAAGTACTTTATGTTCTCTGGACGATGGTTGTTATATAAGAACTATGACAAGCCTGAAAAAGAGGTGGATTTTCATTTTTTTTTTTCAAGGTCTATCCTGAAAAACACATGTGCTGTGTGCGAGTTGGTCAAAGTGTTTCATCACTTTCATCACTGTGTGTGTTTTGTTCTGGTGGTTCTATTTGCTCCATTTCTCATTTTTATGCCAAGGAGATTCAGTCTGACAGAGTCTCCGCCTCAGATGCTTCGCCCATGGGATACGGAGTGTGTGATTCACTGTTGTACACTTTTCTGGTCACAAGCTTCAGGATCTTCAGTGCTGAATATGATTGGCTCTCTGCATTTCCGTGTGCAGGTTTTTAACAGAAACACAAACTTTTACACACCATGACATGATCAGTTTTTCAGTGCAAGATGTAATCATTGGATGCATAAAAGTTCATTTCATTTCATTTTTTGTATTTTTTTTTTTTTTGAAGGGGTTAAGCGGTGAGTTAACAAAACAATATCAACAATATGTGCTTGCTGATGGAAAAGGTCTGTGATTGGTTGCCTGCCAGGTGAATCAAATGACCTTTTGTCTGTGAAAATAGGTACGTCTTGGTGACGAAATGTTCCAGACTCCGTAGGTAATGCTAGCTTGAGAGATTAGCTCTGCCCTGTATCCTTAACTCTGTGTTTGGTGCCATCTCCGTGATCTGAGCCACCGTGGACCATGATTGGCTGTGTGTTTGTGTGTACTGTATGTATACAATTATTTGGATGGTTATTGGTTTCTAGGTTTCTAAAGAACTTAACAGGAGCTAACTTGTTTTGTGGCTGTTCCAAAATATTAAATGCATCTATAAATATATGTGTTGTTCTTTAATTCAGTGGTGCTTGAAAGTTTGTGAACCCTTTAGAATTTTTTCTATATTTCTGCATAAATATGACCAAAACATCATAAAAGTAGATAAGGAGAACTCAATTAAACAAATGAAACAAAATATTATATGTGCTAATTTATTTATTGAGGAAAATGATCCAATATTACCTATCTGTGAGTTTCAAAAGTATGTGAACCTTTGCTTTCTGTTTCCAGTACCTGTTGATCAGTCCTGCACATCGGCTTGGGGGAATTTTAGCCCAGTGCTCAGTACAGAACAGCTTCAGCTCGGGGATGTTGCTGGGTTTCCTCACATGAACTGCTTGCTTCAAATCCCTCCACAACATTTCTATTGGATTATGGTCAGGACTTTGGCTTGGCAACTCCAAAACATTAACTTCTCCTTTAACCATTCTTTGGTGGAACGACTTGTGTACTTAGGGTTATTGTCTTGCTGCATGACCCACTTTCTCTTGAGATTCAGTTCACGGACAGATGTCCTGACATTTCATATTCTTTTTGGAGAGCAATGGCATTCTCCTCGCAACCCTGCCATGCACACCATTGTTGCTCAGTGTTCTCCTGATGGTGGGCTCATGAACATTAATATTAGCCAATGTGAGAAAGACCTTCAGTTGCTTAGAAGTTTCTTTGGGTTCCTTTGTGACCTTGCTCTTGAAGTGATCTTTGTTGGTCGACTACTTTGTACACAGTCTGTCTGACTGTGGATTGGTGGAGTCCAAACACTTTAGAGATGATTTTGTAACCTTTTCCAGCCTGATGAGCATCAACTACTCTTTTTCTGAAGCCCTCAGAAACCTCCTTTGTCTGTGCCATGATACACTTCCACAAACATGTGCTGTGAAGATCAGACTGTTCTTTAAATAAAACAGGGCGCTCACTCACATCTGATTGTCATCCCATTGATTGAAAACTCCTGACTCTAATTTCACCTTGAAATTAACTACTAATCCTAGAGGTTCACATACTTTTGCCACTCACAGATATGTAATATTGGATCATTTTCCACAATAAATAAATGACCAAGTATAATATTTTTGCTTCATTTGTTTAACTGGGTTCTCTTTGTCTACTTTTAGGACTTGTGTGAAAATCTGATGATGTTTTAGGTCATACTTATGCAGATATATAGAAAATTCTAAAGGGTCCACAAACGTTCAAGCACACTGTAAATAAAAAATGTAACCACTGGCAAGTTGCTGTAATATAAGAGGGATTTAAAAAAGTTCGGTTATAGTAAAGTAATCAACTTCAGGGTGGTAACAGTAACTCCACTTTATCAAACCACCCCTCACTTACAAGTTTACTAAAACAGCATGACATGCTCTGTGATTATTCCTTACTTATTTTATAAATTATCAGACAGCCGCATGCTGAAGAGCCTTGTGCTAGATAATGCTGATTTCGTAACATCTACTGCATTCATAGGACTCAATAAACCATTTTGTGTTGTTTTTTTTTTTTGAAGTGCTTCATTTCTATCAGGAGTGTTTATATTAAATGCCTATATTGAAGATGAAGAGAAGATAAATTTGAATTTTTAAACTAAATCTACAGCTTAACCATTTTGGTATGAAACTTACAGAAGTGGCACTGAGAGGACGTTGCACAATAGATAAAAATGTTCTTTTAATTTTCTCAAGTGTAAAATGAGAACTGTGCATCCTGATGAGACTACAGGAGGGATGTTGGGGGGGTGGATTAGGAGTTGGCGGTGAAGGCGGGGTGGATTTGGGGTGGGGGTGTGGGGGGTGAAGGGGGAGTGACAGGATGATGGACAATAACGCCAATCCTGAGCTCTTGAAAGAGCATCTTTTAGGTATCAGATGCCTAAAGTTGAGCTTTCTGGTCAACCAGACACCTCCCCTGGGAGCTCACCTGAGCCTGGATCAAAGTGCTGCTTTTTCCTGCTACCTGAAACACACACACACACACACACACACACACACACACACAAACGCACATACACACAGAGTCATATCCTTCTCGGTCTCTGTCTGCTCTCCTGAGATGAAGGTGTGGTGAATCCCACAGGACAGGAAACGTTACTCTCAGCTAAAAGAGACATGACCTTCTTTTTTTAACAACAAAAAAAAAAAACATGACACCTCCTTCACTTCATATTCACACTGATTTGGGATGAGAATCTGTCACATCCTATTGTTTATTTAGTAAAAGGATGTTGTAAGAAGATGGCTAGATTTTGGATTCTGGTCCATCTATGATTTATGTGTTGACCCAACACCCCGCTTTTTTGCCACAATACGACCTCGTTTAGCTCGCTGCATCTATTGTGAGGAGCCGAGAGGTTTGATATGCTCTTTGTCACTTCAAATTCAATTTCGTATCTTGGAGAGATCACGTCTCATCAAGAGCGGGAGGGAAAAAAATGTTATAATAACATTTTCAATTGGAAATAATGATCTTCTCAGATGAGGAGTGTGTAGAGCAAAAGAAGGCTGAAAGAAAAGCACATACACAATGTCGGCTTGTTAGAGCCAATTTTCCTCAATAGTGTTGTGAAAGGAGGCGTGCGAAGGCCCTGAAAAAATGGAGGTGTACAAAGCAGTGGCCATCAAGGCCATAATTGCGAGAATCTCAATCATAATGCCGTGATGACACTTGATATCTGTGTCTATGTTTGAAATCTGCAATATCATTTTTAATCCTTTTATATTTCAAGTTTAAAGTAAACACATTTAAGAGAGTCATCAGGCTTTACACTAAACACACCGATCGAAGAGCTCTCTCTCTTTTTACACACGAAGCGCGGGGTTTGTAGCTCGCTCACTCATGTTTTGCAAGGTGAAGATTTTACACAAGGGGACAATCTTACTTGATTAGCTTGTGCAAAATAAACAGAAAGACACCATATGTCAGGGTTGGATATCATGACTGAAACAGCAACATTAAATATGAAGTGACAATTCCATCTTTTAAATAATCATGACAGGTTGGTGTGATGAAACAGAGTTACTGTTAACATGCCAAAGTGGATTATTTTCCTAGAACAGCATGTTTTATTCCCCTTATTACATTTTTTAAATTATTCATTAATGACATGTACTTTTTATCCATTTATAGCAACATTTAGTAGAATGTAGGTGAAATGTTGGCTCCTGTTCTTCCTTACATATATAGTTGTTCCCTCACCAGCCTCTATTTTTTTCATACTGTTGAAGTTAGTAAGCCAAAAACGTATTTTGTAATGTTCCTAGAAAACCGCAAAGCGTTAACTCCTCTGTCCTGAAGATTTTGGAAACTGAAAGTCACAGCTTTACCTCTGACTGTTACAAAGCGCTGACACTCGAGACTCCTTCCACTCCTTCCATGTTCCGTCACAGAAAACTTCACCATATCATCGATTACACTTAATCCGTTTATGTGGCGCATCTGCCGTACAAGTCTCTGTGAATGAACTACAGAAACGTTAACGTATTCCAACGCATACATTAATATAAACCTTTGATTTATGTGATTCACTACTGTCAGAGCTGCTGTTACAGAAAATTAATCAACACCTTCTGACCAATCAGAATCCAGAATTCAAAAGCACTGTGGTATATACTTAAACTTGGTCACAAAATTTTTTTGGCCCGGTCTTCTGTGGTCTTGCGGTGTGTGTATGGTTGTGATTCGTATAAGAGTGTATGTTTGTATGTGTGTGTGTGTGTGTGTGTGTGTGTGTGTGTGCCTGTGTGTGTGTGTGTGTGCGGGAAGGGGGGGGTTGTTTCTGCCCCTCTGAGCCGGTGCAGTTACAGCAGCAGCAGCTGGTGAGCAGGAATCTTCACCCAGGTGGAGTCACTCAGAACGACTGCAGGGAACAGACTGACACCGGACACTCTCTCTCTCTATCACTCTCTCTCTCTCTCTCTCTTCCACCATTCCACTTGTTCTCTGACTCTCTCCATCCATCGCGCTCTCTCTATTAGCCTTCATTCCTGTCTGTGTCTTTTGTCTCTTTTTATCTCTCTCGCTTAGTCCCCATATCCATCTGCTCAACTTTTTATCTGTCTGTCTCTCTTTCCCAGTCTATGTTTTTCACTCTCTCTGCCTGTTTATTTCTCCAACTACATATATACGCATTAATTTTTTACTTTATCATTTAGACCCTGCTGTCTGATGTCTCTCTCTCTCTCTCTCTCTCTTTCTCAAAATAAAAAGAATATTGCTTCTAATTTTATCAATGAAAACTGTTCTTTTGTATTGGGAACGAAGGACAAAGTATTTACTTGGATTTTTGCGAGTGGAGGAGAAAATGCTGTCTGTCTCTCTATATACACCTCTCTTCCTGTCTGTTTTTTCTATCCGTCTCTTCTCTTGTCTGTCTCTCTATATCCCTTCTCCTCATGTCTGTCACTCTATCTGTCTTTCTGTCCCTTTCTTACTATCTCTTTCTCTTTCTTTCTCTCCTCTTGTCTCTATCTGTCACTTCTTCCGTCTGCTCTCTCTCTATACCTCTCTCCTCCTTTTCGTATCTTTATCTCTTCTTTAGATCCCCATTCTGTCTCTCTGTCCTATTTGTCTCTATGTCTCTCTGTCCCTCTCTTTTCCTGTCTGTCTCTCATTCCTTTTTGCTTATGTTCTGTCTTCTACTCTCTCTTTCTGTTCATCTCATTATCTTTATCACCTTGCCTGTCTCTGCACCCCCCCCCCCATTCTGTTTGTCTCTCTATCTTTCTGTCCTCCACTCTGTCTTTTTAATCTATAATTTTTGGTGTCGTTGTTACCCACCTCTCTCTCTCTCTCTCTCTCTCTCTCTCTTACCCAAGCAAGGGACAGAATTTCAGTTCTCACATCTTCCTAAAACCAGGCCTCGGCTCCACCCAGTAACGTTACCCGTCTCCTCTCGCCGTGTGTATTGTTCTCAATCCCCTCGGTGCATGACACACTTTTTTTGGGCTCCTCTCGCACTTGTCCGTCTCTCTCTCTCTTGCCATCAGAGAGCAAACTCAATCCCTCATTCCTTCCCTGTGAGCAGACGTTGGAGTCGTGGGTGCTGTTCCAGTGCGGCCGTGTTCGGGTTAAATTACATTCAGGTGAAACAAGTAATCAGTGCTGCAGGGGTGGCTTCTTTTACTTTCTTTTCTGCAGAAGGATTAACGCTGCTGTAGTGTGCGCTACTGAACACCGCAGAGATGCAGGACGTCTTTATTTATAGCAATATGACTAATTCAGCTAAAGTACACAGCATCACCTTTATTCCAAATATTATGATTTCTCAGTAACATGACAAGCTATATTATTTTTTAATTAACTTCAAGCAAAAGAAAAAAAGAGAGGCTGTTGAGGGAACGACAGTTTATAGAAGCTATTATGTAAATGAAAACAGGAACTAACTTGATATCCGATGCACAGTATGCAGGGCAGGTTGTAAACGTTAATGCTTGATTTTAGACAAATCTCAACGTTCCTGATATAATTACTTACCAGTCAGAATTGTGCGTGTGTGTGTGAGAGAGAGATAGAGAGAGAGAGACATTGTGAGCTGAACAGTTTGACTGCTGTCATCAGATCGATCCAGCATAGTGTGCTGAGAGAAACCAGAGCCCAAGCACTCATGTTTCAGTGTAGTAATTAGCTTCACCAGTCAATAATCACACACACACACACACACACACACACATTACAGGGATGATTGACTGTTATTTATACATTTTATTAGTTGAGTTAAAATGTTTTCAGGTTTCAGATGATGAGATCTGAACACAGAACACACTTCCTTCACTAGGACTGACGGGTACACAGACCACACTTCCTTCACTAGGAATGACAAGTACTCAGGCCACTCCCTCTTCAGTGGCACTGACAGGTACATTAAATCCATACAAATAAAATAATGAAAAAGCAATTTTAACATAAATCCACACACTCTGCACTATACCTCATGGCTCCCTGATGGCCCGCAAACCCCATTTGGAGAACCATGGTTCTAGATCAATCACAACACTACAAAGACGGTTAAAGCAGAAGTGGAAGTGTTTAACCGTCATGATTAATTCACACAGCTCAAAGGCATCACGGCATGAGTGTAGAGGATTTAAAGGTTCGCTGTCTGTTGGTAAAAGTGTCTTTAACTTTCAGTGAACGTCTCTGAGCTCAGCCATGTTATGGTATTAAAATGAGGTGTGTGTAGTACGTACGCATACATGGTGAAGATATGTCCATCTCTGTGATTCATACAGAGACACTTATCTGTTGTGAATCAACATGCGGTTAGACATGCAGTGACATTCATAGAAAGTTCCTTAAGGATTCAAAAAAAGTTAGGGAATAGGATAGGATAGGGAAACACTCTGTTGTAGGGTTCTATGTAGAAAACTTTAAGTGATTCCCTAAGGGACAGCTGAAGAACCATTTTAAGAGTTCTAAATTTTACACTAAATTGTTCTTTAAAAGTAAGTTGAATAATTGAGTATTCTTAGCCTCCAAAAGGTTTCTACCTGGAATCTCTGAGCCAGAACCCTACAACAATATGGTTGTTTCCAGAAACCTGTGGAGGTTCATATCTTGGTGGGGACCCAATGTCCCCACAAGGATAGGAATATCTGACAGGTTTGACCATTTGGCTGGTCCCCACAAGGAAGTTCAGTGTAAGGTCCTTATAAGTATAGTAAGAGGAACATGTGTGTGCGTGTGTGTGTGTGTGTGTGTGTGTGTGTGTTGCACGTGCATTGATGATCTCCCAGTGCACAGATCTCATTAATCTCTCCTTTGGGAGCTTTCTGTGCTGCTCAATAACTGCCTGCTGAATCCACTCAGAGTTCCTCTGTGATGGAGAGCAAAACCTCTCCTCCATCACATCCCTCCTTCCCAGATTAACTCTGCAATCCTTTAATAACCATCTCTTTTTTCCTTTTCTTTCCTCCCTATCCACCCTTCTCCAGCCCCCTGTGGTTTCACTTGGGCCACTTTATTTCAAGAGGCCATCTTTTATTTCTCCCTCAGCACTGTAATGACAGCACAGCTATTAATTAATTGCACACGTAATTGCAAAATTAAGTTTTTGGGAAATTCGGTAATGATCTGTGGAATTACACGATGAGGTCACATTGTGAGGGACAGAGGGATTTTTGGATGTTGCGTGTGTAATCCAGTGGTACTTTTCCAGTCTCTGTCTGTAATCTTTATAAAGTCGTGTCATGGCCGTCACTCTTTCCTGACCAGAGAGCTAGAAAACGAGCAATCCTCTGCTGATTTCCACTTTCACCCACTTTAATTAACTCAGCTGTAAGATAATAGGCGGGATCTGAAGCCGAGTGCGGGAAAGTTTCAACAGTAATTTCAACATCTTGTCGCTTTTTTAGGCTGAAATGAGACGTGAAAGCCTTCTCTGATCTGTTTATTGTGTGCCACATTGGAGAGAAGATGTGTGGTGTTTCTGCTCCGTTTGATATGAAGGACATTTATTGTTCAGCTGAAGCAGGAATTCTGTGGAAAGGAGCGAAGCGTCCTCATGGCCAACTCGTTTTGTCTGAAATGATTCAGATTGATTTTTCAGCACAAAAGCTTTCAAATTGGAACTGAAACACCATCGACCAATCCCCTTTGCCCGAAACACATCTAATTAAAACCGAAACCTATTTCACCTCCTATATTTGTTTCCGTTTAAAAAATATTTTATTGTTTTCACTGTTAATATAATATAAAGGTATATTTATGGCATATACAATGCCTTGCATGAGTATTCACCTCCTTTGAACATTTCCACATGTTGTACAACCTGGAACTGAAATGGACTTAATTGGGATTTTATGTGATGAATCTACACAAATCAAAAACTTAATAGTTGTGACTGCGTAAGTATTCAGCACCCCCCCCCCCCCCCCCCCCCCCCCCCCCC
>CM040985.1:11513545-11531665 GCA_022985145.1 Pangasius djambal
ACAGTACGGATGCTCACAGTGATAAGCAGTTTTGGGTTTCCGCCAAACATAGTGCTTTGTGTCAAGGCCAGAAAGTTAAATTTTGGTTTCATCAAACCAGAGAACTTTTTCTCTATGTTTACTGACTCCAAAATTGAGAGACTTGGTCTTCAGTACTATAGGATATTTTGTGTAGTTTTCGGACATAAAATTCTAATTAAGTCTGTTTAAGTTCCTATTTGTAATACTACAAAATGTGGAAATGTTCAAAGGGGTGAATAATATGCAAGACACTGTAGTAACAGCACATTAATAAGAACTGATATAAAATAATATCACAGATTCTTTAAAAATAATTTATTAATAATAAATTTTCCATATAAATAATCCCAAGCCTTATTTCAAAATGTGTTATGGCCTGATGAGCCCAAGGTAGAACTTAGGCATAATTCTAAAAGAAACGTTTGGCACAAAAACAAGAAAGCTTATCACCCAAAGAACACCATACCTAGGGTGAAGCATGGTGGTGGCAGCATCATGCTATGGGGCTGCTTCTCTTCAGCTTCGAGCATTAAGGAAAGTGACAGTGGAATAAAATTTCCAAATAAAGATGTGCTATGTTGGTAGACAAAATGTGCTATAACAAAGTATAAGTTAAGGGGTGTGCACACTTTTGCAACCAGGTTACAGCTGCAACCGAAACAAGGGTGTATAGACTTTTTATATCCACTGTATAGTTAAGAATTTAGAAATACATTTTCTTAATAAAAAGAGATACTCTCTTAGGAAAGGATTTAGAATTGGAAATCCATAAAGATTTCCTTGTCAGAAGGAAAAGCAGAACTCTTTTAAGTGTTAAGTACCTATAATTATTCAAATAAAATGTAAAGAACTTTACCAAGAGTATACCAAGTACCCAGAGCTAAATGTAAAATGGCTGACAGGTTGTAGGTATTAAGACCTTAAAAGAACGTTTTTTGTAAGAGTGCAGAGCCTGCACATACATGATTTGACTGTAGCTCTTGAAATAGATCCTGTATTGTGTGTTATATATTTATTAAAAGATAGCAATCTTATTACAGAAATTAAACATTTCTGTAAAATGATTTTTATTAAATTATGTCTGTTGGGGAAACTGAGCCAAGTGTCACACTGAAAGAAAATATTTGTATTATCATTCAACTATTAATAAAGTTAAGTGACACAGTGCTCATGTTCTGCCTGAATCATGTGTGTGTGTGTGTGTGTGTGTGTGTGTGTGTGTGTGTGTGTGTGTGTGTGTGTGTGCGCGCGCGATGCTGATAGTTTGTGTGTTTCTCATGCAGTTCTGTTTACGCCAATGAAAGGCTTTTATTCAGCACCTAGATTAGTCTGTTTCCCAGGAGTGTCGTCCTCCCTGTCTGTCTCTCTGTGTGTCTCCCTGTCTGTCTCTACCTGTCTCTGCCTGCCTATTTCTCTTCCTGTTTGTCTCTCTTTTTGTCTGTCTCTCTGTCTACCTCTGTCTCTCTCTTTTTGTCTGTCTCTCTCCATCTCCCTCTGTCTCTCTCTCTCTGTTTCTCTGTCGTTCTTTGTCTATCTGTTTCACTCAGTTTCTCTCTTTCTTTGTCTTTCTCTCTCTCTCTCTCTCTCTCTCTGTGTCTCTCTCTGTCTATCTGTATCTGTCTGTCTTTCTCTCTGTGTCTGTATAATAAGGTGTTGTTTGGAGGTCTGTCTGCCTCCTTGGTGACGGATAGATGAGAAGTGCAGTGTGAGCACTGGGACTCGAATGTGATCTGGGTCAGAGCGTGCGCGCACACACACATGCACACACACACACACACACACACACACACACACACACACACACACACACAGTCCCATACATATCCTACATGACCATACACACGACATACATACTGTATATGACCATACTAACTTTGTATACATTAACCATACATTTTAATCATAATAACCATACTAACCCTATACACTCTAGTCTTACTAACCCTATACACCCTAACCATACTAACCCTACAAACTCTAACCATGCTTACCCTATACACCCTAACCATACTAATCCTATGCACCCTATCCATATTAATCCTATACACCCTAACAACCTAACTATACTAACCCCTAAACACCCTAACCATACTAATCCCTAAACTCCCTATACACACTACTATACTAAACCTATACACCCTGACAATACCAACCCCATACACCCTAGCACCATAACCATACTAACACTTTACACCCTAGCACCATAACTATAAAAACACTATACATCTTAACACCCCAAACACCTAACCCTATATACTGTAAGAACCCTAAGGCCCTAACAACTCTAACCCCTGTAACACTAAGCATATTAACCCTAGTTCTAGTGACTCTAACAATCCCTGAAACCCTTATGAACTTAACCCTAAGTTTAAATTTAGTAAACTCCCATAACCATAACCTTAGTAACAACCCTGACCCTACTGCCCCTACCTGTAGTAATCCTAAATCTTGTAGTGATGACTGTAGTAATTCTAGTTTATGTTCAGAACATGAGCATGCTTCAAATGTATCACGAATCCCATTTACATCCCAATTCTGTTGTAGAAGAGAGAGAACAGAAGAAAGAAACAGGTCGATATTGTAACTTTCATCATAATATTTTGGTAAAATGTCTTGTTTAAGAGTGCACGTGGTGTGCAAGGTCATTTTTTTATACATTCAGAGACCTTGCCAAACTTTTCAGACTGTTAGCACTCTCCCATTTAGCAAAAGAACAAGCAGGAGGGGATGGTCGATCACATTTATCCACAGTTTACACCTTTTTTCTTGATCTCTGAGCTCAGCACAGATCACGTTTCCAATGAAAGAAAGGCGAGGGAAGGGGAGGGCTGGAAGGGGGGAGAAAAAAGTTCTCTCAGTGCTAGGCTGGATTGAAAAGCGAGCTTGGTGCTGACAGCTAAATGCGCTAATTTTCTTCTGGGAGCTCGGTTTGTCTTACTGATTGGCAGATAAAGCCAAGGACTCAGACCAATCTCGACACGATGACGTTAGCCACCTTGGAGGGAGCCAAAACTTTATAATATATCAGCATCGTGATACATACATATGCCCTCAAGGATTCTTTAGCTAGTTGCAACAAACTGAAGAACTGCTGTTAGAGTAAAATAAGTTGATTATTTTCCTATAACAGTATGTCCAGAAGTCTTTTTCTCCTTTTATAGCACAGCAAATTTGCCAATGATTGCAATTTTTCATTTATTAAAGAATGACACATTACCCATTTTTATTCATTTATACATTACATTTAACGTTGTGAAATGCCCATGATACAAGTTAGTTCCTGTTCTTGCTTATGTAATAGTAGCTATAAACAGTCATTCCCTCACCAGTCTCTCTGTTTTCTCTTTAATTTTTAACTTTAAAGTGTTCCCATAATTTCTGTCCACCATAAAAGTTTCATGTTATTTAAATCTAATTTTAATATCAGCAAGCCTATTGCTTGTGAAAGAGATGCTAATAATGGTAATGGTAATTCTAGCACTAATGCTAATAGCACCCCTACACACTTTTGTGTTGAACTCCAGAATCAAGAATCAGGAAAACCGCGACTTATATTTTGCATCTTAAATCGCTGGGTTCAGTGGAGCCGTGACACGTGCAATTTGACATAATTATCACCTTTTTCCCAATATGACGGCTAATAAGTGCACCGTCTTCCCCGTATGCCGAGCAAACACAATGGCTGTGCAATAATCACCTGGGTGTTTTTTCTCTTCTTTTTTTAAAGTTGCATTAGAGTGGTGATTACGTATAATATCGACTTCTTATCTGCTCAGGGCCGTGCTTCATTACACCTACTGTATCCCTTACATTACAGTGCCATGAAACCCGAATCAAACCCCCTGCATCAAAAGGCCCAGTTTAGATGTCAAAAGGCGACTGGGGTTCATTAAGACGTATGCAGACAAAGCAGCATTCAGGCCTGGAAAACGAAAAAAAATAAGGCGACCCACAGCACGACACAACTACTGATGACTCGTTTCAATATTTTGCGTGGCCATTTTGATGATATCCGAGCGAGGTTTGCTCAGCGGAGTGTGCCGAACAAAAGGGCTGATTGAGTGTGAGGGGAGAATAGAGCTTGTTCACATTGTCTAATGCTTTTGCAAAAGCTAACAGACTGCTGGGAAAGTGAGACTCATGGGAAAAAAAAAAGCAGCACTAGGGGGCAGTGCCACTGCATAGCCGGGTTAAAAAGGAGAGAAAAAAAAAATCTGAAGTCCCATTTTGATCCCATTTTGAGTTTTGTTGAAAACACATTGAGGTTGTGTTTGGAACTGTTTTTGTTTATAATAACACATTTATAACATATAGTTAATATAAGCCTATTATAGAGCTTACTGACTGATATAAGGTGCTCATAAACGTTATACAGTGATTACTGTGCTAATGCAGAGTATCTGAAGAGAATGAAGTGTCACATATATATATATATATATATATATATATAGAGAGAGAGAGTTCTGAAGTGTAACAAACTATCATTCTGCAATAAAAAATATATATATATTTTTAAAAAAATACACATTTTAATCTGGCCACCTGGCTTTTTCCTTGTTCTATTTTATTTTAGTTCATATTATTTTTTATTACATGTAAACCTGCAATGTGTATTGGACAAGAGGTTTCTTTCTTTTATATAAGATGTATTACATAAATGTATTATAAAAAATCTTATATAAAAGAAAGAGATCTCTTGTCCAATGCACACTGTGCACACATTTTTACAGTATTCATTATTCATTATACTATGGTGTAATTTTTCGTCAAGAAGCCCAAAGCTTACATAGATTGAATAAAACATAGATGTAGGAATGCCTTCTCGGCTCTTTTTCTCTCCTTGTGAACTCTCTAGATGCCCTTCACAGTGACATCATTCTAGTCACAGATGTTTTTCTCCACTTTAAACACACAGGACACACACACACACACACACACAAAAACAGGGGCCAGTAAAACCAGGGCCAGCTTCTGCTGAGGCCGTTACCCACAATTCACGGCGGTGCTGGATGGTTCCCACTAGGTTCTGGTCGGCCTGGAAACGGCAACTTATTAATCTTGTGATGGAGGGCCAGCTGCCTGAATCACCACCGACCTGCTTGTGCTTGTGTGCCTTCTCCGTTTCTACTTCATTTACTTCCAGTTTCTCATCTGTTTATGGCTAAAAGAAAAAAAAAAACTCGACACTTTAATCTGCGCAACACTCTGATATGTGAATAAAGTTTGCTAAAAGGATGCTTGTGCTTCTACATATAATGTTCTTCTTTTTCTATACTTTTTAAAATTTTGTTTTTGGTGTTACATACTTTGTAAAGTGACCCTGAGTGGAAGAAAGGCACTAGACACGCTGAACACATAAATAAAATAAAAATAAATATATCAACAAGATATAGCGAAAGAAACACAAAAATTAGTCCGTTTGCTTTTCTTTCACTTCAAGGTTGTTTACTTATTGTTACAGTTGTGTTTTGACATTTAGTAATAAATAACTTTCAATTTTTATTTACTTTTTCTCCTTTATGAGCTGATAAAATGTGAACTATATCACTTAAATATTAATAGATGATGTATCCTGCAGGACAGAACAAAATCATATGTTTTTTTAGACTTTTCTTGCCATTTACATGTCCCATCCCTCCTTTTATAAAGTAAAAAAGAAAAACCCGTTGCTGATGAGGTTGGCTAATTCAGGCCAAGCGCTTCAGTTCCCCAAGCTTTAATGATATTCCCGCGGCATATCGGACCACCGTTGCCTGGAGACCGGATTTCAGCTCGGCCCCTCTCTCCATTCCCACACATCAGAGCTCTGAAAAGCAAAGTTTTTTTTCCTCCGGGAGCTTTTGATTCGGTCCGGGCCGAGGCCCTTCCCCCTGCTGGGGCGGTTTGGGTGGGCAGGACGCTGGTCACACATCAAGGCCTGGAAACAAAGCCCCCAGGAAACCTGCCTTACACACACACACACACACACACACACACACACACACACACACACACACACATTCTCTGTAACTGCACTGACCTCCATTTCTTCACCATCAACTCAGAGTCTAATGTTCACATTATTTTCCTATAACAGCAGGTCCCCAAGTGTTTTATTCCTCTTATTCCACAGCAATTTGCCAACAATTTTTAATTCTTAAAAAAAAAAAAAAAAAAAACACAGCAGAGCTAGTCTATCCCTCACCAGCCTCTCTTTTTTCTCTCTCTTGAAGTTAAAAAGTCCAAAAAACACAGCTTACTGAGAAACCACAAAGCGTAAACTCCTCTGTCCTGAAGATGTGAGAAAACTTAAAGTTACAGCTTTACCTCTGTCTGTTATGACGTGCTGACACTGGAGACTCCTTCCATAACTATTAGTAAAAATCAACACCTCCTTAAAGAAAACTTCACCATATCAATGTTTTTCTTTAAAACTGTTTTACGAATAGTGTCTGCTGTACAAGTTTTTGTGAAAGAGCTGTTACTATAGAAACAATTGTATTAGACCGAGCACATTAATCGAAACCCGTGTTTTGCAGCTGCACTACTGTCAGAGCTGCTGTTCTAGAAAATTAATCAACACCTTCTGACCAATCAGAATCCAGAAGTCAGCAATGCTTCAGTGTAATGACCTTTTATGAGTTGTAAAGACACATTACAGTTACTTTTCCAGGTGAATGATACATCATAAAACTCTCCCTACCCAGTAAGGTACAGTTAAGTACCATTTGGTCAACATTATGCACCGTATATAATACACGGCTTTAGATAATCATAGCTAGTCCATATGTTAAAATATTAATTAAACAGCAGGTTCAGCAACAGCAGTGGGAAGTTAAGCTGTAAAAGTACAATTTTATACAATACAATACAATTTTATTTATTTTTATCTTAATATAAAATACACCATTGTGTGTGCACGTTTAAGGTATTTACTCACTAAAACATGTAATATAGCAAAACTCCGAAATATTACAAGCCTCAAAGATTTCCAGTCGCTAAACGGATCTTACAGCTCTCCCGGAAATCAGTTCTTCCACGTCGTACAAATTAGCCACACTTTTCTCGTTGCAGTGTATGAATGGAGTATGAATTGTTGAGGATGTCACTGTCAGTCATACACAAACAAGGACCCGTCTCATATTGCAGAGGGAAATAAAGGCAGCATTTGTGAAGGACCTTATCAAGACCATGTCGTGTAGGCCAGTGATGTGATAAGGTCCGGCAACAACGAGAAGACTGTTTCTGCACTCAGGGAAGGATGGAGGCCTCCTTCCTCAGAGACACAGAGCAGTGTTTTCTGTTTGGACAGATGTTAAGAGAGATCTAAAGCTGGAACTGAAATGTTGAATTTTTTAATTAATTGTATAAATGGTGCAGTTTAATCTCTTGAGTCATCGTTTTTTCATTCATTCTCTAGGGTTTTGCGTTTACTGACCCAGCTAACAATTAACGTTAAACTTTTACGTTTACTGACCCAGCTAACAATTGTAGGTTAGCACAATGTTTTCTGAACGTTACAATTTCTAGGCACTTTTAATTAATGTTGAATTTGTCCCGATTTCTGAGAACGTTTTTATGTAATCTAATCATAAACATTCCTACAACGTTGCATGTTTAGTTAACACTCACATTTCCATAATGTTAGATTTGGTCTAACTGGGAATGTTGCAGGAATGTGTACAATGCATTACATAAATTCTCAGAAAATCTGACAGATTAAACATTAATTAAAACTTCTTAGAAGCAATTTTTCTGGACGTCCTGAGAGTGTCTTCATATAACGGTTTGTAAACATTAACAATAATGTTTCCATAATGTTAAATATGGTCCAACTGGGAATGATGTAGGAACACAAATGTTTATATAATTTATTGGAAATATTGTTCTCAGTTAGACCAAATCTAACATTATGGAACTGTTACGTTCCTACAACTAAAAATGTTGTAGCGACATTGTAGGAAACTTTACGATACCTTATATAAAAATGTTCTCACAACATCCAGAAAAATATTCTTCTAGGAACTTTTAATTAGTGTCAAATTTCCTCAGTGTTATGAAAGTGTTTTTATATAATGTTTGCAAACATTCAATGTTCGATGTGGCGGCAACGTTTTTAGTTGTACAAACGTTAACACTTGATGTTAGATTTTGGTTTAACTGGGAACATTTGTTAAAGAAGATTTATGTTCTATGTTAGCTGGGGAGCTAACGTTACTGCTTTATCAACATTTATTTAAATAAACAGATCCATATCAATGAGAAATATGACTGAAATCATCTTTTTGAAAGCCACGCTACAATTTTCACTTTTCAAGTTATCATGTATTTCTGGGACTTGAGTGCACCCCACCCACGTTGTCCCCCCCCTTGTCCACCTCGACATTCCCGTGTGCTGATGTAAGCCTCTCAAATGAGTTGGGCCGTAGATTAGCGCCGTGTTTCCAGGCACTACACACTCCAACGGCTTTCCACTCCAGGGCTCTCACTCAAGCCCAAACCCTCCCAGAGTGCCATTTCAAATTAATTAAGCCTTTTTCTCATCGGCCACCGCTGAGTCCTTGCATCTCCGGACCATGTTTCTCTCTTCAGAGCCTTCGTAAGCTTTCTGATGAGGGAAAAACTTATGGGGGAAATGACAATATAAGCAGGTTGGCGGAATTTTTTTTTGTACAATGCAGAAGTGGCATTATTGAACCTGTGCTTTCAGGGACACATTTATAAAGAGAGGGCTTTTGAATGTACACGGGGTCATAAGGTCACATTTTTAGTTCACATCGAGAATATTTTCTAGGACAATCAACTCAAAGATCATCAAGATCATCATTATTTCCAGTGTTTTGCATTGTTGTTTAGCATTGCAGAGCTAGATAATAACTTGTAACTACAGTATTGCATCTTTAGTGATACCATTTCAACCATATCATTCGATATTTTTCTGTTAGCACTCAGATAATGGTAAAACATCTTCTGATAACCTTACCGTAAATCCTACTGTAGCACACCTACCATAAGAACCCTAACAAAACAAAAAAAATTATAGTCCAGCAAAAAAAAAAAACAGTATTAGCATAAGGTTTATACATGCAGACATCTGTACAGAGTGAATTAGCATAAATTAACATTGTCAGCAAAGCCAAGAAGCTCCTGCTGTTTGCATAAAATGATGGATCTCTCAGCTTTCTGCCCTAAATGTTAACAAACTCCCCCCAAAGCCCCCCTTTCACTGGAAGTTTACTGATGCTATCTCTGGTTTCCCCAAGTCACTGAAAAAATATTGCCATCTCTGATTGTTCTCTTTATCCCGGCACTGTGATGAAAAAAAGAGGGAGACACGTGTTGGTTTTGGTGGCACATGTGCTGGGCTTTTCAATAGCTTTCATTTGCTCTCTCTCTCTCTCTCTCTCTCTCTCTCTCTCTTCCTCTTATGTCCGTTTGGTTAATTAAATGCGAGTTTGAGTCGTGTTTCATTACATCACCGCTTTAGGGGGCCCTCCGTGAAAAAAACGGCTCTGATCAAGCCATGAAACTGAGGAGTGGGGATTGATGCAGGTGCAAGACACAAGATTTTAAGGTTTAATTAACAAAAGAGAAGTTGAATATAAACACAAACTAATTCAAATTGCAAATTGTTTTTTTTTTATACATTTTTTTTCTCTTTAACATGTGTAACAATTAAAGGTTTTTTTGTTTCTGCTCTGCAGAGAACAACTGATTTTTCCAAGTACCCCTTACTGCAGAACCAAAAGTCCAGGGGTGGGGTCAGACCTGATCCAGCCCCTCCTATCTGGGCGGAGTCAGGTTGGACAAGTGTGTGGTTAAGTGTGTTGTACAGCATCTTGTCGGTTAAGAGTTAGGGGTTAGGGGTAGGGTTTTTGTCGTAGGAGGATTTGGGTCAGGTTCAGCTGCACCCTTGGACTTTTGTTTCCGCAGTGAGGACCAGCTCACATTTTTTTGATGTATAACACAGTCATATAAATACAGGCTAATCTGGCAAGCTGAGATTGTTAGCTAACAGCCATTTGAGTAACACTAAACAAACAGGATACACAGGATAACATTAGTAACTCTGCAAATGTTAATGTTAATAATATAAAAAAAAGATTCAATTTATCATTAAAACTGACATGAAAGCTAAATCCATGATCCAGATGGAAAGAATTACTATAAATTGTTGCGCTAAACAATTTGCACAAGATGACATTAGCAAAATTTCATAACTTTTAAAATGATGAAGTAAACATTTACAGTGACATGTATGAATGAAATGTCTCACTTTAGCTGTAAAAAGTTCCAAACCTGAGTAATTTATTAATGTTATGGCTGCTGTTCATTACGCATAATTAATAAATAAATACTGTACAGTAGTGTTTCGTTTGCATATGTCTGAAAGCCAAATCCTTACTGGTTGATCACATTACCAAGGGAAGAAAAAAAACAAGGAAAAAGAAGCGGTCCTAAGACAAATCCTTGTGGAACTCCACAAATCATTTTCATTCTGCATTGTTTTGGAAAATGTTTAGAGTTATTTAATCAACACCACCTGTCCAATCAGAGTCCTGCATACAGTGCTGTGATGTATCACCCCACATCAAACTGTACAACCAAAAGTAGTCAATAAAGCAATCCAGTTGGTAAGAATAGTTACGGAGTTGTTACCTTCATAAAACCGTAAAATTTCCCCGCCCTGATTAATGTTGCTGATCTGATCGTGTTTTGGTCAGAAAGTTTAACATTGAGTTCATTTCATTTTGCAGGAATTCTGTCGCTCCCTGTTTCAGTGTCTGATCAGCGCCTCACTTTTCTCTCTCTTGTCTCTGCTCTGCACTTTGCAGAAGTTTGATTAATCAAGATAATTAATTTCTCTGTAAATTACAGCCTTCATTCGAGCTGCCTTTAGCCGGAGTGAGAGCTGTTTTGACAGGACAGCATGCGGGTTGTCTTTACGCGCAACTCGGCCCTGTTTAATGACAAAGATATCATGTGGTGCATCTTCAAACACGACGGTGACACGTGGTATTTATGCAGTCATTCTGTAACAAGGCAAATTGCACTTTTTATGACATTCGGAGGTTTCTTTCGTGAGATACAGACGTAGGCTGGTGCTGATTAATAATGCATTTTTTTATTTTAATAAAAACTGATTTTAAAAAGACGAAAGCATCAAAAGAGACAAAGAGCCATTGTGTATTTACAAAATTATCCAGCCCTGTCATTGTGGCAGTGAGTCACGTTTGAAGGCGGCATAAAGTCGCATAAAGGAGCAATTTAATTCTAATTTCGCTCCAATCTGTGTCTGAAACAATTGAAACAGGGATTTGATGTGTTTATCTCAGTGTGTAATTAGGTATTGTTCATCACTGAAAAGTTTCCATCGGGAGGAACGAAGCTGCGTTGGCAAGAGTGTTAGCGCTTAATCTTTTTACTTCAGGAATCAGTTTCCTGTTGTGTAAAAACTTATTTGGCGTGTTTGAATCCACCAGTATCACGGGATTTATCTTAATTATTTTACAAGCTGAAGCAGAGTTCTTTATCCTAGAATTCTAACCCTGAACAATGTTTGGAACATGCTAACTCTTGGTGGGAATCCATCCACATCTTTATTTTTTGCATATTACATTTTACATTTATGGCATTTGGCATATTTTAAACTTGCAAATGAAATCATTAAATAATTTATTTGAAGAATAAATGACTTAGCATGTTTGTGCTCCAGTTTGTGCAAGACATGTCCCTTTCCATTTCCTATTGGTTGAATTCTCATTGCTTTGACAACCATTAGTCATTTCCTGAGTCTGAATCAGAGTGAAATTGATTGTTTTGGTTTGTTTGCTGTTTGGTTTTCATTTGCATTGTGCATAATTAAACAAACCAAAAGCAAAAAAAAAAAAAGAGGTGTGTTTAGGGCTGAATATTTCACAACTATAGAAAAAGATTTTTAAAATTTTACATAGTGGGGCTAGAAATCACAAAACCACCCGAACATGATTAAGTAATTATATAAATAACTAGTTTAAAACAATTTTGATGTCCAGAGTTTATTTTATCTTTCTGTTCATCTAAATCTCCAGATCACACTGCATTTCTGCAGTGCTACAGCTCTGTTCTTTAACTCAGATTAATGGCTCGCATCTTCAAAAAAAATTGTGCAACCCAAAACCCACGGCATTGATTCACTTCCTGCTATCGAGTTGACTGAGACCGCCTCACCTTTGCTCAACTGCTCTCAGACCTGCGTGTGATTGCTATGTTCTCACCTGCCTAAAGAAGTTCACCAAGGAGGAGAACACACCAGGGTTCTATTGAAACTCAGCTTAATAACACGAGCTCTTCCAGTACTTTTTTTAAAGTCAAATGAACTTCTTTAGATTATCAAAATTGATTGAGTTGACATGAGGGAAGAATTTACTCAGAGTTTCCTTTTTAAACCAGTGAAAAATGTGATTTCTAAATGTACCTGCAACCAGTAAAATAATTCATATTTAAAAAAGAAAAAAAGGATATCTGTTTAAATTGGATTTTATTATTCCAGCTCCTCCATCTGTATATCTCTTATTCTGACAGATAGCTAGCAAGCAATGATAGCTAGCAGAAGAAAATTTAGTAATTATCACCACCCAATGTAGTTAAGGTAACTGCTAGTTAGCTAATGTAGGTCAAAATGGATTGATGGCAAATATCATCACAGAATTTGGTTCAGCTACCCAGCTAGTTAGCGCAGCTGCTAGTTAGCAAACCAATATTAGTTTGTATGTAGAGAAAAGGAAATTTGTACACATCACCACACAGTTTGGTTGAAGGATGCTAGCTGGTAAGCAACTGATATAGCATTTTAGATATAAAGGAAATTGAAGAATATGGTTCAGCTTGTTAGCATGCTACCCAGCCAATAAGACTTTGTTTATGTTTAAAATGTTATTCATGGAACCGTATGTAAAATTATGTGAACATAAAGAACGGCATTAATGATGCATTCATACTGAGTTGTTTTTTTTGTACATCATGTGACACATTTAGCAGAAAATTTGAAGAAAAATACAGTACATTTTCTACAAAAAAAATAAATAAAATAAAAGGTGATCTTAAACAGTCAAATGTGATTTTTTTCATTTGAAAATGTAAATATTATGGAAATTTAAGTCATATTTGAATAGTGGCATTTAATTAAAGCACACCCTGCCCTGCCTCTACACATACACATGCACCCATACACGCACACACATACACACAAGATGGCATCTTAAGCAAATGCAGCTTTGTGTACATTTCTCAGTGGCGTGCCCCGGGGGTGTCCGTGTCCAAGGGGAGCTCTCTCTCTGTGTGTGTGTGTGTGTGTGTGTGTGTGTGTGTGTGTGTGTGTGTGCGCATATGTGTGTGGTTATTGAGTACTGGATTAGACGGCTATGTCTCCAGAGTCACATGACAAATGACTAATTAACGCCCACAAATCTGCTTTAACGTGAAAGCGAGAGTGAAGTCATGGCTCAAAAACTCAAACATGACCTTTTGGTTTTATTTAAAAGCACCTAAAAAAGATCTGATACATTTTTAACCTTTTTTTTTAGAGAAGTTCATGTTTGCTATTTTTTAAAACTGGAATTTTGTTGTGGGTGTGGTCTCATCACACATACTCTTATGACCTACTTTGCATTGTATACTATATTATTAATCATTTTATCGGATGCTTTCTCTATTGATTACACCTCAGGCTTATTTAAAAGTTCATATTCATTGCATTTTTTAAATTTCTGGTTTGATTTTAGTATTCACTTGTTTTTATTAACTATTCATTTGTCTCAGAATTTGTCATTTTGCTTTGAGTTTTGTGTTTTATTTCCAGATTTATAAAATTATTTTGCACTTAAGGTCCGCTGTGGTATAATTATTAACATGGCATCTGAGTGTATATGATTTTTTTCATTTTAATTTTATTTCTGAAAATAAAGTGTGTTTCAGCTCAAGTTCATGTATGTCTGTATATAAAAAATGTCTGTATGTCGCTTTTATGTTGTATAAATAATCTTTATTTCTATACATTATATGGCCAAAAGTATGTGGACACCTGACCATCACAATCATATGTGCTTATTGAACATCCCATTCCAGATTTAGTTCCCCTTTTGCTGTTATAATAACCTCCACTCTTATGGTAACGCTTTTTTTACACTACATTTTGGAATGTGGCTGTGGAGATTTGTGCTCATTCAGCCACAAGAGCATTGTTGAAGTCATGTATTGATGGTCAGGCGAGGAGGCCTGGTGTGCAATCAGCACACCCAAAGCGTCATCCCAAAGGTGTTTTGTGGAGTTAAGGGCAGGGTTCTTCCACATCAAACCCTGTCTGGGCATTGTATTCTATGTAAAATTATCCTAGCATCCTATGTATGTGTGTAAAACTATATAAAAATTATCCTATTATATAATGTATACTATACAAATGTAATTTATATTCTGTAGAATGGATCAAGAAGCTTGAGCTCCACAGGTGCTCACATCATTAAGAAAAACTCAGATAAAGGACGTAACTAATTAATTGACTGCATCCATTGAAGTTCACGTCCTGGTGAATGTGGATTGCAATCGAGTTGCCTCTGAGAAAAGTTCTGATTAGCATTTAGCTTATCAATTACGTATTAGAGAAAGAGAGAGAAGAGCGAATTAGCTGAGACGTAAAGTGTTGGTTATTAAGAGCGATATGGGGAAAAATATCAGAGTGTACATTCCTCTCTGAACACAGGATTTCAAAGCAAGGGCAATTATTTGCTCAGTAGGCCTCACTAATCCTGCTTTATCTGCATGGACACCAGCGAAAACCAGTACTCTGATCAAAAAGACAGAGAGAGAGAGAGGGAGAGAGAGAGAGAGAGAGAGAGAGAGCTCCAGAGCTTTAAAACTGAGACGATTCCTTTTTAATGAAGCTGATTAAGCCATTTTATTGGCTCTCTTGTAATGGAATACCTTTGTTTCTTTCATCTTTTTAAAACTCTCGCTCTTTCTCTCTATCTCTCTCTCTCTTTCTCTGATGATTTTGAAGCACCTCAAGCCACTTTCTTATTTCTTCTGTTTTAAAGAGATGAAATTGAGTTTTTTTCAGTGACTCATGTTTTTTGAATTTCAGTTAAATGATGTGTTCTGTTTTTTTTTTCTTGGTTTTTTTGTTTAGAAATAATTTTTCAGATCCAGACAGTTCTAGTGGTATTACATACCCTGAAATGCTGGAAATCACAAGCTCACACTGAATGAGCTCAAATGGGACTAAATGGGATTGAACACATCTGATTCACTGAACAGAGGAATGAATCTTCTTGTTACGGAATGATTCACTGAATCAAACATTGATTTGCTGAACAACAGAGGAGTGAATCTCTGTTTTTACTGAAAAAACTGCAAATCTCATCCATGAGCAAAAGACTCACTGATTCATACGCTGCTCCACTGAATAGCTGAAAAGCGAAGCTCATTCAAACACTGATTCACTGAGCCTCTGAGAAAAGTACTGATTAGCACTTTTCAATGATGCGAATCTGCGAATCTGGGTTGTTGCAGAAACATTCACTGATTCAAATAGTGGTTTGCTGAATGAAATAAGAGTGTACAAGAGAGGAGTGAATCTTGGCCATGATCGAAAGGTTGACTGATTTGAACACTGATTCGTTGAAAGAGAGAGAAGCAAATCTCAGCCATGACCAAAAGATCACAGATTCAAACAGTGATCTGCTGAATGACAGGAGAGAATTTCAGTCATAGCTGAATGATTCACTGATTCAAACACTGATTTTTCTGAATGAGAGAGCAGTGAATGTTGGTTGTTACCAAAAGATTCTCCGATTCGAATACTGATTCTCTGAATGACAGGAGCGAGCCTTGGCCACGACCAGAAGAGTCACTGATTCAAGGTACAAAGATCGTTCGTCATACAATTGCAAATACAGCACATACAGTAAAATATACAGTCAGGTCTGGAAGTATTTGGACAATGACAGAGTTTTTGTGATTTTGCCTTTATACACCACAACAATGGATTTAAAATAAAACAATCAAGATGTGATCGAAGTGTAGATTTTCAGCTTTATTTTAAGAGGTTCCACAAAAATATGGCATTTACCATTTAGGAATTACAGCCATTTTCAACAAAGTGCCTCCATTTCAGGGGCTCAAAGGTATTTGGACAAAGTGACATAATTGTAAATATAACCATAATTTTAATACTTGGATGAAAATCCTTTGCAGTCAATGACTGCCTGAAGTCTGAAGCCCATGTTCTCAAAACTCAAATTCTGAGTTTCCTCCCTGGAGATGCTTTGCCAGGCCTTCACTGCAGCCACCTTCAGTTGCTGCTTGTTTGTGGGTCTTTCTGCCTTCAGTCTTGTCTTCAGTAAGTGAAAAGCAGCTCTATTGGGTTGAGATCAGGAGACTGACTTGGCCATTGAAGAATATTCCATTTCTTTGCCTTCAAAAAGTCTTGAGTTGCTTTCGCAATATGTTTAGGGTTCTTATCCACCTGCACTGTGAAGCGGCATCCTATCAGTTTTGCATCATTTGGCTGAATGTGAGCAGAGAGTATAGCCCTATACACCTCAGAATTCTACTTCTGACAGCAGTCACATCATCAATAAACACCAGTGAGCCCGTTCCATTGGCAGCCATACATGTCCATGCCATAACACTGTCTCCACCATGTTTGACACATGATGTGGTATACTTTGGATCATGAGCTGTTCCTTTCTTTCGCCATACTTTTCTCTTCCCATCATTCTGGTACAAGTTAATCTTGGTTTCATCAGTCCAAAGAATCTTATTCCAGAACATGGGAGGCTTTTTAGATGTTTTCTTGCAAAGTCTAATCTGGCTTTTCTGTTCTTGAATGTTCCCAGTGGTTTGCACCTTGTTGTAAACCCTCTGTATTTACATTCATGAAGGCGTCTCTTGATTGTAGAGTTTGACAATGATACGCCTACCTTCTCCAGAGTATTCTTGACTTCTGTTGATGTTGTGAAGGGGTTTTTCTTCACCAAGGAAAGGATTCTGCGATCATCCACTTTAGTTGTCTTCCGTGGTCTTCCAGGCCTTTTGATGTTGTTGAGCTCACCAGTGCTTTCTTTCTTTTTAAGAATGTACCTAACTGTTGAAAAACCTAAGGTTTTTGCTATCTCTCTTATAGATTTATGTTGTTTTCAGCCTAATGATGGCCTCCTTCACTTGCATTGAGATCTCCTTGGACTTCATATTGGTAGCTCCAGTCGAACTGCTACCAAATGCCAACCTGATGTCAACTCCAGACCTTTTATCTGCTTTATTTGTCTTGAAGTAACGAGGGAATGGACTGCAAATGGTAAATTAACTTCTTGTCAGTTAATTGTCCAAATACCTTTGAGCCCCTGAAAATGGAAGTACTTTGCTTAAAATGGCTGTAATTCCTAAATGGTACATGCCATATTTTTGTGGATCCTCTTAAAATAAAGCTGAAAGTCTACACTTCGATCACATCTTGATTGTTTTATATCAAATCCATTGTGGTGGTGCATAAAGGCAAAATGTTCTGCTTGATAATCATGAAAACATATGATCTGTTTGTTAATTATGAAGTTGGGTATGGATATATGAATGAAAACAAAAGGACAATTCGGTGCATTCCGGTAACTTATACTGATTCCTTCAACTTAGCAACTCATTCAGAAAGACAGAATCATTTGCAAATGAAACATATCCAATTTAAAAATTATTGTAAATTTTATATATATATATATGTGTGTGTGTGTGTGTGTGTGTGTGTGTGTGTGTGTGTATATATATATATATATATATATATATACACTATATTACCAAAAGTATTCGGTCATCCATCCAAATGATCAGAATCAGGTGTCCTAATCACTTGGCCTGGCCACAGGTGTATAAAATCAAGCACTTAGGCATGCAGGTTGTTTTTACAAACATTTGTGAAAGAATGGGCCGCTCTCAGGAGCTCAGTGAATTCCAGCGTGGAACTGTCATAGGATGCCACCTGTGCAACAAATCCAGTCGTGAAATTTCCTCACTCCTAAATATTCCACAGTCAACTGTCAGCTTTATCATAACAAAATGGAAGAGTTTGGGAACAACAGCAACTCAGCCACGAAG
>CM040985.1:11531765-11552233 GCA_022985145.1 Pangasius djambal
AACAGTTTGGAGCGGGCCCCTTCCTCTTCCAACATGACTGTGCACCAGTGCACAAAGCAAGGTCCATAAAGACATGGATGACAGAGTCTGGTGTGGATGAACTTGACTGGCCTGCACAGAGTCCTGACCTGAACCCGATAGAACACCTTTGGGATGAATTAGAGCGGAGACTGAGAGCCAGGCCTTCTCGACCAACAACTCCTCAACCTTGTGGACAGCCTTCCCAGAAGAGTTGAAGCTGTAATAGCTGCAAAAGGTGGACCGACATCATATTGAACCCTATGGGTTAGGAATGGGATGGCACTTAAGTTCATATGTGAGTTAAGGCAGGTGACCGAATACTTTTGGTAATATAGTGTATATGTTATCACAATAATACTTCATTTGATTCCCTTTAATTCAAAATGTAGTTGATCGATCATTCAAGACTAGGCAAAATAAATCTTTTTCCTTGTTCTCTCTGTCTGTCTGATAATTTTGAATCTCACACACACACACACACACACACACACATGTACAATTCCTAGCAAGAGTAGGCGAGCAGTGTTTTCGGCCTGAAGCACATTTCACACACAGCCAGGTGTGTGTACATCACAGAACTGTAAAAAGGCTGTGTAATTATTTTAGCAAGAAGTTGCTGACAGCAAATGTCTTCCCCTCCGTCTCACGCATCACTTAAGCTGCTAATAAAGATGTGTGTTCATTGATTTAAGCCGACTAATGATACTTTTCAACTCAAACACACTGAAACTTTCTCTGTGCATCTGGCAAAATAAGCAGAAAAAGTTCAGAAGTGTCATAGCGGCACACTGGACTGTAAAATACGCTGTAAGATTTATAGAGCAAACATTTATGTGTCCTGGTTAATAAATCACAAATGTTTCTTAGATAAGGGGAGTTTCCTGAGTTAAGAAAGCCAGGAATGTACTTTCCACTTCAGAGCGAGCGTTGCGTAGGTATGCCTAAAACAGTAGACATTTATAACCAGTGGTGGGACGATACAATGTAATAATATACCATGATAATGAACTTACTGTATATATCTATCTATTTTACTGCTATACTATTAACACCATGCTGTAGTGACAGAGATAATGAAGTCAAATGTTTCTGTGTGCCATGTGTCTCTTGAAATCTTAAAAGCCTGTTCTAAAAAATATAATGATATCATAAATATTATGACAAAAATACATTACAATTTAATTTTCCATGTAGCGTTGTTAGTATCTTTCGTACTTTTATAACATCTTCTGACTATGCTGATACACACGGATTTGACTTTACAATCTAATAGTGTACCAGATGTATAATTTTTTTTGTCCTTTTCCTTTTTCAAATAGATGTGAAAAGGTTCATCGTTATCTAGGTTTATCACTAGCTAGCATCCATAGCATGCAAATTCTGTAGCTAAAAAATGTAGATACCACTTTGTCACTTGCCGGTATTTGCATACCAGGTCATGATAGGTTAACAATGTTTGTGCTCATTCTGTGACATCACAAACTGAGCTCATGTGTAACTCCGCCCCTTGAATCAATTTTATACAGAAAGACAAAGAAAGTCTCTGGTTTAAAACCATACAAAATTTAGTGCAGTGGTGACAAATTTAACCCAAATCAAAACATTTCAATCTAAATATTCAGAATTAGCGTCTAAGAAGATTTTATCATTTTAATGTTTTACAGTCACTGAGTATTTCTTATGTTGATGGAAACGAGACTATCAAACATCCACAGCCATGTTTATCACTGTTTATGAGTGCAAAAGCAATGGATACACATTTGTTTGTAATCTAAGAAACCCAGAAGTGAAAATGCTGTTAACATCTTAAAACACTGAGGGATTTAAGGGTGCATAAAAGTTAGGAGATTGTTATCTTTTTTTTTTTATTGTTGTTGTTGTTTAGGAGTTATGATTGCAATCTGGAGTGATAGAGAGGTGTGGAGTATTTTCGGTTGAATTATCATGATAAAGCAGCGAATTATGAAAAATAGGTAGTACGTTCTGGAGCATGACAGCAGGTATTTAGCCTAAAAGTTAGCGTCAGCCAACAAGCAGTGACAAACATTATTGTAGTTTTAATCATCTAAATGTTTTAGAGTCACTGAATATTTCTGACATGTTATATGACATTTTATACAAAATTCCAACACAATTAGTAAACCTGAAATCATTCCATGTGTCAAACATTAGGGGAAAAATGTTAATTGGAAGATTGAAAATTCCAGACATTCGGCTTGACGCAAGTCCATCTGTTTCGACTCCTCCACTATCCTGGAGCAAAGCTGGCATTTCATCTGAAATCAGAGCTCTGCTGAACAACACTCTTTTTAATGTTCCTTCCTCCCCCTTCTTACGTCCCCTACATGCCTCCTATTAAGCAGTGTTTTGACATATATTACAACTCTTTCAGCATCCTCCTTCTCCTCTTTCCCTGACAGCCAGATCACACAAGGCCTCCCAAATTATTAGGGAAGGTGCCGCCGTGCCGCTTTTCTTCAAGTAGCCTCCTTTTGTCCTGTTTTCAATCTCACCTGGACATGTCGGAAATGGAACGGAGCCCCAATTTACGAGCTGCAATTTGAATATGTATTCTCAACTACATTTTACAGATGAAACACCTGATTTTACACTTTAAAGCAAATATGACTCGCTTCTGATATTTTGCATCTGTTCACAGAGTGAAAATGACGATGCACGTAAAGTCAGACATGAAGCTGATCATATCCCCAATAAAATGTTACTAAATTGCATGGGAAGGGTTTGAGGCTTTTCTCTGCTCTTTAATTTCGTAGCCATCTCCATGTTGACAAATGTGACAGATGTCAAAATGAAAGATATGTATTACAACATGCATGCTTCAAATTTGCCTGAAGGCATCAGCATGTTATATGTAATGATTTTGATTGACAACAATAATAGGTCAGATTTATTTAACACCTTTTTTTAAACCCACAGTTGCTTTACAGAACATACAGTCAACAAATACAAAACTTAAATAATAATAATAATAATAATAATAATAATAATAATAATAATAATAACACTTTTTATATAGTGCATTTATCACACTTAATGAAATACGCTAGCATTTTTCAGAGGATTGAGGGGCAGGGCCAGGTGTATGGCTCCAGAAAGCTGAGAGGGTGGAGTCATGTGCATGGCTTTAAAGAGTAAAGGGGAAGGGCCAGGTGTATGGCATTAGAGAGCAGAGGAGGCGGCACCAGGTGTATGGTTTAGAGAGTCGAGAGGTGTACAGTATATCTCTCTGACAGCAGTCAAGTGTATGTCTTAAAAGAGTTGAGGAGTGGAGTTGGGTGTATGGTTCCAGAAAATTGAGGGGTGGGACCTGGTGTATGGCTCTTGTATAGCTCTATTACACTTGGAGCCAAGTGTAGGGCTTTAATGAATTGAGAGAGAGAGAGTCAGGTGCATAGCTTTAATTAGTTGAGTGGCGGAGCCAGGTGTTACAGTACAACACAAGCAACTTCGGGATGAACTAGATTGTGTTAATTCTATATATTAAACCATAAGCAGGAGCATATAGACTATATACAGTATGTAAAAAAGCACACGATCTGAACAGAACATTTCTGTTTCACCCCAAAGCCATAAGTAATAAATCACGCTGCGCATAATAAAATTCTGAACGCTAACAAATGGAGGATGGCACACTTGGCAAGACGAGCGACTGATCATCAGTGCTGATTAATCCTGTACAGCTAATCCTCCCAAAATACTCACACTGCTCCATTTGAAACGCATTTTTACGACTCGCTGTGAAAGTTTGCCCATAATTATAGAGTACTTCTCACTAATTGGATAATAATTGGTGCAGGTGCACTGATCTGGGGCTTTTAAAGCTTTAGCATGGGAAGCGACGGTGGCATGCAGCCAGAAAGAGCCATTTTATTTTCACATGGAGATTTCGCTTCTTCAGTCCGTGGTTTTATGTTGGGCTTTAATTAGCCAGAGAAATACATGTGAGGTTACATCGTAAAAGTGTATGACATATTCTAAGAAATATTTTTGTGTTTCTGTATGTGTTTTGTCATTTAAATAACAGAGAGTATGTTGCATATAGTGTATAGAACATACAGTAAATAAACAGTATAATATGAAAATATAGTGTAAGTTCAGTGTATAGTATCAGTGTACGAATATACAGTGTATGTATAGACTATATAATGTGAATAGTGTCAGAATATGAATGCACTCTATAGTTATTGTATAGAATAGGAATATATAGCATACCGTATGCGTAGTGTTTGTAATATGAATGTACTACAGTGCATCAGAATATGAAAATATAGTGTATATTTAGCGTTTCAGACTAGGAATGTGAGCATATAGGGTATGTACTGTATAGTGTGAAAATATAAATATATAATGTATGTAGTTTATAGTGTCAGAATATGAATATATAGGGTATGTATATTGTGTAATGAATAGTGTATAGTGTATTTGAATATACAGTGAATGTATAATGTCAGAATTTGAATGCATAGTGTATGTATAGCTTAAAGTGTCGGAATATAAATATAACGTGTATGCATAGTGTATAAATACTATGGTGTCAGTTTGAATAAGTAGTTTATGTATGTACACTGTACAGTATGTAGAGTACGTAGAGTATATTAACTTTATTGTGATAAATTCCACATTTGATGTGTAATAGGAAATGTATTGTGTCACATATCGGTCACACAAGGTCACATACATCACATGTGCACACACGCACACACACACGCATGCATGATAACATTTTATAGAATATTTACTGCTACACTCTGATATACTCCTCTGTGAACTACACTGCATTAAGGTCACATTTCCACAGGATTCTGCTTTTCCTGAGCTACAATTAGCCCATCTCTGAGGATTTCAACAGCACAGGGAGAGCATTAGCTGATTAATAATCCTAATATGCTGAAAAAACGCTCGTCTTTGAACTCCACTTAGTGTGGCGGGTGAGAGTACATGATTATATTGTTAGCGCCACAAATCTTTTAAAAAATGCAGTGCACTTAGTTTCACGTAAACAAATAATCCATAGCGTCTGTGCTAGAGCCCATCTCTCATCTACTCGGATTAGACGGCTGGTGGAGAAGAAAAGAATGTTCGCTGGCTTTTATGTCTGCCGCAGACCTGCATTTTCCCTCTATTTAGCCCTGCTTAGGAAAATTACCACTTAATAAATGCGGCCCAGGGAGAGTGAGCGTAATTGAAGCTTTTCTGGAATCTTCACCTCCTAGTTTTCAAGTGCACAGCATTAATAATGAAGGTGATATGAACACTGCTGGATGGGTGGAGATGCTGAGGGGTTGCTCTCTCTCTCTCTCTCTCTCTCACTCTCTCTCCCCATCTCTACCTCTCGCTCTCTACCTGTGGCTCAGGAGCTCTTTTTTCTTATGGAAATCAAGCGCCGTGTTTCGATTGAAGGCTGAAGGATCTGGAGTGAGGGAAGTGCTTGAGTGTGTTTAATGAAGCTGCAGTTATCTTCCCGAGTACATCCCCATCCTTTACCTTACCCATGCATCCCATAATCCCACTATTCACCTCTAATACAGAGCTTTCTCTCTTTTTTTGGAGTGTTTGCATGATCCATAATGGAAAATAGACATATTAATAAAAAATTATATTGGCACCCTTATTTGGGAATATACAATGGGAAAAAAGGGAAAAATTCTCTCAAACCCATTTCCTGAATTATCTATCTGAATTGTTTATTTATTCATTCATTCATTCAATCATACAGCTCTTTTTTTCTTAAATAACAGCATTAGTAACTGCTTTGGTGTATGTATAGTGTATAGAATCTAAATATACAGTATAGTGTATGTATAGTGTATAGAAAATGAGTATATGGTGTATGTATATTGTTAGTGTATAATATATGAGTATTTAAAGTATATAGGGTATATATAGGAGTATATAGTGTATAGTATATATAGGACTATATAGTGTATTAGTATATATAGTATCATGGAGTATAAATCCTGCATGGTGTCAATATGAATAGATATTTTATGTACATATACTATGTTTATAGTGTGTTTTGAACATTAGTGTAAATCCTGTAGTTTTACTGATTTGTGTTCCTTTTTAATGCTGGATGAATCCACACTTCAGGCTTCATCTGCACTGCATGAACCTTTCCTACTCTCTCCTTTTTTTTCTTTTTTTAAACACCACACATTTCGTTTGAACTCCCGGCTCGGTTCTTTTGATAAGGAGCCCCGCAGTTCATTTACCTTTGCTGCTAAATGCAAAGAGAACTACGCCCAGTTCCCTTTGAGCCCATATCATGGCCCAAGGCAAACAGACCGCTTCGGAACTGAGACACTTCCAAGACGAATGAGCTGATAAAGCTCTCTCAGGAGGTGAGGTGAGAGCCTCAGAGAGCGTTAGTCCTGACAGGTTTGATGGGTTAATAAAATCATTGATACATAGACAAATAGATAAGTCCTCATTAATCCAGTCATGAGGTTTTACTTTGCATTTTTGGTTCACTGTGTGTAATGATGTGTTGCCGCCTCACAGCTCCGGGGTCCCTGGTTTGCTCGTGAGCTCAGGTTACTGTCTGTGCAGAGTTTTGCATCGAGGGTATGTTAGAGATAAATACGATAATGCAGTGTACTAACTAGCCATTAAGATACGACAACAATTAAACGACCAGCAAAAACTCAAAATATGATGTTTAAATTAGGTATATTAATGTTAAGACAGTGCTAAAGTCACCTTTTTAAATTTAAAACCCGAAGATGTCGGAAAACTTAAAGTTACAGCTTTACCTCTGACTGCTACATCTATGATTACACATGTTTTTTAATCAGTTTGTGAGCTGACATTATAGAAGCAAAGTATTAACACAAATGCATTAATATAAACCTGTGATTTGCAGCTGCACTGCTGTCAGAGTTGCTGTTATAGAAAATTAATGAACACCTTCTGGTGAATCACAGTCCAGAATCAATTGACATTGCTATTCAAATTAAGAACTATTTATGAATTTGCATAGATTTTTAAGGATTAAAATGTTCAGGGGGACTTTAACGCTGTGTGTTCAAGTGAGGTAAAATGTATAAATAGTTTCATAACCATAATTGATCTACAAACATCGAGCAGTTTGATATCAATAATGTACAGTACATGACTGCAGTTTGAGCATGAGCCAGCAAATACAGTTATTTCTACTACTCCCATTTGTTTAAGACACACAAACACACACACACACACACACACACACACACACATCAAAATGACTGAGGCCTGAATTTGTTTACTGATGATTACATTCCCAGAAGTTAAATGAGTTCAGAGCTTAACATGATGCGACATGACTAATTCTCAGAATTTAATAAAAAATGTCCAAATAGACATTTTTGACTTCTGAAATCGCTTCTGTCCTGTTTAATCACATTTAATTACCTTCTTCGTACAAAGTAGTCCATGTATTCAGAAAGAAGGAAGTTCAGCTTTATCCTCAAAATCATGAACAAGCCGGACTGAGATTCATTAACTAGCTGACGATGTCAGTCATGCCCTAAAACAATGGATAATTAAAAAATCAATTTAGCTGAAAAAACAGGGACAGGAATGAGAAACAAAAGGAAAAAGAGTGTTAAAGACGGAAGCTGAACACAGATGCTTGGCTATTTTTTTTTTTTCTTCTTCTTTTTTTCTTTCTCTCTCTTTGTCTGTCTGCATCCAGCCTCATCCAAAAGTAAGAGACTGTGATACCATTTTAAAAAAAATAATAACAATAACTGTTCAAAATTGTCTATAGCCATTTAATACCTATACTACTCATACTAAACCAATAAAACCAGAATGTAGTACACAATATGTGAGCAACATGATTAGTTTCAGATACCTGGGTGGCCAGTTTTTTTACTTTGCTGCATCCCATGATGCAACACAGTCTTAGTGGCAACAAACAAAAACAAATAAAACAAAAAACAGCAATGAAGAAAGTAACACGGAAAGACTGCGGTGATCTTTCATCTAAATGTTTTGTTAATCAAAATGTATGCTACTTTAGCTAATTTACTGCTTATATGAACATGCTAATGCTAACTGACAGCTATTAGCAATGGATAAATAGCTGGTTACCTTGCTATTTTTAACTGTTTCCGTTTCTTAAGATATTTAAGATATTTTCTCAAAATCTTCTTAGTTCTTAAATGTTCATGACTGGAAATACTACAGAACAGAAAATATGCTGTTTATGCTAGTTATAATCCATTACTGTACATTTTCAGTCGCTAAAATGTGGCTAATTCTGAGGAACCTGCGTCTTGCAGTGAATTTGATTGACAAGTGGGACTGCAGTGCAGGTTGCCAAATGCTAATTCTCACCCGCGTGCATACTACTATGCTACTATATATACTATATGCATACTACTATACTAATACTATAAGTATTAATGTATAGTACTATACTATTATATATACTATATGCATAGTACTACTATGAGTACTATATGCATACTATAATTCTACTCTAATCCTCTACTATTATATGCACTATTTGCATACTACTTTACTAATACTATAAGTACCAATGTATAGTATACTACTATACACATTATATGCATAGTACTATATTATGATATATGTACCATATGCATACTACTATAAAGATATAGTATGTAGTATACAGTATATTCAGTATGGTTTTTCAGTGTTATGATTAAGCTTTACTATATGCATCCTACTATAAATGCTATATGCATATTACTATACATCATATACACCCTTTATGCATACTAATCTACTACTATACTATTATACATACTATATTCACACTCTTATACTACTATGCACACTATACACATATTACTATGCTATGTACTATAGTCCTATAGTATAGCATACTATGTATACCACTATACTATTTTTATATATTATAAGCATACTACTACAATACTATAGACTATATGCATATTACTATACTACTATACATTCCTCTCAAGTGTTGGTGCTCACTTCACTCACTGACACGCTGCTGACCTTCATATGTACACATGCCACCACCCATGTACACACACCCACACACACACACTCAGAGGTGTGTGGTCACGGACAGTGTGTATTCCTTGTGAATGTTTAAACTGGGTCTGATACAGATACGGCACATTAGCACCACGTGTGTTATGATAAATACGGGGACAAATTGAACATTCACTCAAAATACTGAAATACAGAAATGGTTCATTTTTCATAATGGATAATTATGAAATAAATAAAGTTGGAAAGAAGGACTTCAAAAGAACATCCCGCCTCCTGAGACTCATAGTTATGCTCTGCGGTTTCAGTAACAGGACAAGCTGCGTTTTTTTTGTTTGTTTTTTTGTCTTATTAAATTCAAGAGATTATAGTTGTGGTAATGTACTGAAAGTGAGAACAGTAACTAACCTGGTTGAATTAAACATAACTATAAATGGGTAAAAAGTATGATGTGTCATTCTTTAATAAATATAATATAAAAATATAAAATAAAAATATTTAATGGTTGGCAAACTGCTGTAGTATAAGAGGAATAAAACAGGATTAACGTGATCGGCACAAGGCCATGTAATATTTTAGTTTTAAATGCTACACACTCACTTACTCACACACACACACACACACACACACACACACACACACACACAGTGGTGGAAGATTTACTGAGTTTGTGTTATTCAGTAACTAGGTATTATAATAATTTATGTCACAAATTGTGGCTATAAAACTTATTTATGGATCTTATAAAGATAAGAACATCACACTTTTTATTTACTATCAAAGATGTTAGTAGAGATACTACGCATATTTGTGTGTGTGTGTGTGTGTGTGTGTGTGTATATGTGTGTGCGTGTGAACACACAGAGCTGTGCTTGTTTACCTTGTGCATAAATCATGTAATACACACTTGACATTTGAAGCAGAGGCGTTGTTTTCTGTTCAGTGGAAGTCAAGAGTCGTTGCAGTGGCATAACCATGTGACTACAAAAATGATCTATAGCAATATCACAGCTTTACTTAAAAAAAACTTTAAACAAGGGTTTAAAGCTTTTTTGGGGTTTTAACCAATTGCTTTTTAAATGACAGTAATATTGTATAACAGGGTTGCCAGGGTTTTTATTTTATGATAAATTGGTCTAATTTGGGAATAGGGTAGCAGGTAGAAAAAGCAAGTTCGCAGGTGGCATTTTTAAAAATTTGGTCGGTTTAAAAATAGTCAATGGCTACCAGAATGTTGTTTTACAGAAAATAAGCGGTTTCACAAACATAGGCTTTGTCAAACAGTGTATCTACCATATACTGAATCAACAATCTGTTGTAAGATATTTTGCAAAGATTGAGAGAGCAAAGGAGGGATTATGGAGTGGATAATTCCCATACCAGGAGATGATGAAAAGGCAGATAGTTCAAACTTTTTTACTCAACGGTGAACTTGTTTCCCTCTTAAAGTCTGTGAAAGAAAGAAAAAAAATGTCTCCTCTTTCCAATGTCCAAATTTTTGGGCTGGTTTCAGGTCTTTTTGTATGATTTTTGAGATGGAAATTTTAAGACCTGAGACCTGGCAACCCTGACACTACTGTGTGTGTGGAGTTTTACAAGTTCTGCCAGTGTTCATGTGGATTTCCTTCATGTTCTCCAGTTTCCTCACACCAATTTACACACCACGTCTACGGTAAATTATCTGTAGGTGTGAATATGTGTGTGTGTGTGTGTGTGTGTGTGTGTGTGTGTGTGTGTGTGTGCACAGTGCCCTGAATTTCCCTGCAGGTTCCACTGCAACCCAGATCAGGAAAAACATTTTATTAAACATAATAATTCAAAGTAAATAAAAATAATATCAGAAAATACTTCTGATTTTCTTCTCTTTTTTTGGCACAAAATGTTTTTTGTAAAAAATAATAAAAATAAAAAATAGTGTAATTTATAGCTCAGTCAACTTTCTGATATTGGTGTAATAGTTAGGTGAACTAAACAAAATAGCTATTAGGACAGAAATCATATTTTTGAAACAGCTGTATATGGTGAGTCTTAAACTATATATGTATTTAACTGACACAGATTTCTATTTCATCCAGCATTATAGGGTTGTCACCACGACTTAAAACGAGCAGTTCACTGAACTTTTTTTTTTTAAAAGGTCACTAGAAAATTTTGTGTTAGAAGTTGGAGAGGCTTGAAATCTTTTCAGTGCATTAAAAAAGTATCATTTTGGTGCAATATGGCTTGTAACTCTAAAAATATATAGATATATCAGTATCAGTAGATATGTTTTTATATATATAGATGTATACAGTAAATATATAAAGTCACATTGGTGACATGGCTCAACGATTTCGGAGAGGACTGGCTGTGTGTGTGTGTGTGTGTGTGTGTGTGTGTGTGTGTGTGTATTCCTTCAGTGTCGTCTCTTTCAGCTCCTGAATGCTGTATTTTTTCAGCTCTGACACAAAAGAGCTTCTTTTCACTAAGCGGTGTATCTTTTCTTTAATGTGGAAAAACGATACCTCCAGTGTAATCAAATGAGCTGTTTACAAGGATTAAGTCGTCGCAGGAGTGAATAACAATGCGGCCTTTACGGACACACAACCACAATGCCCTCCTCCCCCTCCTCCTCTTCATCCTCATCCTCAGATTCTTTTTTTGTACCACAAACATTTGCTTAGGTTTTGTGTTTGTGTCTGTCTTTTCATCCTATGCTGAGTTAAAAGAAGTCGAGGCGAGCATTTTTCTAGGATCACAGACACCTGCTACACACACACACACACACACACACACACAGGCAGCGAGAAGAAATGAAAAGTGTGTGCAAAAGGCCGTGGAAATCAGCTTTTGTCTCAGCTAATGAATCTGTGTGTACGATGGGAAAGGCCAGGTGTGTGTTAAGTGTCCGAGTCCTGCATGAGAAAGACAGGAAGAGAGGAACGTGAGCCCTGACAAATGTGAGCCCTGAAGCACTGAGCACATTGAAGGAAGTGTTAATTAACATATAGTGAGTCCTCCCTGAGAGAGGGATGAATGGAGCGAATGACAATACGAAAGCACAGGAAGAGGAAAGAACAGACAAGGAGACAGGGGTTAAAGAAGACGGCTGCCACTGCAACCTCTGTGACCTTTTGACCTTTTCTAGTTGTTTGGCTTCAGAGTTTGTTTTAGAAGCACAGACAAATAGATGGATGAATAGATAGAAAAATGATTAGAAAAATTATTGCTGGTAGTATTATTTGTTATAAATATTGTTAATGTTTAGTGTGTTGCAGAATACTACTAATTGTTCTCAGATTTTATTAATATTAGTATTTTATATTTTATAATAGTAGTTATTTATATTTTTATTGTTTTTATTTCTTCTTCTTATTATTATTATTGTTATTATTATTATGCTACTATTGTTATTATTGATATTGACTGCTGTTAGTAATTACAAATATTTTAATAGTAGTACTATTACTATTATTAATATTTATATAATTTGTTATTGATATTTTTGTTATTATTAATTGTATTAATATTGTTATTGATATCTCTGTTGATAGATAGATAGATAGATAGATAGATAGATAGATAGATAGATAGATAGATAGATAGAAGGTGTGTGTGTGTATGTGTGTGTGTGTGTGTAGATATTTAAGTGTGCATACTATTAGAGCTCAGGTGGCTACTGAGGTAAAGACACATAAGGAAACCGGAGCTGTGACTACCAAAACACACACTCAAGCACACACACGCGCACACACACACACACACACACACACACACAGAGAGAGAGAGAGAGATAGAGAGATGTAATCTAACCTGGATAAAGGGTAACGATATAGTTCAGCTTCAGAAAAACATCTGCTGTTACAGAAATTAACCAATGACAATGACAATAACCAATGACTTCTGACCAATCACAATCCAGAAATCAGCAGCGCTGTGCTGAATCATATTTTGTGTTTGGTGTTTGTGTTGTGTGAGAGGCCATTTCTGCTAAAACTGTGTTTCTGCAATGCCTTGTTTTGTTGATACTCGTTTGGATTTGCACACACACACACACACACACATACACACGTCTGGATGGCTGGTGAGATTCCAACACGGTTCAGGGTCACAGCAGGGGAGTGTAGAGAGGTTACAGCTGCCATGTTTGCTTTGATTTTTGTTTTATTAATAGGATTAGCTTTCCTGGCACTGGGATGCCTGCTCAGGCCCAAAAGAAGCACCTGAGCTGCTAAACACACACACACACCATGTCTTTACCTGAGACGTCATAGCTGTGTGAGGTCTGTGAAGAACTGTGTTTTTTAGCATCAGCCTTAAATTAACACTTGTTTGCTGGGATAAAGAAACTGTTTTAAATACTAAAAATTAAAAATCCAAAAAATATATAATCAAGACATTTACTAATAATCTTTACTTTGATCTATTTTTGCTGATCGGCTTACAGAGGAGATAAAGATTCCTATTTTTAATGATCATGATGAAAGCATTATAAATTGCGTTGGTAACCTAGTAAAGAGCAGCTTAACTGTAAAATGGGGCGGGGCTATAATGAATACATTATCAGGAGGTGGTGAAAGAAAGAAAGAAAGAAAGAAAGAAAGAAAGAAGAGAATGAGAAAGAAAAATAAAGAAATATATAAACAAATAAACAAACAAACACAAAAGATAAGTCAATAAATATCAATGAGAAAGAAAGAAAGAAAGAAAGAAAGAAAGAAAGAAAGAAAAGAAAAAATTAAGTAATCACACAAACAAGTAAATAAAAATGAAGGATAAATAAATAAATAAATAAATAAATAAATAAATGAGAAAGAAAGAAGTAAATAAAGAAAGAGAAAAAAAGATAAATAAATAAAAAATTAAGAAGGACTTTTAAACTTAATCAGCAGTGGAAACACATGGTTCAGGGTGGAATTTTATTTTAAAGGGTTAAACATGTCCTCCAATTACATTTGTACAAGGACAGACAGTAGGATCGTAAACATCGTAAAAGAAGCCTCATTCTTGTAAGCGTAAATTAGGAAGAAGAGAGCGAGTGTCTGAGTCCATTAACAGGATGATTATATCTCTCACTCCACTTTCTCCACTACACCACAAAGGACGGGAATGTTTCACACAAATACAGTTCATACTGTTTGTGTATGATGAGCTCGTTATTTTTAGCTCTAATTACATGCCTGGGTTAGCAGGAAAGCTCCAGCCTGAGTTACAGAGTGACGGAATCAGACTTAACATGCCGAGCGACAATGTTAATGACAGACAAATGATGAGTTTCACATCATCAACATCAACAACACACACAGACCTTCACATGCTCCTTTTATTATCATACACTGCTGCATTTGATTTGCTGTTTAAATTGAACAATTTTAAATTGTTTTAAAATGAAGTAAAACAGCTCTGAACAAAAAAAATGGAACTTCAGGCATTTAGTTCAGTTCTGCTAAAGAACACGAAGTGTAAATATAAATTACATATCCACATGCACTACACGTGAAACTTGTGAAACCCAACATGTGAAGTGTCTAAAAACCACATGTGTAAAATGTATGTGTTAATTATTTTATTATTAACATGTGAAGCTCTGGTATATTGAGAAAGTGTAAAGAGCCAGTCTGGGTGAACAGGACATGACCTGTCTTGCTAGTGCACACTTTGGGGAAGTGTAGAGTGCGCTCAGAGTAAATGTAATTCTGCATATTTTTGAGGTGAAAGATGGATAACATATCGAGTGTCTGACTTCACAAACCTCCCATCGAGCGTGTGAAATCTGCAGCCTCGGCGTCTTGCATCTGATTCGTCACTGGCTCTGCACAAATGTCCTGTAGTAACGTTCTTCAATTATTTTTCCCTCTTTAAAGTGCTGAGAGTAAATCGATATTTAGTCAACTGGTGTAATTGCTCTTTGTGGAATACACACGTGGTGTTATGGGGTAAAAAAATCAAAGGGGAGATGAATCGACCTCAGGCCGGATAGTTGGTTGGTTGGTTGAATTGAGATTTGCATATTTTCCTGTTCTCTTAAGGCTACATCTATGATTTGACACACAATACATCCGATTCCTGAATCTAAGATTTAGCGCTTTGCTTGCAAAAATAGAAGATGGAGATTGTGTGAGTGAAAATCGCTGCTGCTTTAGAGTGGCTTTTGAAAACAAATTGCTGACATTTCTTCAGAGCTCTGTTTGGTAAAAAGGTAAACGAGGGCGAGTTTCCCTGTTTAAGCTTCCACTGTAGTGAATAGTGAATGACTGGAGGTTAAAAATAGCAGCTCGTTGATGGAGTCGAAGCTAAATCGAGCCTGTGAGAGGATTTGAATATAAGGATTAAAGGCATTGTGAACAAATTGCCTCAGTGTATTCATGAGACGGTCAACAGCTGCCTTTGCACACACACACACACACACACACACACACACGCACTCCAAGCTCAGTTCCTGCTTTCAGCCAATAAGCACACAGTGTTTTAAATTAGTTAATGTATTACACTTCCATAACAATTGAGAGAATTAACCCAGCCTTTTAGTTCCATCTGTAATAACCAACACTACCTAATAAAGGCACCAACTGATCCAACTACACTAACTGATAAACTACACCAACTTACAAACTACACTGTCTGATAAACTACACCAACCAAAAACCAACACTACTTAAACAATATCTCACAAGTAAGAGTGAAGTTATACTGAATAGCAGCACGGCTGTGATGTGACTGTAGGCATGAGGCCAAAGGTGGAGTGGGCAGCTCAGCAGACCAGAGGGATTAAAGATCCTGGTGAAGTGAGCAGGTCAGTAGAGACAAGTGGTTAAAGATGGCAGTGTGGTAGGTGGGTCAGCAGTTGGTGGGACAGTAGAACAGGGAGGTTGAAGATGGCAGCGAAGTGGGTGGGTCAGTAGAACAGAGGGGTTAAAGATGGTGGTCCAGTGGGTGGGTGAGCAGTGGGCAGGTCAATAGAGTGGAGGGGTTAAAGATGGCGGTGATGTGAGTGGGTCAGTAGAGCAGAGGGATCAAAGATGGCAGTGCAGTGGGTGGGTTGGCAGTGGGCAGGTCAGTAGAGCATAGTGATTAAAGATGGTGGTGCAGTTGGTGAGTCAGTAGAGTAGGGGGGTCAAAGATGAAGGTGCAGTGGGCAGGTCAGTAGTGGGTGGGCCAGAAGAGTAGAGGAGTTAAAGATGAAGGAGTAAAGGGGTTAAAGACTAAGGTGCAATGGGCAGGTCAGTAGAGTAAAGAGGTTAAAGATGAAGGTGCTGTGGGCAGATCAGTAGAGGGTGGGTCAGTAGAGTAAAGGGGTTAAAAATGAAGGTGCTGTGGGCAGGTGAGTAGTGGGCAGGTCAGTAGAGTAAAGAGGTTAAAGATGAAGGTGCTGTGGGCAGATCAGTAGAGGGTGGGTCAGTAGAGTAAAGGGGTTAAAAATGAAGGTGCTGTGGGCAGGTGAGTAGTGGGCAGGTCAGTAGAGTAGAAAGGTTAAAGATGAAGGTGGAGCAGGTAGGTCAGTAGACTAGAGGGGTTAAAGATGAAGGTGCAGTGGGTAGGTTAGTAGCGGGCAGGTGAGTAGAGGGGTTAAAGATGAAGGTGAAGCAGGTGGGTCAGTAGTGGGTGGGCCAGTAGAGTAGAGGGAGTAAAGATGAAGGTGCAGTGGGCAAGTTAGTAGTGGGTGGGCCAGTAGAGTAGAGGGATTAAAGATGAAGGTGTAGTGGGCAGGTCAGTAGCGGGCAGGTCAGTAGAGCAGAGGGGTTATAGATGAAGGTGCAGCAGGCGGGTCAGTAGACTAGAGGGGCTAAAGATGAAGGTGTAGTGGGCAGGTCAGTAGCGGGCAGGTCAGTAGAGTAGAGGGGTTAAAGATGAAGGTGTAGTGGGCAGGTCAGTAGAGTAGAGGGGTTAAAGATGAAGGTGCAGTGGGCAGGTCAGTAGCAGGCAGGTCAGTAGAGTAGAGGGGTTAAAGATGAAGGTGCAGTGGGCAGGTCAGTAGCAGGCAGGTCAGTAGAGGGGTTAAAGATGAAGGTGCAGTGGGCAGGTCAGTAGCAGGCAGGTCAGTAGAGGGGTTAAAGATGAAGGTGCAGTGGGCAGGTCAGTAGTGGTTGGGGCAGTATAGCAGGTCTGGGGTTAATAGGATTGTGTTGACAGACTCTCTACAGTCTGTTACACAAGTATTCGTCATTTAAGTGTCGTCATTGTCATCATCATTATCACTGTCATTATCACAGCTGATTACGCTCAGGAGATTAATGAAGTGTGTTGGCGTGGGACTGGCGCAGTGAATGGCCAAGTTGTTCTCTTTCTCTCTCTCTCTCTCTCTCTCTCCCTCTCTCTCATATACACATATACACTTACAATCTTCATAAAGGAGAAGTCTTTTCTTTGAATTAAGTTTATAGGACCAATTTATTGAGGAATATGATCTCGTACTATATCTATATTGCAATAATTATTCTGAATTCTGGATTCTGATTGGTCAGAAGGAGTTGATTTATTGTCCATAATAGCAGCTCTGACAGTAGTGCCGCTGAACCTTTTTCAACATGGTGGATCTTTTTTGGTTAACATTTGATCCTAAGTGTATATAGAATATAATTTTAATTGTACAGAGCCTCTTTTTTTTGGAAATTTAATAACACATGTGAGGAAAATGTTGATGTTCCAGATAATTTTGCCTCATTCCCATTGTCCCTGTGTGTTTACATTGTCCATATAGAAGATCTGTGCTTGTGTATTAGTTTGCGTTTGTAAAATTAGCCAGGTGAAGTGACGTGTAACCAGTAAAGTGCTTAGCACATCTGTTTATGATTGACAAATTAGGTTATTTAGTTGTGTTGTGGGAGTAATAAGAAAGAAAGAAGCGAAGGAGAAGAAAGAAAGAAAGAAAGAAAGAAAGAAAGAAAGAAAGAAAGAAAGAAAGGAGAAATAATTGAATGTGGAGATGTTAGCATGTGCTCATGACCTTGTGCTCTGTTTTAGGTGCGGATGAACTTTGAGCTGCATTTGAAATTTATTATTATTACTGTTAGTAATAGTAGTAGTACAACCTTTGCATTTTTTTTACTTTTCCAACTCACATCACTAGCAATGACAATTCAATAAAATGTGTTTTGTGCTTCTGTTTTTTCATGACTTAACTTCACCCCCCACTCCCCACTCCCAAACACACACTCCTCACTTCTGCTTCCTGGGATAACAACACATTTACTCGACGGGAGGCTTTTATCCATTTTTTTCCTCCACACTTTTCTCTGTATTCCATCACAGCTCTTCCATTTATTTCCGATGCTGGGACCTCCAGCTGAGACAGACACATGGCTGGCATGGCCTCCAGACTCTGGGGGAGAATTAATAAACATATCTGGCAACCGAGGCCGTGTTTGCAAATGTTTTGTGTGTGCATGTGTGTATGTGTGTGTGTGTGTGTGTGCGCATCTCCTGAGGAGGCAGAAATTATTTAATGATTCAATTAGCGCAGCATGGAGTGAAGAGCGAGTCCTGATGGAGCGATAATTGATAAACATTTTAATCCAGAACTGAAACGAGGCCAGCAAGCCGCAGTGATCCGCTTCACACCCCGACACTGATCACACAGCAACATCAGGTGCTGTGTGTGTGCGTTTGTGTTAGTGATTTCTTTTTCTATTTCACCTTCATCTCATTAATGATCGATATAAACAATCCTGATGTAAACTGGGTTTGATTTCCTTATTTAATTCCCTTAAAAATATCTGTTAATTTTGCTTTATGTTGTGCAGTGTTGTCTTTTTTCAGTATACACCCACAATATTTTTTCATTTTTGCACATCAACTGTAATGGTACATTTAACTTTTCCACCAAGGGTCATATTCATGAAAGGTCATGAAATTATGTGTGGGCGGGACGTAGGTGATTCTTTCATGTGTTTAAAATGATATTTTGAGTCAATTTAATAAAATAATGCCAATGTTTTATTTCATTCAATGTGCTCTCGTGTAAAGAAAACGTTTGAAGGACAAGCTGACTGAGCACTCATCTGTGACGCTTACAGCTCACTTTAAGTTCATTCATAATTTTATCCATAAAAAATGTACTCCTCGAGATAGACAATGTCTCTGATTAAGATGCATCTTCTCCAATGTCCTTTGTGTGAAAGATAATTGTTTCAAGAACTTTAAAGAGATGATATTATTAATTCATTAATAGGGTCATTAAGTTATTTATGTATTTAATTTTGGACCTGAATGACATTCCACAGGCCAAAACAATAAATTCCAGCGTGACATATTGTGGTTATATCACAATGTAAGATGGTGGTGCTGGATTTAATACTGCTCCTCACTCAAGCCAATATCAAGGAACATGCACTTAAGTTCAAGGTCAGAGTCGTGTGTGACTGAGACATGTCTCTGTTTTAAACATACTCCTCCCTAACATGTGTAACTTCTGAAGATCTGAGGTCTCAATATTGATATGTGCAATTTCAATATTAAATCATCACTGACTACTGACTTCAACATTGAATTGGGCTGAAAGCAACCATGGCTGATGTAAACTAGGATGGAATCTACGATGTGTCCTACAGGTTAAATGTGTCTTAGGTTTGGTGGCTGTAGTAACACTTGAACGTTTGTGCCTCATAGAGCCATCAAAGGTCCTGCAAACAAGTGAAAGGTTTTAAAAACAAGTAAAAGTGCTTAACAATGAGTGAACAGCTTTTAGAAAGAGGCCCAGCTCTCACTTCTTCACTGCCTTATTAACACAGGGATTAGCGCTGGGCCGCAGATGACCTTCGGGTCAGACATGGAGAAAAACCCAGGCTTTGGGGGTCGAAGTAATGAGGCAGGGGTTTTACAACACAGATACCTATGTTACACAACACACACACCCTAATCTGGCTCAGCTTCCACTCTTTCTATACAATCCCATATCATACTAACCATATCACAACTCTGTTCTGGAATACTAGATTCTTATTGGTCAGAAGATGTTGATTAGTTATCTATAACAGCAGCTCTGACAGTAACGCGGCTGCAAAATCATTTTAATCTGTTATCGTTTCTGTACTAACAACTCATTTGCAGGGACTTGTATGGTGGACATTTCACATAAACAGATTTTAAAAGTCAGTGATATGGTGAAGTTTTCTGTAACGAGACATTTATTTAACAATTATGAAAGGAGTCTTACAGTGTAAGCACGTAACAGTTAGTTGTTAAGTTATTCTTTAATAAATACAAAAAATTGTAATTATTGGCAAATTGCTGATTGATTATTATAATATAACAGCATGACATTTTTTCAGGGAGTAAATAAATATAGACCAACTTCTATGTGATTATTTTTGCTGATCTTTAAAGTGAAGCTACTAGGAAAAGAGGCCCTAAAGTAAGTGGACTTCCTCACAAACATCTATCCATAAAACATAAAACAAAGCTTGGTCTATACGTCCATTTTCACGCTCCAACATCCAACACGATGGGTGGCTGTGGATAAAAAAGAGCTTTCTGTTAAC
>CM040985.1:11552333-11614414 GCA_022985145.1 Pangasius djambal
AAAATACTCTCATACAGGCACAAAAAAAAAAAAAAAAAAACGCATTCGCAATCCCACCTCCTCCGGCCTCTCACCAAAATCGCTAAAGAGGCCTAATGTCGTTTTTTTTTCTCTGTCATAATAACAAGAAGGAGCAGAAAGTAAATGGCGAAATGGGCCAGGGAATACATTATTCAATCGAAAAGCACTCGTGGCTCGACTCAGGCAAATTGCACGCCTCTGTCTTTTCTCCTCCTCTCCTTTTTTCTTCTCTTTTTAGTGCAGAGTTGTGACAGCAGGTGGATATGAAAACAAAATTACAGACCGCAAAGGAGAAACAAAAATACCATGGTTTCTCTGGCAGCCATTCAAGAGATGTGTTTCAGCCAGCAAAGAAATGTGTTTTTTATTATTGTTTACTCCCGCAGTGAAACTCCAATCTCAGACAGACAGGACCAGATATAGGCAACAATACAGACATAGAGAGACAGATAGACATACCCAGACAGACATACAGACATGGACAGATGTAGACAGACAGACAGAGAGACAGACAGACAGATATGGACTGACATGCAGACAAATATAGACAAACACAGACAAATAATATAGACAGACAGACAGGTAGACATTTACAGACAGGCAGACATGCACAGATACAGATAGGCAGACACACAAACAAACATACAGAGACAGACACAAAGAGATATAAACAGACAGACAGTCACAGACAGACACAGAAAAACACAGACTGACACAGACAGACAGACAGGCACAGACAGACATAGAGACAGCTATAGACAGACAGACAGAAGGAAAGTACAGACAGACTGTTATAGGCAGGCAGACAGACAGACAGATATAGACAATACAAACAAAATCAACCCATCAAAAAAGACAAACACAATTAATAACAAAAAGATTACATATAAGATCAATTAAATATAAGTATTATTCCTTTAAATGTGAATTTAGACATTCATTTTTACTCTCCTCTGTTAAAGGAACTTTTGAGGAAAACGAGACTTTATGATATTGCAAATTTACATTAATGACATTTTGGAGTCAGACTCATAAAAAGCTAGTTCACTAACATCTTAACAAGCTTAGCAAGCTAACATGAGCAGTACAAAACTAAAAAAAACCTTCTGACACCAAACAGCTCACAGCACTCACTATATTTTTTGAAAGCCTTCATGGGCTTTCACGCTATTTTCAAAGCATGTACATGACGTGCTGCTTTATTAACATGTCGGGTTTCATAAAAGCTAAGTTCTGACTTAGCGGATAGAGACTGTTCACTTCATTTCAGCATGTAGCTTTAGCTACACTGAGGATTATCTGTGTTTTAATGAAGGGTTTATGTTTACACTCGTCTGTTTTCCTGACAGATTTTCCTGTTTAGCGTTTAGCGAGCTCCAGTCAGCACTAACGCTGATGGACAAACAGATCATAGCTGGCTAATTCCCCTTCACTTTAGCACTAATAGGCTAACATCATCACAAGCCTATTAAGGGCTGGTAGTGTGAAGCTAGTCACCTAGATGCTGACAGGAGAACGGGAGCAGTGTGAGCGTTAGAATGTGTGCTAATCAGGTTAGTGCAGGCTGGAGATATAAATAATCTAATTACACTGCTAAAATCTCCTCTCTGCCAGATCCTCTGCAGAGAATACCATCATTAGCACGTCTTGCTAAATTCGCGTGAATGTTTTCTTCCCTGAACGGCTGCTACAGGAACAGGTTAAAGTTGCTTTCAGTCCCTCATCAAGTTACATGTTGCAAGACTAGCATGTTGCTGTCTTGGCGCATCATTATGGTCCATGATGATGAAAAGGTTGGATGAATATTTAGAGATGAAGGCTAATGGTGTGATATAAGCTCTTCTGCTGCTATTTAGAAATATTATTACAAAAAGAATTTTGGACTGTGAATTTCATACATGAAAGTGATGTTAGTTAGTGGTGTGATTTTTTTAAAATCACTAGGATTTAAAACAAGTTTTTTTTCATTCTTTGACTGTGACTACAGTATATATTTCTTCTAAAGCTAATTAGCTAAACACAAATTACAGAATTTCCATGTTACATGCTCAGCTTTGTACTAGCTTCATTCTCAGATTAGATTAGCAAAGCAAGCTAAATGTAGTAACTATGTACACTCACAAGGAGCACCAACAATCTCTGCTACTTCCTTCCGAGCTTTTTTTTCTTTGTAATGTCTGTACATTAAGATCTCAATTCAACTCCATGTTGCACATGTACATAGAACACTCGTCTATTGCTTTGTCACTCACTGCTGTGTATGTAGGGTACGGAGCCCCTAAGAGGACATGCTAATGGAAAAAAATATGAGATGGGAGGAAAATTTATATGTCAATGCTTTTGCATTTGCTCGCAAAACGTTTGCATTCCCCTGAGAAACTTTGTGTTCTTTTGCAAAGATATTTGCGTTCTCTCACAAAGATATGTGCAAACGCAAAAGAGGGAACACAAAAGTTTTGTGAGCAAATGCAAAGTTTCTCAGGGGAATGCAAAAGTTTTGCAAGTGAACGCAAAAGAACTGAAATATACATTTCCTCCCATCTCATATTTTTTTCTATCACCATGTCCCCTTAGTGACTCCATAGTAGGGTGACTGTGGAGCACACAAATTAGCCAGGGTGACATAAACAACTGCCTGGAGCTTTGTTATGACTGAACTGAAGAAGCATGGAATGAAATTGATGTTTCAGAGATTTACGTGTGAAAAACACTACTGCAGTTAAAATTCAGGTTCATTATGGGATTTAGGTCAAACAGGGCCAAGATTTAGTTGAAATGTGAAAATGTTGTGTGTTAGACAACACACGCGCACACACGCACGCACACACACACACAGACACACGTCTCTCATGGGTTAAGTGAAAGCAGGGCAGTCAGTCGTATCCTGGATAATTACCAGTGCTTAAGTTGGACCACACCTTAGATAAACCCCTAATGCTCCAGTCTGCCGCAAACACTCTGCCTCCAGCAAGCTACGGCATGTTCCACCCCGTCTGTGTGTGTGTGTGTGTGTGTGTGTTTCCTCTGTGTTTTTTTTTTTTCAGCCATTCTGTGCTTAGTTTCCTCAGTCATGGCCTGTTGATCTTTTCAGTACTTACTTTTGTCCCATACAGGAAATGAAATGTCAAAAACAGGTGAATTTCCACTATATTATGCTCTGACACATAAAAACATGCAACATCATGTGAATGTAATGTACAGTCACATAAAAAAATGAATTGATCATGTGAAAGATAAAATGACGTCCTACGTACGAAAATAAAAGAATTATGCATAACAATTTTTTAAAGGTATCTGATGATACTGAAGGTTTTGGTATCAGTATTGGAAAAGAAAAACTGGTATCATGCCATCTCTAGTATTTTATATTCACATTTGCAAAAAGAAAAAAAAATCATACTAAAGGCACAAAAGACAGTCCCTTAATGGTACTATGACTCTTAAAGAAAAGTATTAAAACGTATTAAAATATTAAAATATCACTCCTGTGATATTTTTTATCATTTTATCACTCCTGTGATATTTTCTAACAAACTTTCCCAAATTATTAACAAATTAACATTTAAACCTCAGCAATCACTGATTCTTTTCCTGTTCCTTTCCTTTGCTGGAGTGGTACCATCAAGGGTACATGTGCCTGCATGTGGTACCTGCATGTGGAGCTCTTAGAGTGGTTGTCTCTAAGGACTAATTATGAACCATAAATAATTTTTAAAGGTTTCCAGATAAGATGCACACTATTACAGATTAGTACCTTTATTTCCATTTATGAGAGCGTATATGAGCAAGCTTTTTTGCATCTCAAGCCTCTAGGACACTTATCGTTTATAATGTACAAGGTACAAAAGGCCATCTTTTTATTGATGTAATGAAATGGTAAAGCACAGTAAATGTGTTTTTTCCTTTTAATTGAGTAAAAAATATTCATTATAATATTTTTACCTTTTTTTTTTACATAAACAAGCCTGTAATCCTAGTTTAATCCTAATGGGAAGATAGGAGGATAAGTCCACTCTATATTTTTTTAAATAATTAACTATTTTAAACTACTACTACTGCTACTACTACTACTACTACTAATATTATTATTAATAATAATAATAAGAAGAAGAAACTATAACTACAAAAACAGGTATTACTTTCAACTCAATGGCAAATTAATTTCAGAAGTGTGCTTGATTCCTAGGAACGTAAGAAATTCACCTCCTGGCTACACACATCCTTCTACAAACAAACACACAGACACACAGACATGGACACACACACTACACAGGTGTGCAGTAATTGCCACAGGTAAGGGACACAAACAGTCACAGTTAAGCTTCAGTCAGGCTTGGTGTGTGTGTGTGTGTGTGTGTGTGATGTTTTGACTGAGTGATGAATTCCAGACAGCAGCATTTCAATCCACCGAGAGCCTTGACACACATTATAAACCTCTAAAGTACTGTTTATGAACCAAACGGTGCACAGCGCTTTATGATTGAGAACCGAGAAATGGCGAGAATCATTGCAATACTTACAACTAATTTGCGTGGTTTTTTAATGGATATTTATTCATATTGTTATTTTAAAGGAACATGGAGAGGGGGAGAACAACCCAGTGCTTATTCTGTTTTTTAAACGGGTTCTTCAAGAGTTCTTTGAGGGATTCTTTGGACATTTAAGGGTTTTTTGGTTCAAAAGTATGTTCATGTAAAACCCTGCTGATAGGGACAACTGAAACATCCTTAAGGGTTCTAGATTTGACTTTTTTTTCTCTAAAAATGTAGAACAGACTGTAAGGCTATAAGGCTATAAGGCTTTTGGGGCAGTTGTGGCCTAATGGTTAGAGAGTCGGACTTGTAACCTGAAGGTGAACCCGAAGGTTGTGGGTTCAAATCTCAGGCCGGCAGGGATTGTAGGTGGGGGGAGTGAATGACCAGCGCTCTCTTCCTCAATACCACGACTGAGGTGAGACCTTTGAGCAAGGCACTGAACCCCCAACTGCTCCCTTGGTGCTGCAGCAAAAAAGGGTGTGGGGGTGTGTGTGTGTAAGAAAAACATGACGATATGACATGAAAATAGGGTCTAGATTTAAAAGTGGGTTCCTCTGGATTGTGTATGGTTGTACCTTTCCAAAGAGGCATTACTTGGAGCCTTGTAGAGCCTACCATTAAGACTTCCCATAGAGGGACAAACTAAACTGGAAGACTATTTCTAGGGGTGTAGAATAATTTCTATAATATGACATAAAAAGTGGGTTCTTTAAGGCTTCTTTGGTTTATTGATGGTTGTAGCTTTCCAAAGAAGGTCTCTTTGGAACCTTGTATGAGAAACATTATGGGTTCCCAGCATGGGATGAAACTAAACTGAAACCTCTAAGGGTCCTAGATTTGACCTTTTATTTCTCAGGGTGTAGACTAGACTCTGATAGTCTAGATATATGGCAATATAAACAAAGTGCACAATATATTATGCAATTTTTATTTTGTTATTATTATCCTTTATTTTTTTCACTAGTGCCTCGTTGAGAATGAGCAAAGTAAGAATTTAACTGAACAATGCTTGTGCATATGATAATAAAGATAGTATATATAATAAAGACTCTTGAATGTTGAAATGAAGGTTACTGTTAGCAAGGTGTGAAAGAATCTGAGAAGGTTCTTCAGGAAACAAAAATAGTTCTTTTATTTGTGAGAGTGTCAGCATGCATGTTGTTTATGCAGAAAGACACAATATTGACCTCGAACCTGTAAATCTGATATTTCCTCTCTGTACGGGTGTACACTTTTGTTTTGTCTCTCACAGGATGTTCGACATCCTCTCGGTACTACTCCACTCTTTGTCTTGTCTAATCCCCTTTTATTACGCCGCGTTCACCCAGAGTTCAGTAATGAAACCTGACTTGTCCTGGTACGATGGTGAGTCATCATCCAATGGCACCTTTATGTGCACTACCTGTTTGTTTTTATGGGAGCAGGTTGCACTCCGGTCCTTCCTGTGCCTGTGGCTCCGACAATCGGCACTCGATTCAGATTTAGCGCCGTTTTGTCTTGTTAATCGCTGCCTTTAATCCAAACAGAGGATTGAGTCGAGGCCCACCCAGGTGAGAAACGGCCTGGGCAGCGAGGCAGATGTTTGCTCGCGGTTCATGACAGAGATAACACAATAGGTGTGTGCGTGTGCGTGTGTGTGTGTGTGTACTATGGGAATCCTTGCTGCTCAAAAACCAGAAACCAGAAAGTTCCTTTGGCAAATAGTTTGCTTGTTTGTGATTGTTTTTGAATGCAAGCCAAAAAAAAAAAGGAAGAGAAGCACTATTATCTCCTGTATTTCTATGTAATCACTCACTTCCTTTAACTTTCTGACCTCTCCTGTGCACCTTAACTTCAAATAAAACTGTTTGTTCTTCATAAACACATGTACAAATGAGGCCCAAGGCAGCGGGAGTGTGCGGTTTACCTCGGAAGTGTGATAATAACATGTCAAATGTCTCAGCTTTGAAGTTTCAGAATGAGTTTCAGGTCATATACAAGTTCGACGCACTTGCGAGGTGCAGATAATGTTATATTATTATGAGTAAATACATTAAACAGTTGACATTTTGGGAAAATTACAGGGAGGCAGAAACGTGTAGTGGATATGAAGCAAAGCTTCCTGCTGCTGCACAGCGAGTAAAAGTAGTGAAAAATCTCCATTGTGACCTTTTCCCATGATCCTTTGTTGACACACCACACAGCAGAGTGTAATGTCTTCTCATTTAAAGAGCAAGTAAGCACCGCAGAGATTTAGTGGCAGAGCTGTTACAATCACTACCGTACAATGCAATATTACGCTAATACATCAGCACTGACCAGCGTCACCTCGCGCTCAAGTTATTAGCTAGAGATCTGTTTCTGTGCTAATGCTACATCTGTCAAGGAAAACAGACTAGTGTAAATAGTCTGTTTAATAATCTGCAGTGAAGCTGAAATAAAGCGGGATGCTGCTGTATTCAGCCGCTATCTGTTATGGAGCTTGCCATGTTAATGAAGCGACACGTTAATAAAAAGTATGTGGTTTGAAAATACACTACATGGCCAAAAGTATGTTGACACCTGACCATGACATCTATATTTGCATGTTGAGCATCCCATTCCAAAGGCATGACATTAATATGGAGCTGTTCCCCAGTTGCTGCTATACCAGCCTCCACTCTTCTAAGAAGGAGTTCCACTAGATTTTGGAAAGTGGCTGTGGGGATTTTGCTCATTCAGCCTCAAGAGCAATAGTGAAGTCAGGCACTGATGTCAGGCAAGAAAGCTGGGCATGTAGTCGGTGTTTCAATTCATTCCAAGGGTGTGCAATGGGGTTAAGGTCAGGGATCTGTGCAGGCCACTTGATTGCATCCATAAGTGAGAAAAGGAACTATTTCAGAGATGTTCCTCAACATTAAATAACCACAGTTGTTTAAAAAAAAAGATGATGTGTCATTCTTAACAAATAAAATTTGTAATTGTTGGACTAAAATGCGTAGGGATGTGCCGTTATAGGAAAATAAGCACCACACAGTGTTTTATTCCTTACATATATTGGAGATATGAAAGTTGTGTGTATGAGGTGAACACCAACGCTTTTCCAAGAACCATTTTCCTTTTGGTAAATAGCGAGACTAATTATCTATAAAACTATAAATGTGTGCACTTTAGTTGTAGAATGGAGACGAGCACAGGTTAAAAAATCACATCAGTCACACTGTGTTAGCACATAATGTTACACACACACACACGCACACACATGTATAACTGCATGGAGAAATTCAGCCATAAATCAGAAACCAGGTAAATTATGGAACACTTCAAACTTCATCATGACTTCCTTTGAGTGACTTCAGCCTTGATTACTACATGATTGGAGAACCGGGTTTCATATATACGTGTGTGTGTGTGTGTGTGTGTGTGTGTGTGTGTGTGTGTGTGGGAGTTGTTGATAAGCATCTGCTTTCTTGATGGCTCAGTAGCACTCAGTTTGGTGAGTGAGTGTACTGTGGGGTGGAGGGATGGAGAGATGGAAGGATGATGTTTGTTTGGAGCGAGGATATGGTCAGGCCACCATGCTTGAAATGCAGAGATGGACAGATGAAAGCGAGCGGCGCTGAAAGAGACACGGCTGGCGCAGAGCACCTGAAGAAACAGAAACACGGCAACATGAAGCGATAAAATCACTTGTGCAGCCAGAGAGAGAGAGAGAGCGAGAGAGAGAGAGAGAGAAGGGGGGGTGGGAGAATAGGGTACGGAAAGCAAGAAAGAGAGAAAATGAAAAAGTAGAAGAAAGGTAGATTGGCAGGTAGATATTTTTTCTTTTTTTTCTTTATTCAGTTAGTAAGTAAGTTTACACTATTTCAGCTACTTGTATTGTACTCTTGTACTCTTTGCACTATTGTCACTAGGTTCACTTTTAAACAGAACTGTGTACTGCCCATTGTCTGTCCCAATAGTCACTGTAATAAATTTATGTATTATATATGTAATATGTATAAATTTATGTAGTCCCTTGTAGTTCTGTGTTGTTCTGTGTTTGTCTTATGTAGCACCTTGGTCCTGGAGAAACGTTTTTTCGTTTCACTATGTACTTGTATATGGCTGAAATGACAATAAACTCCACTTGACTTGACTTGACTTGACTTGACTTGAGAGAGAGAGAGCATAAAGTGTAAAGGAGAGCAACTGGATGAGAAAAGACAAAAAGAGAAAAAGTGGGAGAGAAACATATGACTGAAGAAGACAAAAAAAGGGGAAAGGGTTACGAGAGAAAGTGAGAGGTGAAGACAGAAGGAAACAGACAATAATTGAAGGAACAGAAGCAAAAAGAGAAGCGATGGAGAAAGAAAGTGAGAGAGGTGGATGAAGAAGACAGGCATAGGGTAATAGAGAGATAAATGAAGAGAAAGAGATAAAGAGATAAAGTGAATGGTCAGAAGAGATGGAGAGAGAGAGAGTGAGTAAGTAAAAAGGTAAAAAGAGAGAGAGAAGTGTGTGTATGTGTGTGTGCGTGTGTGTCAGGTTGCTCTCAGCCATTCAGCACACTCAGGCATACACTCAGTCATGGTTTAATCAATGTGGGTGTGTGACTAACACACACCGATGATAGTTTTTGATGCATGTGATACAAACAGAACACCATCATACAGTTACAACACACACACACGCACACACACACACACACACACACACACACACACACAAATGGCACATACTGTATGTACTGTAGCTAAATAATGCTACATTTACATTAATCATTAATCTTTACAATTAACGATTGAATAAATAAATAAATAAATAACTATTGTTTTTTAAATAATGTGCACTCTATTTTAAAAAATCTGATGTTCTCTTCAGAAAACAAAACCCCTTTGATTAGGTCACACCTGTAACAATTAACAATTGTCTGTGGTGGAGGGTGACACTTACTTTTGCAACACTAGAGCTGTAATGCTACCGAGTGCTCACTCTGTGGCCTATCTAGGGCTTTAATATGTATATGTATGCTATGGACACACACACAGACAGACACACACACACACACACACACACACACACACAAACACACACACACAAACACACAGGCCATCACATCCACTAATGGAATTAAAGAAATCTCAGAGTTGGCCAATAGGCGTAAAAACCACTAGCAAATTCCTGGTATTAAATTGAGGAGACTGACATTTTTTGCTGAGATTAATTTCAGGCTGACTCGGCTCGAGGTTGTAGCATCGAGTTCCTCATGATTTGGTTGTAGGATTCAAAATAAAAAGTCCATAAACACCTCATAGATTTCAAGGTCATGTTCAATTTACTGTTCCTGTTTTCATACTGCATCACGCTCTCCTGCAGTGGATGTGTTTCTAAAAACGAACCCTGTGTCTCTTCACATTTTAGAGCAAATACAACTGTAACATTTATTGAAATCCCGAATCTTCTCATCGTTTCAGAAGAGAGTCAGTATAAAACAAAAATAAAAAAAAAGCCAATGGAGATTAGATGTGTAGATGATTAGATGTGCTCAAATCTTCTATTTTCAACTGTACCTGTAGGCCATTTCTTCTAGTCCTACAACCTTCTCCTCCAGTCATAGGTCTACAACCACCTACTCCTGCTATGATGAGGCCTACAAGCTTCTCTTCCTACCTTAACGAGGTAGTTCCATCAGGCCATACTGAGACATATAAACTCCTCCTCAGCTATCCTGAGGCTACAAATTCCTACCATCCTGAGGCCTACAAGTTCAAATTCCAGCCACCATGAGACCTACAAGGTCCACTTCCTACCATCCTGAGGCCTACAAGTTTCTACTCCTACCATCCTAAGGCCTACAAGGTCCTACTCCTACAAGCTCCTGCTCCTACCATCCTGAGGCTACAAGCTCCTCCTACTACTACCCTGAGGCCTACAAGCTCCTACTTCTACCATCCTGAGGCCTACAAGTTCAAATGCCAGCCGCCATGAGATCTACAAGCTCCTACTCCTACCATCTTGAGGCTACAAGCTCCTACTCCTACCATCTTGAGGCTACAAGCTCCTCCTCCTACCATCCAGAGGCCTACAAGCTCCTACTCCTACCATCCTGAGGCTACAAGCTCCTCCTTCTACTATCCTGACGCCTACAAGTTCAAATTCCAGTCACTGTGAGACCTGAAAGGTCTTCCTTCTACCATCCTGAGGCCTACAAGCGCCTTCTCCTACCATCTCGAGACATACAAGCTCCTCTTACTACCATTCCAATGCCTACAAGCTCCTACTCCTCCCACCCCAAGGCCTACAAGCTCCTCCTCCTAGCATTCTAAGGCCTACAAGTACACATTCCAGCCATCTTGAATCCTACAAACTCTTACTCACACCGTCCCAAGGCCTACAAGCACATACAGTTCCATCTTTCTTTTTAGTATTGTCCAACTTTTAGTAACTGTTTATGGATCACATGAGCAGAAAAATAAGCCTGTCTGTGCTCTGTTAGCAAACACCCATGTGGCTGTTGGAAGTCTTTAGTTCCTCATGTGTGTTTTTATCTCTTGTTTAACCTCAGATCAGTGGAGGGATTGGTAGAGGAAGTAAGATCGCTGGCTCTCTGTGTGGTCCTGACTGAGTGGGAGTGCAGATTTTTGCCCTGAGCTGCTCACTTCATGCTCCGTTGCCTTTTCTGCCCCTCCTGCACCCTTCACCTCTTCACCTGCACCCTTCCTCCCTTACCTGTAGCCTTCACCTTCTTACCTCCGGCCCATTTTTTAAAATGCTGATCTCAGAACAGTGGCTCCTCCTGTGGTTTTGCTTGCATTCCGGTCCTATTTTTAACATGCCTTTGTTGATTGCAGTGACTTTATCAGCTCAAGAGAAGTTTGTTAGATAACTGTTAGGTGAGGAATTGCATTGACAGGAATTACACAGAATGCATTCCAATCAGGCAATTTCCTTTTCAAATATAAAAAAGGTGAGTGAATTTGTTGCTTAATGTTAAACACAATGTGAATTCTGGCTGTGACAGTTACTCAACCTCAGGTACTTCATAAGTTGCCACAACAAAAGATGAAAGAATGATTGCTGTAAATAAATGTATCATGGTGCGCCTCCTATTTGTACCTGTATTTGTATCTATGTAGAACACAATTAATCTATTCAGAACTGGTTACATCCCTAGACTAGAATCCTGAAGACTTTGCATCAGTGTGACTTTCAGCTTTTTGCCTGTTTTGCTTTGGATAAGCACATCTGGTAAATGACTAAATGTAAATATAATATAAATATAACAAGCCGGGTCAAGAACCAGCTCAGCTTCATATCTGACTCATCTCTCTCACATGACCCAATCTCAAGAGAACAGCCAAGAAGGAGTGTTGTTCACATCTGGTATCTTCAAGTGTTTCAAATGTATCTCCACTGTTCACTTGTGATCATATTTTGTAAGTTGCTAAATCTGACAATCCAATCAAATTCAAATATACTATGCAATACCAAACAAAAACTCAAATGAAGTATTTATAGCTATCATTCGGGTGTTATTTCCTACCAATTTGCATTCACATCATTCCATAAAAGCATACTATCTGGTATTTTATTCAAATTTTCCTCGATTGCAGGATTTCCAGGATGTCTAACCTTGTGGGTGTGGCCTGTAAAGCATTTTTTTTAGTTCCATCGAGAAATTATAGTAGCTATATATAGCCTGTAAAGTGGACTAGATTAGATTAGCAAAGTAAGCTAACTGTACTAGCTACACACTGTACACTCTAGAGGCACCAACAATCTCTGATACTTCCTTCCAAGCTTTATTTTTCTTTGTAATGTCTCTACACACTTTTAATGAGCGATCATATATGACAGGATAAGATGAAACCACAGTTATTTTTCTTACATTTTTGTGTGTCAAACAATAAATGGGAACTAATTGCAGGTTGAAACTAAAGTTGTGAGTGTTGATCCGAAGTTTCCTCAGACCACATGCATCATGAGTTTGAACGATTAATCATTCAAGCCAGTCATTTGAATATGTTGCTTTGTATGTTATATAGTGTCATACCTAATTTGCATAATTGAGAAAAGCCCAATTTAAATGTCATTTGATGCTGAAATCATGGCTCCATGTTGCACACGTACTTAGAAAATGAAAGGTAAATGTAGGGGAGTGATCTGATCACGTGATGTAATCGTGTTCACACTTGTACTTAGCACTATCCACTTGATCCGATCAAAAGAGACAGATGTTAATATGGAGTGTGAATGTAGCTATAGTTTCACTATGTAGGCTCTTGAGAGAAAGCGAGAGAGAGAGCACAGAGAGAGAGAGACGAATTGTGCATCCTGGGATTTTTATGCGCTAAAAGCAAAATGACTCACCGCTTGTCTCTGCGTTGATCAGCGTAATGAGTTTCGAAGTGCAACCCTAAGCTACTCTGATAGCAGAACCATTTTAAATGTCTAATCTGAGGCAACTCACTGAACTTTAGGCCTCAAACATTCTCATTTACATACGAGTCAGCGTGAATTTCCTGAGCACAGCAGAACCATTATCTGACCTTTGGATAGGCTGGACAAAATGACATCACCCCCCCCCCCCCCCCCCAACCCCCATAACACGGGGATTAATCACACATTAAATTACCTGGCATGTACGCGTGCATTTCAGTGTCAGCACATTGAGCTTTTTTTTTTTAATTTTTTAAAAATATTTTCCTCCACAAAGTTGGTAGCAACTACTTTGTAAAAGAAATGAAATCCTTGTAACCAATTGGTTTTGGGACTGATATAGTGACATTCTGCCTGGTTTACTCTTTTCTTTACAGAAAGGAAAGATTAAGACAATCCGTTACAAGCCACCTCAACTTAAAGCACCGACAGCAAAGAGGATTTCTCGGCTTCTGTCACTGAGGATGCTGAGGAATCCGGCTGCGTTCGTTTTCGTTTTGCCCACCTTGAAGTGAACTTAAGGACCCTGATATAAAAAGACATCACCCTAATGTGACTCTTCATGTTCTAGCTTCCACACCTGAGGTTAAAGCCGAGTTTGCCCTGCGTCTCATTACACCTACATTTCCCATTACTGCCATATCAAAAAGTGTGAAACATGGATCAAAGCCTGAAAATCACAGTGATCCGTCATTCTTATCAGCTTATGAAGGAAGCTGCCTTTCTTGTTTCTTGTTTAAGCTGTATTCCTGCAAAACGAGTCACCCTGAGTCATGATGCAGCCAGCAGGTAAATGTGGGATTTAGGGTAGGTCTATAAGGTAGGAGTTAAATAATAATTACCATGTGATCAGAGGAAACATCACTTCTTCTTTACGTGCTGCTCCATAAACGCAGAAGAAAAAAAAGTGTTAGCACTCATTTAATGAATTCGACCCATGTTGATCTTTGTTATGACTGGAAACATATCAAACTATCCAACTCTATCTTAAGTAATTAAGTAAGTAACCTTTCAAGTAATTGTAAAGTAACTGGAACTGTTTTTTAAAAGCATAGCATAGACTCCTCTGCTTACAGCTTTACCTCTGACTGCTACAAAGCACTGACAGTGGAGACTCCTTCCATAACTGTTAATAAACTTCTCCTTACAAGAAGAAAATTTCTCCAGATCAACGTTTTTTTTAAAAATGTATGTGGTGCATCCACCATGCAAGTCCCTGTGAATGAGCTGGTACTATATAAAAAAAAAGTACTAGAACAACCACATTAATATAACATTAATAATTGACCTACATCTTCTGACCAATCAGAATTGAGAAATGAACAGCACTGTTATAGAAAGTTCAACAGCTGCTCTTAGACTTTTATTATAAGTGAATTTGGAGTAAGCATATGTTTTCCACTAAAGTTGATACAGAATGCCTAGTCTTGCGTGTTGAGGTTGATATGGCTGTGTCCGTGGTTGTAAAGTGAGATGTGATTGGTCGTCTCAGCCGGGTGACATCAGCAGCCGTTAGTTTTGTTCACTGTGAGTGATTTATGATCTGAGGGTTATTGCTCAGGAGTTGAGGCCTGCTGTTCTTTTAAACATGGTGACAGCTGGGAGACTCGGCACAGCTTTTACATTCACACACACACACACACTTCATCTATTTAAGGTTTCAAAACAGACAATACAACTTCTTGGTAAAGAAACAAAATTCAATCACTTCCTCCTTGTACAAATCAGTGTAATTTTGCTGTATTTAACAGGAATCAAGTTATAATTGATTGCACAGATGCAAATTTGTAAGATTTCACCTATCATGTCTTCATTTTGTTTACGCATCCTTATACAACGGCACTGCTGAATTCTGGATTCTAAAAGATTAGTTTTCTATAACAGCAGCTCTGACGGCAGTGCAGCTGCAAATCACAGGTTTATATTAATGCACTCTTCTAGTACATTACTGTTTCTATAGTAACAGCTTATTCACAGGGACTTGTATGGCTGACAGTCCACATAAATTTAAAAAAAAAATAGTTTTCTGTAAGGAGATTTTTATTTAACAATTATGGAAGGAGTTTCCAGTGTAAATGTTTTTTAACTGTCAGCTGTTTCTTTAAGTTTTCTGACATCTTCAGGACAGAGGAGTCTACACTTTCTCTGCAACATGATGCATTTGTTGTTGTTGTTGTTGTTGTTGTTGTTGTTGTTGTTGTTGAATTTTTAACTTCAAGAGAGAGAACCGGAGAGGCTGGTGAGGGAATGACTGTTCCACAACATTATATGTAACCATAAACATATAAAAAGTATGACATTTCATTCTATAGGAAATGAAAAATGTATTTAAAAATATTGTGGAATCAGAGGGATAAAACACTGGGCTGTTATAGGAAAATAATCAACTTCGGTGTGGTAACAGTAACTCTGCTTCATCTCGCAACCTCATTGCTGGTTATTTTACTATAACAGCACTCCACTGAGTGTCCACTTTGCTTTTCAGCGTTCAAAAATTGGCAACTATTTGACTGGTTTTTCACAAGATAAATATAAAACATATTCTATTCATAAATGTACACATTTTACAAAGCTGTAATCCCAACACTGTGTTGATTACTTCCTCTTTTTTATTCCTTGTTTGTAAGATTTCAGTGCAGCACCAGCGGCCTCCTGTTACCCTCACACTGTGGTGGGATTATGCCATGGCGATTAGATGAAAAGATGGGCACAATGAGAGTTACAATTTACGGCACGCACTGATGAGGAATAAGAAGTTAAAAAAAAAACAGAAAGAGACCCGGTGCCAGTCACCACCCACATCTCGTTTATCATGCTCGTTTACGTAGCAGATGGCAGTGCCAAGCTTGCCAGAAAAGCTTGCCAGGCTCACACCAAAAAGCGTCCGGGCTCCTAAAAGAGTCAGCTGCATGCACATGGCATTAGTGTATAGCTGACCTGTCTGGAAAGTTCCACGCCCGCTGGCGAGGTGTTTGTGTGCCCAGGTGGCCCGCTGGAAATAAATTTTCTTTAGAAGGAGTCAAAGACACTAAAACGGCTTTTGTTTCCAAGACGCCAAGTGTCCAGAAGCCAGAGACTCGCCCCGCACAATTTGTTTTTCCAAAGACGGGATACTGTCGCCCTCTCAAAGGCCAACATATGCCACGCTGGAGCTGAACAGGGCCATAAAATCACATTAACGCAGCACCGACCTGAGGAGAACGCTCTGCAAAGGACACGAGAGTCATGAGCCCTGAGCGCATATTCATAAAGAACATTCTGTAAACATTTCGTATAGACGGATGTTAAACAGTTAAAGAATGAAAAATTCTTGTGCAGTACACAAATGTTCTTTCTTTTGGACAGAAGTCAAAAGATATACTCTTAGATAACCGGGGTTCCTCAAGGGTTCTTTGGATAGCTAAGTGTTCTTAGCTTTCTAAAGGGTTTTCTAGTTGGACCACTATTTTGCAAACTCACTGTCATACACTTTTAGAAAAAAGTTAAATCTTGCTTGGAATCCTTTACATTTATTTATCTGTTGTAACCCTTATAGGTTCCAAATACAACCCAGAAACTCTCTGTCTACCTATATGAAAAGGTTGAACTTTTAGCAAACTAAGAATCCTTATCTTTAAAAAAAAAAAAAAAAAAAAAAAACTTTAGGGATCTTCGCTTTGTAAGTAGGTTCTATTTGGAACCCACTTTTGAAAGACAGCTTTTGTACACTTTTAGAATAAATGGTAAATTAGGAACCCTTAGGAACCCTCAGCTGTCACTCTTAGGAACTCTTGAAGGTTTTTATATATAACTCAGTGTTTCCTTATTGGAAAAGCTTCTAGGTAGAATTTTTTAGCAAACCCTGAATATTGGTTTCTTCCTAAAGTGGTTCTACTTGGAAGCTCTATTTAGATCCTGATTGTAGGGATTTTAGTTTCCTAAAGGGTTCTACTTGGAAACCTCTTTTACAAACCCACTGTTGTATACTTTTAGGAAAATGTTAACTATAGAACCCTTCTTCAGTTATCACTCTAGTGGAACCCTTCTAGTGTTCTATATATCGTATAGAACCCTTGGAACCATCTCTTGCAAACCCTTTGTCATACAATCTTAAAAATGGTTACACCTATAAGGTTTAAGGGTTCTTTGGTTGTCCCTCTAGGCAAACTCTTAAAGGTTCTATATACTGTATATTGTTATACTGTGCGATTGATAGATAGATAGATAGATAGATAGATAGATAGATAGATAGATAGATAGATATGTTTTATATAGTCAGTCATATTTTTATATAGTCAGTCATATCTCTAATATCTCTGTTAGGATTTACATTTTTTTGTTAATGTTCTGTAATTTTTCGTCATTTTCAGGGATTTTAACATCTTCTGGAAAACGGCTGCCAGTAAATGTTTTGTTGGGATTTTCCTTGTAATCTTGGCTACATGAGGTCATGTCCTCGTCCCTGTCCTCATCCGCGTCTCTGTCTCAGCGCTGTCTGGCCTTTCAGCCCCAGACCCTGTTGGGCTTGGCGTAGAATCGAGGCGATTATGCTCAGACAGTTTCGCAGCACAATCAGCTGTTTTTGCGTGTGTAAATGAGAGCAGTGTATTCTTCCCGAACACAGACAAGTGCACGGTAAACAAAGCGCCTGGTGTTGCTCACGCTGCTGTAATTATCTGCAGGCCCACTGAAGTAAAGAGAGTGCATTGTCTTAGAGCCGTGACGGAGGATTACTGAGAGCAGAAACTAACACCTGGCAGACCAATCACTCTGTGTGTCACATTATTTACACATTTACAACAGGAAGTGGAGATTTATTTCTGCACATTACTGCACATCCGATCCTTTCTCCACAAATACACCGTATCTAACTGATGCACTCAAATTCAACACACTTTCCTGTTGTTTTACTAAAAGTGCAAGTGTTCATCATGAAGCTGTTTCTCTAGCAGACATAGTTATGGTACAGAGATCAAAAACGGAGATCATCTATCTATCTATCTATCTATCTATCTATCTATCTATCTATCTATCTATCTATCTATCTATCAGTCTCTCTGCCATTCTGTCTGCCATTCTATTCTATCTGTCAATCAATCTATATGTCTGTCTGTCTATTACTGTCTATCTATTGATATGTTTGTCTTTCCATCACTATCTATCTATCTATTTATCTATCAGTCTGTCTGTCATTCTATTCTATCTAAATGTCAATCTATCTGTATATCTGACTGTCTATTACTGTCTATTGAAATGTTTGTCTATCTATCTATCTATCTATCTATCTATCTATATGACACTCCGAGCTTGAAAAAAGAAATTGTAAATAAATGTAAAAATCTCAGATATATCAGGTTAGAACTCATCCTGGTCCACGGGTTATATAGCAGATCCTGCGTTCCCTCCATCTGAAGAGGTAATTAAACTCATCCGTCCTCAGGCCTTTGTGTCACTTGTGGGTTTTTGTGCCTCGCCTTCCACCTGCCAGCTGTTCCCCCGATATAACCCAGATCCCACCACACAATGGCTTCGTTTACTTTACACGAAGCTCTCCTTCACTTTTACCAGCATGCACTGCGAAAAAGCCGCAGCGTCGCTAACTCGTTCCTCTCGGCTAACTTTCAGATGAACTCTTTTCTTTTCTTTAAACACACGGGAAGGCCTGCGAGGGAATGGCTCCGGGCTTTCCTGCCTGTTTGAAGTTATGATGCCTTTTCAGATTCCGCTGAAACTCCTGTCGTGTTTTGAAGGGATTATTTCCGCACAATTGTTTCTTTTTCTTTCAAGCGTGTCTCAGTTTATTTTGATCATTTTATGAGCATTAGTGCCAGAATTATTACAATGCATACACACACACACACACACACACACACACATGATTTATAGCTGTTTAGCAAACACATGAATGAAGAAGGCTCACTTTATAGTTTATAAGCTAAATAAATTCACATGCAAACTGAACCAAACTGTCACTTATTGAGATTTTTATATAATAAATGTTTGTGTAATAGTTTTTCTCAGGCTTTTTAGTATCAGAAAAAAAATTCACAGTAAACTAAAAGCAATATTACTGACGGAGCAACAAAGGAAATCTGTCTCAATCTTTCTGTCTGTCTACCTATTTATATTTACCTGTCTTGTACCTCTGTCTGTCTGTCTGTCTCTATTTGTCTCTCTGTCTGTCTATCAGTCTGTCTGTCTTTTTAAATTTACAGCATTTAGCAGATGTCCTAGCTTTTGATCTGCATATCTCTGTCAGTCTGTCCTGATCTTTGTTTGCCATTCTATTTGTCTCTCCATCTGTCTGCCAGTCTATCACTCTAGCTATCTAATTTGTCTACCTATCTGTCTGTCTCTCTATTTCTCTTTATTTATTTGTCTGTCTATCTATCTATTTGCCTGTCCATTTTTCTTTATAGTATGTTTTTCTGTCTTGTCCCATTGTCTGTCTTTCTATTTGTGTCTCTCTATCAGCCTGTCTGTCTGTTTCTTTCAGTTTGTCTGTCTCATTCTATTTGTCTCACCTTTTCTATGTCTTTCAGTCTGTTTGTCTTTCTGTCAGTGTTTTCTCCATATTTGAGTTCATCACTTTTCTGCCTTGAATGTAATAATAAACTTTTCTCCTGGTTCCGTTTTTACCATTTGAAATGTAGCGCATATCGACTCGTTCACATCCGCATGTTGTGTGAACCTGACAATCACTGTGTTCTTCTGGTCATGTGCTGGAGAGCATCACAGCATGATGATGGAGTCCTGCGGTGTGAAACACACTGTTGTCACCGAATAAGTCACGTTTGTGGTTTGTTCATAAACAAACCAAAATTAAGATCAGGACACTGGTTATGGGATTGTGGTTTCACCTCAGTTCCACGTCTCACATACTTTTATAATGATGTCATTTTTAACATCCAATTAGTGGCACAGTGACACAGCGGTGTGTAATACAGCAGAGGGACGTACACGCGGCTCCAAACATGTCCACAACACACAACTGCTTTTATTGTCTAAGAAATCTGAAATGTGTCTGAACTTCCTGTTTGCTTCTTTTTTCATTAGCTTAACTACAATTTCTGAGAGTATTTTAGGTGATATAAATAAATACATAAAAATTAAAAAAATGACATTACCCCATGGGCTAACATGAACTAACCTGACAGGATTTCTGACAGGATTTTCAGACATATTCACAGATTTTAGTAATCTACATAGCTAGCATTTACTGCTTCTATTAGCCAGCTGTTTGTATGTATCAGCAAGCTAACCTGGCAGGGCTAACCTGACAGGATTTTTGATCATATTCACAAATTGTAGTAATCTACATAGCATGAGCCAGCTGCCAACATTAGCCAGCTAGCAAATATAACATAACTTGACAGGATTTATGCACTGCTAATGTTAGTCAGCAACTTACCATGTGCTAACCTGATAGGATTTCTGACAGGATTCTTCTCAGATTTTAATAATCCTAGTTAACATTTACTGCTACTGTTAGCCTGCCAGCTAGCTAAAATATGATAACCTGACAGGATTTATCCATGGCTAATGCAAGTCAGTCAGCAAGCATGAGCTAACTTGACAGGATTTTTTTAATCCTATTCACAGATTTAAGTTCTCATAGCTAACATTTAGTGCTACTATTAACCAGCTAGTTAACATGAGGTTAACTAACATGAGAGATAACATCAATTATCAAGCATGAGCTAACCTGATAGAATATCTGACAGGAATTATGGATCATAATCACATTTTTTATTATTTTGCTAGCACTGTATTGATAGAACTATCAAAAATAATATTATTGATATTAGTAATACAATAATAAAATAAAATAAAGCTCTAATTATATAATTATTAGCAATTTGCTATGGTATAAAATAAATAAAGAAACACTTTGGGACCTGTTGTTATATGAAAATAATATGCTTTGCATGAGGCCACATTACACCACCCTGTCATTGATGCCACATTGTGTATTATTCCTTGCATACAGTATATTGTAATATCATATAACAACTAATTAGCAGTTCTTGCTTCTAGATGTTTAGAGCTGACTGTAGAAGGTTTAGTCACATCTTCAGACTTTTGATGGCACGTGGATGTGTTTAATCTCTAACTGAGATCATACCCCCACCCCCCACATCACCCACCCACACACACACTCTCAGATATTTCTGGAATGAGATATTTTGACTGACAGAGTAGGCCAAGTGGGGAAACGTGAATTCAGGTTTGCGTGAAAGGTCAGATGCCAATCTCACACTCTGTCCTGCAGGTGAAGTTGAACCAGATTCCTCAGGTCTCAAAAGCATGCTGGGAAGCGTTAATGTTTAACTGCCAATACAAACATGCACTGGTAGGAGTGAAGGGATTAAAAGATTACGGCAGAAATGTAGCCTCACCTGGGAAAGCTGACACTAATAATAATAATAATCATCATCATCATCATCATCATCATTTGCATTATTACTGGTTAATAATGTTTGTAGCTAGCAAATTAGTTAGTCATCTCTCTAGCTACAATGCAAACCACATAATTAGCATAACACCATTAAGTTAGCAAGAATGCTTTTTAGCTATACACGTGGTAATGCTTCACTCATGAACAAGTGGGAACTGGGAAATTTCCGACTTCCCAGTAGGAAAGATCTGATTGAATGGCTCTCCAACTTGTAATTCCTACTCAGACGTTTCAAGAACTCCTACGTCTCTGAGGTGTGATTCCTTGATGTCACTTCAGCATGGCGGCATTCATAGTGAAAAAAAAAAGAACAAGAAATAGCAGCATGATATAAGTTTTTTAAGCAGGCTTTTGAGTTTCTGTTTATATTTTAAATTGCTAAATACTGGGTGATACACTGATAATTGAAATGTAAATCCGCTTTCTGTAAGAATTTTTGATCAAACTGCTGTTTCACGTAATTTTCGGCACTATTGACAGTGAAATGTCACATCCACTTTAAAAATAAATTAAGCACTAACCAAACAACTCTTTAATTCCAGTTTTTGTAGACAGATTACAGTGACTATTCATTTTATTTCTGACTTCAGATGGCTGAGTTCACATGAATGCTCTAATTTGGTATGTAGGAGGTTCCAAGTTGGAAAATTACGGGTTCCAAACTGTCATGAATGGTGCAGAAAACACCTATTGTTGACGCTTTTTCAAAATATACATTATATATATTCAAATTTAGCATATGTAACCATAAATATGAATGGCCATGTTTTTTTTTTATTCTATTATTATCTAATAACAGATTTACATCTTAAAATTACAAAGAGTTTGCTATTTATTTAATAAAAACATTATTAACAATCTGTCCACTTTATAAAAATGCTAGTTGGCCTTCTAGCTAGGATAGCTTATCTAGTTTGCTAGCTAATTAGATAACTAGCTAATTTGCAAAATATAACATGCTTTCTAATTACTCTACTCTCTAATTAATAAATATTTATCTTCTTAGCTATCTGTTATCTACCTAGCTTGATAGCTAGTTAATTTGGTATATAATATTACTGGGTAATAATATATACTATATATGGCGGTTATGCAATATAAATTATATATTGCAAGTATTGACACTTACTCAGTTTGTGGTTCAATATTTAAAAAATTGCAAAAAACATATCTTGCATATCAGTTTTGTTGTTATTTCAAAGTAGGTACCATGCTAACTACTGTGCTTATTATCTAGCTTGATTTTTTTTTACATTTTATTTTTAGATATTTTATTTTATAAGTGTTTTTAAATACTTTAAAACATTTTAAATATTATATATTTATTTTTTATTGGTGTAATTCCTTATACAATAGCTAATATGATGATGTCATGATCCTGATATACTGTATGTGATGAAAAGTCCAGCGCTGTACATTATCACTGACCCCACCAGGTCGTAAGTGTGTGAGTGTGTGTGTATGTGTGTGTGTGTGTGTGTGTGTGTGTGTGTGCGTTGTCAGTCAGTTTTCATCACATCTTTATTCCTTGTCATGGCCTTCTGCCAGCAGCAACCAGTTCCGTGCAGACATGTTTGAAATAATTTTGAAAATGGAAGCTATATGGTGACAGAGTGTAAATAGTCTACATATACACACATGTTTAATATCACCTGGTCCTTCTTACAGCTTTAGAAACATTTTTGCTTGCACAGCTGATAAGAGAAGGACTTTCTATCTGAAACAGAACCTTCTGGAAACTTTCTGTAGAACTTTTGTGGAACTACACCACAGTTCATTCTTACATTCAGCTTGACACACACATTGACCAATTTATCAGCTCCGTTTACACCACAGTGCTCTTGAATTCTGCATTCTGATTGGTCAGAAGGTGTTGATTAATTTTCTATAACAGCAGCTCTGAAAGTAGTGCAGTTGCAAATCACAGGTTTATATTAATGCATTGTTCTAATATGTTGTCGTTTCTATAGTGTCAGCTCATTCACAGGGACTTTATGGCAGACGCGCGACATAAAAACAGTGCAATCATTCATAGGGTGAAGCGTTCTTTTTTTAAGTACATAACATTTATGAAAGGAGTCTCCAGTGTCAGTGCTTTGTAGCAGTCAGAGGTAAAGCTGTAACTTTGGTCACAATGTTGATGTTCAGTTAGACATTAAAGTTGATCTTTTCTTCATACACAGTGTATGTTAATTGTCCTCGAGCATTCATCAGGGTCAGTTTTTTTTTTACATTTAGGTTAATGCACTGTTTCTCAGTTTTGCACTGACACTAAGTTTAAAACTAGAAAAACACCAACAAAAATTTTATACTGTCCATTTGATCCACATAGTGTTTTCAGGTCTGAAAATGTAACATTTCTTAGATTTAAAAATGTTTTAGTCTTATTATAATTATGTGCCTATACATTATGTATGCAAACACAAAGTTAATAACAGACACAGAGGTGTAACTTCTTGCAATGAGCACAGAGCAAAAACAGACCCTACAGAGGGCTTGTAAGTGGTAAAACACTTTGTAGTCATTTTCTCTGGTCTATTCCTCTCTGGTCGAGCTCAGTGGCGAAGTTTATCTTGTTACAGTTAACGGCTGCAGCGACATCAATAATGCAAAAGGAACAAATTTTGAATTTGACACCGATTGGGTCAGTCAGAGTTTTCAAAATACATCCGTATGAATAATTGACGGCACCAATCCAATATGCGAGCAGTGGAGCATGATGAGAGACAAGCACAAGGCCAATGCGTTCACAGGGCAAAATGCTAACACACAAAAGTTTAGAATATAAATTACAAGTGTGTTTGAGCATTACGATAAAAATGGACATGCTACGTGAGATGAGATGGTACATTTCGAACCTTTCTCACACACTTACAGGTTATTTCATTCTCATCCTTTTATGTTCGATTTCTCCTTCACATTACATTGACTGTGTTATGAAAATATAAAGTGTATTATAACCACAGTGCTCTTGCATTTGTGATTGTGATTGGTTAATTTTCTATAACAGCAGCTCTGACAGTAGTGCAGCTGCAAATCACAGGTTTATATTAATGCACTCGTGCTCATATGTTACCTTTCCTATAGTAACACCTCGTTCAGAGAGACTTGGATGATGGATGCTCCACATCCTTTTATTAAAAACTATACAACTTTTATAGCTGTTATAATGTGAGTGATAACAGAAACTAACTACCACAACAGTTCACAATGTTAAATTTAACTATAAACAGATTAAAAAAATTATAATATCATGTATATTTTATATTTATATTTACTTAATGGAAAATTGTAATTGTGGCAAATACTACCAAAAAAAAAGTATGCTTAAGGTCATTGAATTACTAGAAGGTGAAGCTCCACTTCATTCTCTATTCTCTTGACTGGATCAGGATTTCTTCTAGGATCGCCCAGTATTTGGCTCCATCTAACTCACTCTTGACCCTAACAATTTCCCCAGTCCCTGCTGATGAACAGCATCCCCATGAAAATGCTGCCACCACCATGCTTCACAGTGGGCATGGCATTCTCAGATTGATGAGCAGTGCTGGGTTTTTATCAAACATTTTGGTCTCAGCAGACCAGAGTAGTTCTCCAACATGCCTTGTGGCAATTTTTTTTTTGCATCTGCCTTTCTTCTTGCCACTTTGTGTAGGATCTTTACAGCTCCTTCAGAGTTCCCCTTGGCCTCTTGGTTGCTTCTCTAACTAATCCCGTCTTTATCTGCTCACTGACTTTTGATGGACAGCCTACTCTAGTCAGAGTTGCTGCTGTGCCGTATGTATCCCTTTCTTTAATAATGGATTTAATGACTCTCGGCGAGATGTTCAAGGTGCGCGATTTTGCCTAACAACCGTGATGGATACTTTACCAGAACTTTGTCCCAGAATTTTTTTTTATAGCATTTAGATATTCATGATGCTTTTTGTTTAGGTGTGTTCTCTAACAAACTCTGGGTTCTTCCAAGAACAGATGTATTTATATTAAGATCACATGACACTATAATTGCACACAGGTCAACTCCATTCAACTAATTATGTGACTTCTGAATGGAACTGGTTGCACCAGAACTAATTTAGGGATTGCACAGCAACAGGGACTAAATATTTGTGCAATCACAACTGTTACGTTTTTATTGTAAATAATTTAGCAAATCATAATGATTTCACGTCAAATTATTTTGTGCTATTTTCATTTTCAGTCAGTTTCAGGTCATAACACTACAAAATGTTTAAAAAAAAAACACACACAACTATGATTCATTACATGGTTACAAGATTTCTCATTGTTTTTTCTTTTTTTTGTTCAGTTTTTTGTGATCTGCTTCTTTTTATGTTTATGTACACCTACAGTTAGCATGTAGCTAACGAGTTTGGCAACTTCATTGTACACTTAGATGGCCACAAAGTTCAGAATTTTAAAACGTGCAATCAGAAACTCGGAGCAAGCTATAGCATTGATAAAGTTCACATCGTGATGTCATTAAAAATAGTAAGTAAGTAAACAAATACATGAATAAATGAACAAATAAATAAATAAATGAGGGAAATTTTTCAAATTGAGCAAAATGTGTAAATAATAATAACTCTTACATTGGAATATAATTTTGCTTACAATTTTTCAAGCATTTATTTCCAGAAATAAGCAACACATCTGCTAATACAGTAAGACTATTTCAAACATGACACTAGTAAAAATGTTCAGTAATTTTCAGTATTATTTAATTATAATCTCATAATGACAAATATTCGTTAAATTGCCTATAAAGATATTATATTGGATTTGCAGATTTTTAATAAATGATTTTTAAAAATGTATTCTTTAAATAAAAAGAATTTAAGCAGTTTCTCTAAAGAGAATGTCTGAACATAAAGCTGAGTGGTTCAGGGTTTGAATCAGCAGCTCTCCAGTAGCTCTGGGATTGAAACTCACAACCATCTGCTTTCTTCTGTACAACTAAAACCTTTGAGCCTCATCAATCAAATCTCAAAAGTTTCTTCACGTCATCCTCCCACGTCGAGCATATTGTAACACGCAGAATATGAGGACAGGGCGCGTCCCCATCCCATGAGGCTTCGCGTGAGTGTGTGTGAGTGCAAGGATTAGCCAACTGCTGGCCCACACACACACACACACACACACACACACACACACTTCTTCTCACCTTAACCTCCATAACCTGTCACAGATAACAAACATCTTCGGGGTGGGCGGTGATCCTTGAGTGTGTCACAGCACATTCCCGCCTCTGGCATGACGGCTAATCTTTTAATTGCACGTGCGTATGTGTGTATATATGTGTGTGAATGTGTGTGTGTGTGCATCCATGTCTGTGTGTGCGTGTGAATTTCCTCGGTGACAGGAAAAGAAACTGTTTTGGAGGAGATTTTTGTTTTTGCAGACAGTAGTAGAGCAGTGTTCTGTGTGAATGCCTTTAAGTAACACATGGAAAGGAATGTGTGTTTATGAGAGTGACAATGTAATGATGCAGGATTTCCTGTGCACCTACAGCAATTATGCTAATGCAGCGGAAATGTGTTTGGTTGGTGCCAATTCACCTCAGTGCACAAGTTCATAAATCAAAATACATAAAGCACATATATTATTTTAATAATACTGTAACCCAACCCCACTGTGAGTGTTTTTCATTTACTGTCAGTTTGGGAAGTATTCAGACCCTTTCAATTTATTGTGTTATAGGTTTAAGTATTCAGAACTTTTATTCAGTACTTTGTAGAAGCTCCTTTGGCAACAATTCCAGCTTTGAGATTTTTTAGGCAAGACTCCTGATTTGGGCAGTTTCTCCCATTCTTCCTGGCAGATCCTCACGAACTTAATCAGATTGCACGGGGAGCATCTGTGAACGGCCATCTTCAGGTCTGTCCACAGATGTTTAATGGGGTTCAAGTCTGGGCTTTGGCTGAGCCACTAAAGGACATTCAGAAAATGGGCTGAATCCACTTCAGGTTGTGTGCATTCTGGAGCAGGTTTCTTCAAAGACCTCTCTATATGTGGCTACATCCTTCCCTCAATTCTGACCAATCTTCTGTCACTGAGAAGCACCTCCATAGTGTAACGCTGCCACCACCATGCTTCACCAGAGGGATGGTATTAGTTGATGAGCAGTATCTGGTTTGACAAAGAGTTATTTTTCATACATAGTTTATTATTCTAATACATCTTTCTATAGAAAGATCACACAAACTTACAGTGCGCACTCCACATTAACACACACACACACACACACACACACACACACATATATATATATATATGTGTGTGTGTGTGTGTGTGTGTGTGTGTGTGTGTGTGCTTGCTAGGGAACTCCTATAGCAGACTGCAGAGAAAACTGTGAAAAATTTGGAAACACAGAACTCATGCAGTTCTCAGCACATGTGTAATTTTGTAAGTGTTATTCAGCCCAGCACTGTCTCTGAGTATAAGGACTGAGCTATAGGTCTGCATGAGAGACACACTTGAGCTTTAATCTCACAGTCTCACGTGGTGAAACCCCAAATTTCTGCAGCAGTGAGTGTGACAGCGCTAAAGGGTTTACACCGGATATATGACAGGAGCAAGGTACATGAGCATGTCACTGCATGCAACAACACCCTGACCAGCCAAACAGGAAGTGTATGTGTGTGTGTGTGTGTGTGTGTGTGTGTGTGTGTGTGTGTGTATATTGTTGGGTTCTTATGAAATACAATTTTACTAGAATTTTACCTATTATACCACAGCACTGTTGAATTCGTGATTCTTCTTGGTCAGAAGGTGTTTATTAATTAAGTAATAAACATTGTGTGTTGTGCTGTGATAGATAAGCACTGAGTGACAGAGTGGTGTTAAGAAGTGGAGTTACTGTTACCACCCTAAAGTATTTTTCCTTTAACAGCACGTTTTATTCCTCTTATACTACGGCAATTTACTAATGATTACACTTTTTTTTATTTATTAAAGAATGACACTTTGCAGTTTTTATCCATTTATAGTTACAGTTAATGTTGCTGAATGTCCATGAACCATGCTAGTACCTATTTCTAACTATTTTATACAAATAATAGCACTTCTATGTGTATATTAGCAATTACACTGACATTAGCCATATGTTCTCCTAGATTAGCCATAGTATTGGTGCAAATTAAAGGTCGTGTGTGTGAACTTGTCCTGTTGCATCATCAGCTGCTGAAGACCAAACCTACAGCATGTACACTTTGCCACGCAAGCATGATTTGTGAGAGACGGAGGAATTTTTTCTGGGACAAACACAAACCAGTGCGCACACACACAAACACACACACACACACACAATGTCTCTTTTAGTTCCTTTATCACATGCTTTTCTGTTAGTATAAGGTGCAGTGCAGTGCAGATTAGCTGTAACGGTTCCTGTAACTGTTTATCCAGTGAACACTATTGTTTAATTAAACACTACAAGTTTAATGCAGTGCCACTAACTGTAACTGTATTGAGATTTAAACCGAAGTGGATGTAACCTAAACTGTGATTGTAAGCTGTAAATGTTTTTTTAATGTTTTTAGAAATGTCAGCAGTGTCAGCATTGTGTGTGTGTGTGTATTCCTCAACATCAGTTACATCACTTCAGTTCATAACTGGTCTCAACTAGAAATGTGCATGGGATTGTTTTATTAATCCTGCTCACACAGTTATTATTTTTGTTTATTACCTGCCTGTGATATTTTCTAATGGATTTAGTTGGTTTTAGTTCCCAAAATTTAAACAAACTAGCACTTATTTAAACCAGCAAGACCCTGACCAGGCAGTTACTAAGGATGAATGAATGAATGAATGAATGAATGAATGAATGCTGTAAATGCATCATGCAGCACAAGTTAATGTTCATGTTTAATGTATATAGTCATTGTTTGGTCCACAAGTTTCATATCTGATCTCTTGTTTGTGCCTGTATAAAAGCCAAAACCTCCTGCACGGTGAGAGGTTCCATCCCACAAAACCTCTGCACACCTCTGGTCTCAACCAGATGCCCTTTGAACCTTTCTGGCAAACTTTCTGAAGAAAATAAACAAAGATCACGCCTCCTATTCGCATCTGAATGTATTTGTATTTGGCTACAGTGTCCCCAGGACACTGTTAATACAACTCCAAGCACACCGAAGAAGCCAACGAGGACACTCAGTTAACACACTTCCTTACATTTGAGGTTACAGGAAAAGTAAACTCATGTGCTGATGTGAACACTTATTCAGACAAGGCAGAAAGTTTTCTCACCTGTGGCATTAGCATTGGTAATGCCTACCTGGAATTTAAACAATTTTAATGGATAAAGGATTAAATACCAATAACACCAAGATATAATTAATACATGAAAAGGAAGCATAATTTTACTATTTTACTGTTGTATTACTGGGAAAAAGACAAATGTCCAGACGTGTACGGAATACTGAAGTTTATAGAATCATGAAGTTTATACAATCCTGACGTTTACAGACTACTGAAGTTTGGGGATTACTGAAGTGTACACAATACTGAAGTGTTCAAAATAATGAAATCTGCAGAATACTGAATTCAATTCAATTAAATATTATTTATATACAGCGCTTTTAACAATGGACATTGTTGCAAAGCAACTTCACAGAAATTCGGATATAAATTTAGATATAGATCCCTAATGGGCAAGCCAGAGGTGACAGTGGCAAGGAAAACCTCCCTGAGATGACATGAGAAAGAACCCTTGAGTGGAACCAACCAGGAACCAGGACACAAAAGAGAACCTGTCCATATCTGGGTGACACCAGATAGTGTGATTATAAATCATTACTCCTCCACAACTGTGTGCTATAAAGCCAAACAGTACTGAGGTGTACTAAATATTGCAGTGTTGCAGAATACTGAAGTATGAACACTGAACACTGAACACTGAAGTGTACAGAACATGCATGGTGAAGTGCATGGTGTACTTAACTAATACTGAAATGTATGGATTGCTGAAGTAAACAGAATACTGCACTCCTACATTAAATAGAATGGTTTTGCATAATGCAGTTTTATTATATTAGATATTAAGCAAATGCTAAAATGTTATTTCACTTCATGCTGTCCCAGCTGTACTAAGACACGCACTGTATGCATTTGTACTTCAGAAAAAAAAGGAAAGTGGTTTTATGTCACTGTTTCTGGTTTCAGACTTCAGACTAAATGTATGGCAAAGGAAAGGATGGTTTTGGTGGTCTATGGTGGGTAATGTTTAAAAAATGTATTGAAACACAACTTGTATTTGTTACTGGCTAGATCACAGACAATGGATTACATCTGTAACCATAAGAGATCCCAAGACTAGATGTAGGAATTCCAATTTCCAAATAGTACAGGTTCTTTGAACAGTAAGTATGTGAAGTAATCTGAGTAATCTGAGACTAATGCTGCATTCAAGACAACTGAGAGCTCTGTATTTTCTGAATCAGAAATTCCTACTTCCTACTTCCTATTTACCCTACGCTCAGCTGTTTGAGGTTGGAAAAAATGCCTTTATTTATTTTAGACGTGGATGAAGGGAATGGTAAATCCACCAATTTGGATTTAGTATATAATTCTTTGGAAATTCTTAATTTTCCCAGAATCATCGTCTGAGCCATTTGACTTCCTCTGTTCTCCATTTAATTTTGTATTCCCTTAATTGCACTATAGCCTACCTTTGACCTTTGACTGTTTCCTGATGGAACACTGAAGTGTAAGAATACTGCAGTGTATGTAATACTGAAGTGTGCAGAATACTGAAATTTCCAGAATACCAAAGTGTACAGAATATGACAGAGTACAGAATATTGTCGTTTCAAAAGCAAATTAAAATTTTATTGGTCACATATACCACCATACACAGTACGAAGTGCATCGAAATGCTTTTTTCGACTGTCCGTGACATAAAAGTAGAATTTACATAAACCAGAATACATAAACCTTTTACTTCTATACAAGTAGAAAAGGAAAAATATAAAAATATAAAAATATGATATAAGGATATAGATATATAAAAATCTGATATAAGGGAGTGTAGTGTAGGAAACAGTGTAGGGACCACTGAAGTTTATGGAATACTGCAGCGTATTGAATACTGAAGTGGGAGGAATAATGCAGTGTATGGAACTGTATGGATTACTGAAGTGTACACAATATTGAAGTATACAGAATATTGCAGTGTAGGGAACGCTGAGGTTTATACAACACTTAAAAGTTTGGAGTATTGAAGTGTGTGTAGAATACTAAAGTTTATGGGGATACTTAAGTGTACAGAATACTGAAGAGTACATAACATTGCAGTGTAGGGAACATTGAAGTGTATGGAATACTGGAGTTCATAGAATACTGTATTTTACAGAATACTGTAGTATATTAAATACTTATATTAAAAGTTTGTGGAATGCTGACTTGTATAGAATATTGCAGTGTAGGGAACACTGAAGTTTATAAAATACTGAAGTGTAAGGAATACTGCAGTGTACGCAACACTGAAGTGTATGGAATACTGCAGTGTACGCAACACTGAAGTGTATGGAATACTGAAGCGTATTAAATACTGAAATTTATGGAATACTGAAGTCTGTGGAAGACATAAAATCTCTCACACAGAGTCTAATATTTTTATTTATTTTAGAAGTGGGTGAAGGGTACAGTACATCACCAATTTCTGGATTCTGTGTATTTATAATCCTTTGTTTAGAATGTTTTTGGCCAATGTTAATATTCCCAGAGCCATCTGACTTCCTTGTTCACTCTAATTTTTGATTCCCTGTATTGCACTATAGCCGACCTTTGACCATGGACTGTTTCTTGACCTCAGGTTTTGCATTTGTCCTAATATTAGACTGTTAGATTAAATGCAGCACTGATGAACCAGGACCTCTAACCCATGTTCATCCCACAGATCGCCGTTAGATAACACGTGGTGTGTATTAAGGTGATATACAAGACCCACACACCTACATTGTTTCCAAAGGCGTCACAGGAACCATGTCACTGGTATCAGGAGCCTGCGTCATTTCCCATGATTCTCAGCCAAATATTCGTCTCGCACCCTCAGTACGCCCAGACTGGTTCTTAACGGACAGGTTTGGGCTGCAGTCAAGTGCAAACACACACAGACACACACTAATTCTCGTTCATAAAAATAGCTGCTAAGAAGCATGTCATCATCTGCTTCAGTTTATGAGAACACTGTTGCTAGGCACCTGTGAAATATGGAAGGCAAACATAAGCTAGCTAATGACTGCTGTTAATTATTTAACTAGCTAGCACATAGTCGCTAAGTCTTTTATATGGACAGAGTAGAGAATATAAACATTTTTCTCAGGTGTCATGGAATTCCAGCTTGGACAAGTCCAACTTGATCTTGACTCAATAGTATTGAGTCAAATGAATTGAAACTCTCAAATTCAATTCATTTAAATTGCTAGTAAAAAGAATTAAATCACTTAAGATGACTCATAAATCAAACTTTCAAAGTTCAATTTGATCAAACAGCTAGGCAGAAGGAAATTGTAATATGTAATATGATTCATGAATCAAGATTCTCAAAGTTCAATTGAATTAAATGGCTAGGTTGAAAGAAATAGGTCACTTAAAGTGACTCATGAATCAAAACTTTCAAAAGTTTAATTCACTTAAATGGCTAGTTTGAAAGAATCAGATCACTTAAGATGACTCAAATTATGACTCCCAAAGTTCAGTTGACTAAAATGGTTAGTTTAGAAGAACTGAATCACTGAAGTGAAGGAATCAAACCTCTCAAAGTTCATTTCATTTAAATAGCTAATTTGAAAGAATCATATCACTTAAGTGAACAAATGAAATCTCTCAAGGTTCAATTCACTTAAAAAGGCACGGCTGAAAGAATTGAATCACTTAAGGTGACCCATTTATTTCAATTTGATTCTTTCAAACTAGCCATTTAACTGAATTGAACTTTGAGAGTTTTGATTTGTTTGATTTGTTTGATTTTCCGCAAACATTAGCTCACAACATGGATTTGTTCATTCAGGATGTTTGTAGTTCATGCCCTCATCTGTTGCATTGTTATCTATAAAACTGAAAATGATTCGTTTTCACTATCGCTTCTTTGACAGTCACTCTGAGCATATTTTTAAAAAGGAGTGTAGTTATTTATTTTAAATGAATAAAGAAGCTTGTGATATTACAGCAGAGCTCACGTCTGAGAGGCGTAAAAGCCATATGTTTGTTCGTATGGTGTGAATTACAGCGACGTGCAGGCCTACGCTAGGTGTTAGCGAAGATATTGTTTGTAATTGGTCTATTATGATATTTCAATACACTTTCAGTCAAACGGACATTGGCGAGCTAATTTGCAGTTTAGAAATGTGAGTACAGCGGAAAAAATTGCTTTGTCCCTTAAGGATCCTGGTATGAATGCGGCATTTGCCAACATTGTTGTGAGCAAGGGTGAACGTTTAAAGGAGAATAAATTCTGTCATCATTCTGGATTTAGCACTTTCATTAAGCCTTCAAAGACACCGCCATTGTGCTGAAAAAAAGCAAAAAAAACGTCTTTCGAGTTAGAAGAAAACTATTCTGCGTTTACTCGTGCTGTATGGACAACACCTGTTGCTTCATCTTCAGAGAAAAAAAGGAAGAAAAAAAACTTAACATGCATTCCTTTCTCCAGGGTAAATGCAGGCTGTTCAGTCAGTCAGAAACACACACACACACACACCAAAAAAGGTGTGTGTGTGAGGCGAACATGAGAAACACACACAGACCCCAGGATTAATATTTCATCAGGAAGCTTAATAAGGATCTGAAATCCGAGCAAGCTTGAACTTTTATACTAATTCAATAATTACAGCTGTGGTTGAGGCGGGAAACGGTGCGGTAATTACGGCGGCCGCGGTACGAGGAGGCCGAGTTAACACCTGAGTTCAGACTCTAATTAACACCTACAGGAGACTTTTGTTGGCTGCAGGGGCTGTGTGTGTTTCCCACACTAAAGTTTCAGCTCAACACAGATGCAGAGTCACGCAGCACCCAAGAGCTCGAGTTCAACACGAACAAGAGAATGCAGCGTCAAATACACCAACCTGTTTTACACACTCGATTACTACCACACTAATCACTCACTCATCCCTCTATTCTCTATGTTTATAGTTCTTTCTTTCTTTCTTTACATACACAGTTAGGTCCAGAAGTATTTGGACAATGACACCACAATGGGTTTGAAATAAAACAATCAAGATGTGATCGAAGTGTAGACTTTCAGCTTTATTTTAAGAGGATCCACAAAAATATGGCATGTACCATTTAGGAACTACAGCCATTTTAAGCAAAATACTTCCATTTTCAGGGGCTCAGAGGTATTTGGACAATTGACTGACAAGAAGTTAATTGACCATTTGCGGTCCATTCCATCGTTACTTCAAGACAAATGAAGCAGGTAAAAGGTCTGGAGTTGATATCAGGTATTGAGTTGGCATTTGGCAGCTGTTCGACTGGAGCTACTGATATGAAGTCCAAGGAGATCTCAATGCAAGTGAAGGAGGCCATCATTAGGCTGAAAAAACAAAAGAGACCCATCAGAGAGATAGAAAAAACTTTAAGAGTGGCCAAATCAACAATTTGGTACATTCTTAAAAAGAAGGAATGCACTGGTGAGCTCAGCAACACCAAAAGGCCTGGAAGACCACGGAAGACAACTAAAGTGGATGATCGCAGAATCCTTCAATCACATCTTGACTGTTTTATTTCAAATCCATTGTGGTGGTGTATAAAGGCAAAAACTTTGTCATTGCCAAATATTTCCAGAACTATATATGTACATATATATATATATATATATATGTACATTCAGTTCCGGAAATACACACACACACACACACACAATATATTCTTATGGAACAATAATTATGACAGAAATCACTCCCCTTATTCCTTCTCTCCATTCTTTGCTTAATTCTTTCTTTTTTATGCTTCCCTTTTGCTTTTCATTTTGTTGTTTCTTCTCTTTCTCTTTCATCCATCATCTACTTTCTTCTTTCTCTGTTATTTTTAGTTATTTTCTCAACTTCTTTCACTAGCTTTTCTTTCTTTCTTTCTTTCTTTCTTTCTTTCTTTCTTTCTTTCTTTCCTCACCCCTATCCCCTCTCTTCCTCTCATACTTCTATGCTGATTTAATTTACCATTCCATTTTTTCCTACCTTTCTTCCTTCATTCCGTCTTTCTTCTCCTCTGAGTGCTCATTAGAAGTTTATAACACATTTATTATAAATCAGAGTGTAATGGTATGTTGGTGTAACTGACATCCTCGATTAAGGAAATCAGAATTACTGTATATATAAATATATAATAATTATATAATAAATATTTAGTAATTACTCCTTTGTACTGCTGCAGCGTTATATGGTATATACTATATGTTATACAGTATATGTTATATCTTTAGTTTTTTACGTGTATGTTTTTTGTTACAGAGAAGTTAACATTGCGCTGAAAAGCATGACATGATGTTGGATGATTATCGTACTATAAATTTATCACACAATGATTTTTTTCTCTGCTTTTCCAGCTCCACGCTCACAGCGAGCGCATGGTCTGTGTGGTAAAAGTGGCCAATGAGCTCATTGTGGCAGGATGAATGCTAATCACAGCAGATACACAAACACCAGTGATGTGTAACTCGTGGAAACCCAAACAACAGATGTAGTATGATAAGAAGAAATGTCTATTGTGTAACTGAACCCTCCTTCACGTCTCAGGACACACTGAGCTCAGCTTCAGGTTCAGGTTCAGCTTTACAGAAAAACAGCTTTTCCCCCGAGCTGCATCAGAGAGTCGATGTTTTCTTTACCGCTGTGATACAATATCAGTATCGTGCTGAATTACATCATCATACACGCTCCTGAAGCCATCACAGATTTCACTGGTGCTTAAAAAAAAAAACACCCCATGACATCATCATTAAAGGCCTTTTTAATGATGGCCTTTCATGTGCAAACTGAAATGTTTGCCTGGCTTATTTTTATCAGAATCTATTATTAGGATATTTGATTCTGTAAATTCTTTTCAGAGTATAATATATATATATGAAAAGAATTTACAGAATCAAATATCCTAATAATAGATTCTGATAAAAATAAGCCAGGCAAACATTTCAGTTTACATAAGAACAAATACAAGATATTGAAATACATAGTAATAAATCAATAGAATAAACAGTTGTTATTAATAATAATAAAAGGAAAAACAAGAACAATGGTGACAGAATTAATGGGCTACATTCCTGAAAAACTGTTGTTGTTTTTGTTATTATTTATTTTATATTACTCTTTCCCAAATATTATATATTGATTGAATAAAATGTTGTATTAATGTTTGATATAAAATCTTTTTCTGCCAGTGTACTCAGATTAACAGAACCTAGTGAAATGAGGGGCGGTATGTGTGTGTGTATGTGTGTGTGTGTGTGTGTGTGTGTGTGTGTGTGTGTGTGCTCGTCCTGCTTTCTGCTTGAGTGACAGTGCATCACAAACACCCAGCTTCCTTGTGGTTCCCACCATGCGCCCACCCTCACAGCTGCACTTGTTCACTCGCCCACCACTGGACTCTCACATCTGCCCTCCTACACACACTGTGGGCCACCAACTACCCCCATGCCCCTGCCTCCTCCCTGTCCCACACTAACCCACCCAAAACACACACCAGCACATATATCGTAGTTCTACACCACCAACAAACAGATCATTTCATCAACACTAAAGAATGTATTATTTATCACTCACACTGATCCACAGAATGAGAACTCTTCTTATAAACATGAAATCTGATCTAAATACTGATCCACACTTTACATTCACATGATAACATGCAGGCTCAGGAAACCAGAAACCTTTGAACGACACAGGAACCTCTTCAGGAACCCAGAAACCATTATGGGAACCCAAGAATCCTTTAAACGACCCCAAAAACCAAATTGTAGGAACCCAAAGGTTTTTGCCTAGGAAAGCAAGACTCATTATGGGGACTAATGAACTTTTGTGGGGACCTAGAAATTGATTTACATGAACACAGTTTTTAAATGCAATTTGCTTCATTTATTTTTGCACAGCTAATGTGATTAATCAAACCAATATGTAACCTCACACAGACAGTCACCAGAGCTGAGGCTCAAACACTGGTGGTGTAAGCCAGCCAAGCAACCCACTGCACCACACTGCAGAAAACCTAATTAATCTGGCTAACGCTAGGGCAATGGATCACACTCATGCTATTTAACTGTGAGAATCTTTGTATAAAAATTAGTGGCCTCTGCCTTTTTGAGGTAGAACTGCACACAAGCTGCAAATAATGAAGTACTTAGTGAATAGCGAATGGGTCAGGTTATTTGTTAATTTACAAATGAGTTTACGTATATGTTAGTTACGAAGGGTTTCGGGAAACACTTATTAATTAAAAAACGTTCTTGTGAATGAGATAATGATGTACCTAGCATTACGAACGCTTTGGGCAACCCACCCCTGTATATTATTAATCCTATTTCTCTCCATTAATAAAAAAAAAATACACACTTTTGGATTTGTTAAGAAATATTGTGTATTCGTTTTTTCTTGTAGCTCTTAGTGGACGGGGGTGGGCGTGGGGGGTTACATACTTTTGAGACTCGGGAGAAAGTCTTTTAATCCAGCTCAGGGTTCTCTTTAACACTGGTGGTTGATTGATGGAACAAGAAAAAACAATTTTTTGCTATAATTACTATTTTGGCAGAGATTTGTGTCCATAGTGATTCACAAAATAGTTCCTTGCCTGTCTGGAAGGGTTTAGAGATTTAGTTTTGTTTGGTTTCTCCTGGTTTCATGCTCAGGGTTTAATCCCAAAAAAAATCCGGGCTGAGGATCCCAATGACGTTTACTCGTGTGTGTGTTGAGTGTCTGGATCCTGAAGATGGCCATTTTTTTTCTCTCTGTCTCGCCAACTCATCCTCACATGTCCACTTTCAAGAAAATTAGTTTGCAGAAAAACATCCTGGCGCGCGGCGAAGCCTGTTGAGCTGATAAGATCTGCGTGAGGATGGAGACGAGGTCAAAGGTTGCTCCCTCACAGCCATCCCATGTCGTTTAACATTAGGATAATTGTAAGTTGTGTGGCTGTGGGAGGCCTGGAGTTTGGGTTTTTAATTGTCAGTACAGTGGAGTTCACTCTCTCAACCTGCACAATTAACCCTCTACGCTCCACAATTTAACAAAAAATTGCTATTGAAAATACAAGAGCTGGTTTAGGAACTTTTGCAGAAACCCAGGATCCTTTACAGGACTTCAGGACCATTTACTGGAACCCGGAAAACATTCCCAGAACCTTTCGTGGGAACTCAGAAATTTTATTTCATGAACCTATAAACATTTTCAGGAACCCAGAAACCTCTTCAAAAGCCCACAAACCTTTTCATAAAACCAGAAAGCATTACTGAAACCTTTAGAGGACATCAGGATCCTTTACTGGAACTCAGGAACCTTTTCCAGAACCAAGGAACATTTTCATGAATCTAGAAACCATTATGGAAGCAGTGGATTTTTTTTTGCAGGAGCCCATAAACATTTTAAGAACCCAGCAACATTTTTCATAAATCCAGAAAGAACACTTTTAGGAACCTGGGAAATCTTTACAGGAACCCAGGATCTTTGCAGGAAAAGAGAACATCAGAATCCCAGAACCTGGAACTTTTTCAAGAACCCATTATGAAAGAACCGAGAAATGTCTTTTTTATGAAGCATGAACCTTTTTAAAAGCTCAGAATCATAGGAACCTTTTCATTAAAGCTTTACATGAGCCCTTTTTTGGAAACCAGGAATGCAGAAAACCTTGACAGGACATCAGGGCCCTTCACTGGAACCCGGAAACCTGTCCCAGTCCCCAAGGAACTATTATTGGACACCAAGAACAATTAAGACTCTTTTTTCCTCAACAATTTAAGACAAAGAACAAAAATTACAATAGAAAATCCACAAATATAATATATTTTTATTAAAACTTTTCATTGCTTACCGAAAAAATATAAACATCTCCAGATTCAGTATTTAGTATTTAAAATCTTTATTCTTTTACAGTCGAAATAAACAAATAGGAATAAACTCACTAAAGAAAAATAGCATTTTTTCAGGGAACTGTAATTTTCTCTAGTTCTAGTTTTTCATAAATGATGTTCTCTGTGTTCCGGGCATTTAGGCTCCATTAACTCCTGTCTCCCCATTACAGAGGTTAAAGGTCACTCGTATAGCAGAGAGCTGTCATGCTCCATTAATCAGCACACTGACAGAAAAGCGGTGAGTTCAGACACTAACCCACTCCGTCACTTGCTAAACGAGCCGCCGCTGTGTCCAATCCATTCTCACGTTACTCACATATGGTACAAACACTTCATCCACAAATGCCTTATTTACTGCACAGCCATGTACGGTACACAAATATTTACAACAGACACATTAATATCGAGAACCTCAAACCAGTTACATCCGGCAAATAAAAGATCGTATTTTTAATTAAAATCTGCTTTCAAATACATTTTTTCATACCAAAATACTTTTTATCATTACCACATTTTCCGAGAGTGTACACTAAGGGGTTCAGGAGCTTGTCCTTCTGCGGGAAGCCTTAAAGGTTAAAACATTTGGAAATGGTTGCTGTAAGCTAAAAACAAAAACAAACAAACAAAAACCTTGAGGAACCCTTTGTATGAGTACAGTGTTTATCCCTTTGGGGGAACCCTTAAAGGTTCTATGTAGAACTCTAAAAAAAAGTGTTTTTCTTTTCTGGAAGGTGTGACCCCTTAAAGAATTCTTGAAGAACCTTTTTTTCTAAGAGTGTGTGTATTAACTGGGTAAGTGTGCAGTACAAGCACCAAATTCTTGCTCATCATTTTCCTCTTAACACCTACTATCTGTCAGGAGTTTAACATTTAGCTAAACCTGATATCGCAAGGTTTTCTTGAATAATAAAAGGTTCTTATTCTCCTAAAAGGATTCTACTTGGGGCCCTGTTGTATGGTTCCCCAAGAGGGACAACTGAAGAGCCTTTAAAGGTTCTGTGTAGAATCCTACAACAAAGTCATTTTTCCTATAAGAAGTAAAATCCTTATTTGGGACCTAAGAACCCTTAATTGTCCAACGAATGCTTAAAGAACCCTTGAAGATCCCTTTTGAAAGAGTGTGTGTGTTAACTGGATAAGTGTGCAGTACGCAATCCATATTACTGCTCACTATTTTCTTCTCAGTACCTAGAACCTGTCAGAAGTACTCTATTAGGGTTGTACATAGAACCTTTAAGGGGAGACAGAGGAACCAAAGAATCCTTGTCTAAACTGTCTAACTAACTACATTTTCTGTGTGTTTTCCCAAATTACGTTTACATGAGATCATGTTTCCTAACGCTGACATTATCACTGCGGTTCTTTTGGAGATCCCAAATCCTACATGTTATTTTTTTTTTTTTTACTTTTCAGTATTTGTCAGTTCTTCTTCATATAAAATGCGATATAAGATCGTTTGAAGATAGCCGAAGATAATTTGTTTTCCAGATGTCTAACAGCGTGGATGTGTCATTGACGGACATGTAGCGTCTTGTCATTTCACCCGTTTGATGCTATGCCGAGGAGCAGGGTGGTATTCTGATAAAGCGATTATGTGTGTGTGTGTGTGTGTGAGAGCGTATCAGTGATAAGACAGGTTCTCCGTGTTGGTGTGTTTTGCTAAAGCTATGTTAGCTAACCGGCCTGACCGGCAGCGCCGCTCTGCTACTGTCTAGACGTTCAATCCTGCATGAGGGCAAAAACATCCGATCATTCACAAAAAAACCTCCAACAACATCCACACACACAGCAGGTAGAGATCCGGGCTGTGTGTGTGCGTGTGTGTGTATGAGTGTGTGTGTGTGTGTGAGTGATTATTAAATTCAAAACAGCTTTAGCATTTTTGAATAAAACTTTTACATGAGTTTATATTATTGATTTATTTTAATTCAATAATGATTAAAAAAATAAACACTAGATACACAAAATCCACTGTGTCCAGTTTTCCATGAGAAAGAAAATTATGTTATTAATTATACATTTACTAAGCAATCTAGGCTTTAGATCAAATCATTTTTTCCTCTGCTGCTGACCTCTCACTCTGATCCTAAAATCATCTGGCAAAATAAACTGAAATTAAGTTTTATTTCAAGTTCTCTTCTTTTTGCGTCCGTCAGTTATTCAAAAAATGACAAGAATGCGCACAAAAAAATTCATTTGTCCTGCTGGACGAACCGTTAAGTGTTCTAAGTAGAACCCTACAATACAGTGTGTTCCTATCGCTGTCAGAAACCTTAAAGTTACAGTTTTACCTCTGACTCTTACAAAGCACTGACACTGGAGACTCCTTCCATTAATGTTACATAGCATAAGCAGTTAATGTAGAAAAGATGACGTGTGATTTGCAGCTGCACTACTGTCAGATTAATTAATTACATTAATTATTTATTTTTCCTTTTGTTGCGTTAATGTTAATCAATTAACTTAAATGTTTCTGACATGTTTTTAAACTTAAAAATCAAAGTGAGCTACTGACTAATTGAATTTATGAATTTGTTCACTCATACTAATCACTGATAATAAACAAATAAAATAAAATAATTTTCACAATTATACTATGAAATTTAACAAAGAAACAAGCCAAAAGCAAATACTAAAGTCTAATTTATTCTTCTTTTTTTTTGTAAATGTCAAAAGGAAATACAAACCTTGGCTTCTGCATATTTACATTACTTTATAAGTAACTCTGCGTATATATTTATTTATGCTTATTTGATTGAACTCAGTGCCTCTGTAGGCCACTAGATTTTGAGTTCTGAGGTTAAAGTGTATATAATTTCATCTTATTATCTTCTAGAGTAAATGAGTCATATAGGTGTTTCCCTATTAGCTTCCTATTCCACAGCGATGATATCATCTTCATAACCTTGACATGACCCAACCTCATCATTAAACTGCACAATAAATGTTGTTTTTTTTTTAAACATTATCATTGCTGGGCAGCACTAAGCTCTCACAGGAAATCTCATATAATGCATCCACACCTCAACAAAATTTCAAAGTTCGTTGGAGTAACTATGGTAACATTTCATGCAACCATATAAGCATTATCATTTTTTTTTCAGCAACTAAGAGTACAGATTTGAAATTATTATTATTATTATTATTATTATTATTATTATTATTATTATTATTATTATTAATCCTGATCACTTCGCATCCCTACAATACGTTATCGGCCACAGATCACAGGGACAGCATAAGGACAAGCTGCATGATATGTTTCGAAAAAAGACAAAAACTAAACCAATATTTATTTGAACAAACTCTACCTGCAATAACCTGCCGTTTCTCTCTAACTCTGAGCATTGAGCAGTGTTACTCAACATTGCTGCTTTGGTATCTGAGGGATTTGAACATACAACCTTCTGGAACGTTCCACATAACAGATCTCTGCATAACATCACCTATGGAGCAAAGCAATACACATTTACATTCCTGTACAGTATAATGAGAATAAATAAATAAATAAATAAATAAATAAATAAATAAATAAAAAGCACTTTATCCCGGTCAGGGTGGTGGTGGCTGTGGCGGGACAGGAATACACTCTGGATAGGACTCCAGTCATATTTAAACGTGTCTTGCTCAATGGTCCTAGGAGTTCAGCCTTCTGCTCACTAACACAGACCTCAAACATGGTGTCTTCAGCTATCCTCAAGCTTTTTTTCCCTCCTAATCTTTGGTCTTGGCCAATTCCTGCCCACCAGCCAACATACAGTACTTGGAGGAAAGCACTATCTGCCCTCTTCCACATACATGATCTCACACGTGCCTACCTAGATTATTTCTTAACATTTAAAGAGTATTTCTTCACTTTTTCTCAAATATTACTATTTGTTTCTTTAAACAACACTGAAATTGCATTTCCTTAAATTGATGTCTATGTGTCATTTTTTTTTTTTCAAAACAGATTAATCATAGCCTACACAACTCCGGATTAGGATTATGTTTAACAAAATTTTGCACCATGTCAATTCAAATGTAGGACAATTTAATACTCAGGCTTTTAATTGGTAAAATGTAATTTCAGACAAATTAAAAGTCTACTGATCTACTTTAACATGACTTTAAAAAAAATAGACACTCTGCTCTGCCTTTTTATTTATTCAGTGAAATAAACCAGCAGGTTATTTTACATGTAAATATTAAAAATTATCCATGTTCATGGATGATGAACGGTGTACGCTTTGCTTGTTGCTCAGCTGAGTGGAAAATGTTACTGGTGTTGCGTGTGCAGTGAAGTCATGTGGAGGTGAAGCCGTGTGCTTGGTCTCGTTCCTCAGTGATTTATCCATTAGGAGGAATTCGCTGTTGACTCTGGCGTTCCTTATCAGGGCTTATGTGCTGTTTGATGGCGATTTTTCACCTGATTGCGCAAAGGGGTCGTATTTCCCCAGCTTTTAAACTGTTTGCCAGCCTTAACATCGCATTAACACTCACACACACACAGACACACTGAGTTGTGTCCCTAGTGGGTTTGCATTAAAATATGATATTTTACTCCATGTGTGTATCTCTCTCTCTCTGTGTGTGTCTGTTTGTATTTAAGAGCTCCACACACACTCTGATGTCTCATTGTTAAATTTTAAATAGCACAGTAGTTTTAACAGTAGTTAAAAGCAAGTATAATTCAGCCTTAAGTGTGAAAGCAGCTTTAAACATGCAGATTTATTGTGCAATGCTAAAGTGGTGTCTATAAGCTTTCATTACTTGTTAGCTACATTAGCTTCGTAGCTGAGATGCAAAACTTAAAAAAAAAGCGGATTTCGCACACTGCACACACCTCAGCTGATCAGTGTTTAGGGGTCACACATACACAGGGTAACGCTCCTTTTTCTACTCCATCTGTGCATCTGTGAGTGTGTGTCTGTGTGTGTAAGCTCCACACACTCTGAACCCAATCTTAAAAATAAAAAGTACTTTAAATTTTTTTATTTTTTTATTTTCCTCCTTACTCAAATGAAGTTGACCAGCTGAGACATGTTCGGTGGGTGAAGTTTCCTTTTTTCGTTTTGCATTGGAGCTTCGAGGCTAATGTAGCTAAGTAATGAAATCTTATAGCCACCCGTTTAGCATTGTGCACTAAATCTGCATGTGTAAAGCTGCTTTCACACTTCAAGCTGAATTAAACTTGCCTTTAACTATGCATACATATATGCAAGATGGCTGCTGTGTGTATCCTGTGGTCGTTTTGAGTGTTGCTTGTGCATGTCGCCAGAAATTAACGCTATGTGTCCACGTGCTGCAATACCAACGTACACAGATGGGGGCAGTATAACATCATGTGACACTGTGTGCACAACTGAATAAACAAACTAGTATTACATTTCAAATCACATGCTTATGTACTATTGAGTACGAACACTAACCAGTTTTCTGATTACAGTTGAATTTTAAAAACCTCTCATGTCGCCTTCAATCCTACTGAACGGTCTGTTTAATGTACCAGTGTTCTGGATTGTCTAGATTATTAAATATTTTTAAATATAACAGCATAGTTTTTGATTTGAGACATAGCTCATGACAATAATCACAATAGCGGTGGAAAGTTTTAAGAGATACAGAGCTCATCAGAGTGTTTATCATCGCTTTGCATGAAATAGCTAAGCATTTTACAGTTTGACTTGGAAACCAGAGTGACAGGGATGTTTTGTCTCTGACGTGCGATCTACTGGATGTCGCTTTTAATCTACCAGATGTACATAAGATACGCAGCGAGTGTGTGAACAATGTTGCTCGCCTTATAGCTGCTTGTACACAGGCACGTAAAGTCATACGTCAAGTATAATTGGGCCTTTAGTGGGTTTTTTTTTCTTCTTCTTCAATAAAATGGCTAGTTGGATTGCCTTTTGTGTTGTTTTTGAAAAAAAAAACTGTAACTATAACAGTCATCCTATTAGTCCTAGCTTATATCAGCTAGTTAGTTCCAATGTGACCATAAAAACAGCATTCAGTACCGCTTGCTAAAAATCAGATGCTTGCTGTGGGAATATATCTAATACATGCATTGGTGGTTGAAAAAAAGTAGCATGCATCTCAAACAGGTTTGTTGATATAGTTTCTGACTCTGTATGACTGTATGTTATATATGCTGACTAAAAAGAGAGATAAAAATGGTCATAGCGTAAATTCTACGGCGTAAATTCAGGCGGTGTGGCCTAAAGTCTGAAGGTGGGGGTTGTACATTAGAAGTGATTCCGATATTTTCGGTTTAATAATACAGATGTTTGCATGACGCTAAACTGGTGGCTATAAGCCTCCATTACTTGTTAACAACATTAACATTGTAGCTCCAGTGAAAAACTAATTAAACAAACTCCACACACTGAACGTCATTGTTTGCTGGGGGTTGGTTTTGATTGAACTATTGCTTTAGGGTTGTTTGATATTGATCAGAAGGTTGTGGGTTCCAATCCCTGAAATGGAAAGGCTCATCTCGGTACATGAACTGGATTTTATGTCACTTAAAAAAGCTATCGCTTAAAAATCAAATAATTCAGTGTAAATGTTGCTATGTACTTATAGTGTCTCTGAAATCAAAATCTGTGTTTCAGTGCTTTTCGGTCCTGTCCCTTAGTATTGTGGACGCTGATACGACAGTATATCTCGAACAAATGCAAAAAAAGTTTCAGAGATATTCTTGTTTTCATTTTATAGTTCAATTTTCTGATGAGTAATCCTGTACTAGCCTTGTTCACGGCTGAAAAAGCTCTCAATAAAGTCTTTGCTGTTCTCCATATTTAGCTAGCTAGCTAAGCTACTGCATATGGAGTGTCCTGAACGCTACAAGCTGTTGTGTAAATCTGTAAAGCTGTAATGAACTTAAAAATGTCATCACTCTGTCCTCCTGCTTCAAAAGGAAATACGTCAACATCACAGCTCTCAAGTTATTTCATGGGAACTTGAAAAAAATGATCGGATTTCCTGTATTTGTGTGTGTCGTTTTCCTCGTACAGACTTCATAGATCTTGTCACAGCTGCGTAATTAAAGTGAGCAGCAGTTAAGAAGCCTGTATTATTCAAAAAGGATAAATTAATGTCTCTAAATATAAAGTTTGTGAATCGTTAAGCACTCATAAATATCACTGGGGAAATCCGGTTAGAGTAATCCACAGCATGGCCAATGAGGAGCTTCATTACAGAAGATTTTATTCCTCACACTGTAATGTGTGTGTGTGTGTGTGTGTGTGTGTATCAGGGCGAATGGGGGAATAATGAGTGTAATTTATGCTAATTAGCATGACGGTTTATATTCCAGTTAAAGTGACATCATTAAGTAAGCTGTAATCCTGCAAAAAAATAAATAAGTTAGTAAGTAAATAAATAAATAAAAACAGATTCTGTAGATAGATAGAAAGATAGATAGATAGATAGGAACCCAAATCCACAGTTGGACTATGGATTGCTAAATTCATGAAATGTGCCAGATGATTGGTTGTACAAAGAATTTCAAAGCATTTATGAATTATAAATAAATTAAAAGATAAATAATCAGCAATGAGAGTGAGACAGAAATGCTTTGCCTGAATGCTGACACTTGCTATGAAAAACGGAAGAACTGGGTTTCATTTCAGAGGTGTGTGTGTGTGTGTGTGTGTGTGTGTGTGTGTGTGTGTGTGTGTGTGTGTGTGTGTGTGTGTGAGGTGTGTGTGTGTGTGTGTGTGTGTGTGTGTGTGTGTGTGTGTGTGTGAGGTGTGTGTGTGTGTGTGTGTGTGTGCGCTGCTCCAAAGCTCCTGCTCTACCTGCCATGATCGAATGTTTGTCTCAGACAGGTAAGAACAGGCACGAGGGACACGGAGCTTTCCAAAACACAGCAAACACCAACATCCAGGTGGGCTAGAAAGAGAGAGAGAGAGAGAGAGACAGAGAGAGAGACAAACAGACAGACAGACAGCAAGAGTGACAGACAGAAAGATAGACAGAGTATGAGACAGACAGAAAGAGAGACAAACAGGCAGAAAGACAGACAGACAATGAGAGCCAGAGAGACAGACAGAGAGAGAGAGAGAGAGAGAGAGAGAGAGTGACAGAGGGAGGCTGGCTGTTGAAGCCTGGAGCTGTAGTTTTGGAGGGAGGGTAAGAGATCCAGCTTCCCCTTTTGCTCTTCATGTCTCTGTCTCATTTGTCCTCTGTACTCATCTGTCTCTCCTCTCCTCCACTCGTCTGGCTCTCCTCCCCTCCACTCGTGTGTCTCTGCCTCCTCCCTCTGTGTGTTTTCTCCATTTCCACACCCATCCGTCAGTGCAGGTAAACAAGCCGAGGCTGAAACTTTATCGCTCCTGAAAATCAGTAACTGGGTAAGAAAAAACATTTAACAAAAAGAGATCAGAGCATGATAAGCTCAATAATAATAATAATAATAATAATAATAATAATAATAATAATAATAATAAACAATGGATGAATGTTTCAACTGAATTAAAAATTGTAACAACTTGTAAAAACTTTCCAACTGGGTAATGATACAAATTCCACCATGAGAAAAAACTGGCTGATTATTATTCACCAGCTTCTCACCAAATTATAAAACAACGAAAAAAGAATCAAGCTAAAAAGGTTGATTAGTTTTCTATATCAGCAGCTCTGACAGTAGTAAATCACAGGTTTATATTAATGCACTCGTTCTAATACATTATCATTTCTATAGTAACAGCTCATTCACAGGGACTTGCATGATCCTCCACTTCATGCAAGACAGATTTTACAAAATTGTTGAGGTGAAGATTTCTGTAGGGGAAAAATGTGTTTATGTAACGTCTATGGAAGGAGTCTCCAGTGTCGGCGCTTTGTAACAGTCAGAGGCAAACCTGTAACTTTTTCAGACCTCTTCAGGACAGAGGAGTTTACACTTGAGGTTTCTTAATAACAAAAGACGACAAGCTGTGTTTTTTTTCTGTCTTATTATCTTCAAGAAAGAAAAAAGAGAGGCTGGTGAGCGAGCAGCAGTTTATAGCTGCTGTACCGCAAGTGAGAACTTGTTTTATGATGTTATGATATGTTTTGTAAATTGCTGTCGTGTAAGAGGTATCAAACACTTGGGGTTGTGCTGTTATAGGAACTTCATCACGCCACTTTGTCACTCATTGTTTTTTTCATTAGTAGTATATAAATGAAAAGATGAAAGACAGGGACACAGAAACAGAGAGAGAGAGAGAGAGAGAGAGAGAGGTTGATGAGTGTGATAATGAGACAGCAGTGATGGAGGTGAGACAGTGTCCTGAGGGAAATCATGCCCCATATGATTGATCATGAGCAGAGCTGAAGGGCCTCTCACTCAGATCACCTTTCTCACTCCACTCAGCAACATGGCAGCCAGATTCTATTACCTGTTACCTGTTCCTTCTCTCTCTCTCTCTACCTCTCTATCTCTCTCTGTGTGTGTCCCTATCTCTCTCTCTCTTTCTCTCTCTGTCCCTATCTCTATCTCTCTCTCTCTTGCTCTCTCTCTCTGTTTCACTCTCTCTGTCTCTCTTTATCTGTCTCTCTGTCTCCATCTCTCTCTCCATCGCTCACTTTGTCTCCGTCAGTCTGTCTCTGTCTCTTTGTCTCTCACTTCGTCTCTCTCTCTCCATCAGAAAAAGATGAAAGAAAGAAAGCAAGCAAGAAAGAAAGAACAAGTAAATTATACAGAGAGCTAAAAGAGAGCCAAGAATGAGACAAAAAAACAGAATTGTGCTGAAAAAAGAAATGAAGAATCGTAGTTTTATTTCTAGTGTCTAGTTCTTTATTTCTACGTAGTGTTTAGATGCTGATTTTCTTAATGAACTCGTGTACATCTGTTTAAACTGTGTGCTGCAATTTGAAAAAGGTCACAATGAGCAGTTTTTTATTAACTTCTGCCACTATATATTTCATATTTTACATATAAATATGAAATCTATAGTAACAACTCATTCACAGATACTTGTACAGCAGACGCTCCACATACAACATTAAAAAATCTTTGATTATCTGTAAGGAGAAATGTGCTTATTTAACATTTGTGGAAGGAGTCTCCAGTGCCAGATCTTTGTAACAGTCAGAGGTAAAACTGTAACTTTAAGTTTTATGACATCTTCAGGACAGAGTCGTTTATGCTTTTTGCAGTTTTGGTAACATGATAAGCTGTTTTTTTGTTTGTTTGTTTGTTTGTTTTTTGGCCTATTAACTTCAAGAGAGAGAAAAAAAGAGAGACAGGTGAGGGAAGACTGTCTGTAGGTGCTAAGTGATTACAGGAACTCATTTCACAGACGTGACATTACTGTTCCACAACATTAGCTGTAGCTATAATTACAGCTTGTGAAATGTACCTATAAGCATGTAAAATGTAATAATATCATTAGCGAAGAAAATGTATGCTTTGCAGCAAACGACAAATTAAAATAATAAAACATGCATTCTAACTCAAAATTAAACACAGAAACAATCATGTGAAAGTGAAACACTTGCTAAACCGCATTAGCCAGCGACGCATACAGAATAAAATAAAAATTATTTCTTTAAAAGTTCTAAAAGTAAAAAACAAAACATGTCTGGAATGCCAAAAAAGAAGAGAAAAATGAACTTTAAAAAATATGCGTATATTTGTGGATATATTTCAGTCACACACATGTTGCTTGTTTTGCCACTCAGCTCTCGGTTACGTTTTCCTCATATGGCTCTTAATAACACGTCTTCATTTTATTTTCGCCTGTACAATAAAACAAAGCTGGGCTTCATGGCCGTAACGTTCCTGGGCGGTTCATTCGGTCGCTCGGTTTTGGGCCCGGCTCAGATTGCTTGTTCTCCATTCACACTGTTTGTGTGGCACGCCAGAAGGCAAACAGCGCTACGAGCTCCAGATATCATCACTGGACGACTGAGTTTCCTGTGACGTGTTAGTGAAACTGCAGAGCCTCCGGGCATGATGACAACAAAACCCTTATCACCTTTCTGACACAAAAACACTTCTCCAAAACCCTAATCACGTTCAGGCTCTCCTTTTAACCCGGCATTTACCCTAAATTTAGGTATGTGATGATGTTTTTTTGGCAGAGAGACCAAGAGACCAATCTAAATTAGAGCACTCTATAACCTAGCGTAAAAATAAAGCTGGTAAAAGACATGAGACCTGAAAATATCCAATAAATCTCCTATTACGGTATATTTAATTTTAATGATTATGAACACAAAATAAAAGAAGGAATGAGTAGCTGATGATAATTACTTTTAGGAGAAAAAGTGTGTCTTTTTTTTACGTGCTGTGAATTTTTACAGGGTGCTTTTTTAGCATATTTGGTACAATGTGGAATTTATTTAATTTATTTGAATTTTATTAAATTTAATTAATTTATTTATTTCATTGTGTTTTTCTTGTAATACATTAAAAAAAGTCACTTGCTCTGACTTTTTGGTCATTGTTCGGTCATCATGTTCGAGTTTTTAATTTAGTTTACTAAAGCTGAACAATTTATGCTAATGGCAAAAGTAATGGCAAGAGATCTGTTTTAAATCCAATTTTTTAAACCTGAAAATCAGTATTGCATGGAAAGTGCACTAACACTGTGAGTTAGTAATTATACTTGTGTTCCTGCTACTAATAAACAAGACTAGACAAGCCTAGTTTCGCTAGACTGCCATCGGCTGCAGAGCATTTGTCACACAAGTGTCAACGGCAATTCAACAACACCAAGGCAGTCATTTATGTAGGATCTAAAAATATATGTTCTTATGAGAAGTCCTTGAGATATAATTTAGAATTCTGGGCAATGCCCTGTGTTTCAAAAGAGGTGCTGCGGCACAATTAGACAGCTAGCTAGCTAAGCACAGAACATGTATTCATGTAAATAAACAACATAACGGTCAAGATAAACACGGCCAATATGTAGCTACAAACGCATTTATGCCACAGCACATCCTCACACCCCTTCATTAAATATAAGCTATTTGCTACAATAAAATTTCAAGAATGGACACACACATGTCGGATAGTTCATTGCTTGCTAGCTAATTCACTGCTTGCTAGCTAATGTTATCTAAACTGAAATGTGACTAACAAATACATACGGCCAGTATATAGCTACAATCGCATTTATGCAATAGTGCATCCTCGCACCCCTTCATTTAACATAACTTATTAGCTTCAATAATATTTGAAGCAAGGACACATCTACATGAAACGACACAACTTTAGCTAACTTGCTCTCTCTCTCCAACTCGCAACTATCCCATAATGACGTGGAGGTGAGCTAGTTTACAACTCTTTCCAATGATGTCCCAAAATGATGCGGTAGATGCTTGTATAAACAATGATATACAAATGCAGCAGATGCTCATATATCACAGAACGTCCCTGGTACTGGTCATTGCTTGTGAGCTATGGATAGCTAGATTGAAATTCAGCTAGCTAGACTCCTCACGCTTGCACATTTCAACAATGGGACTCAGTCAGTCATGAGCGAAAATCTCTTTTCTAAGCAGGCCACTAGGTGGTCTGAAAAAAGCGGTGTCTGTTGTAATGTACCTATATTATGTCTTTTTACGAGTATTTTTACGTGTTTTTGTGTGTGTGTGTTTTTATTTCAACACTACCAATGACGGTTTGTAAGTAATTAGTACACAAAGTCACGCCTGTGCAATATCTCAGTCCAAACTGGCTCCAATAACTGAGCAATATTCATACGTGATAAAACTGAGTGTGTTTGTTGTTTTCTCAGGCGAATCTGTGATATGCTCCTCCATCGTCTATTGGTGCTGTAAAACCCAAAAGTGAACAGTATAGGGAGTCTGTCCTCATCCCCTCACTGGAGTTTGGAGACACAGTGAGTTTGTGTTTCAGCGCTCTAAACGGAAGAATGCTACCAGTCATGGCCGCTGTGAAAGGAAACGTGTGCAGCTGCGTGTAGCAACTCGACCGTAACACCGAGTGAAATGGTACTCTTATTTCTATATTCACGAGCAAGTTATGGATCAGTCTTGTGACTGAGACACTGATGGGTTTTAATGGTGCTGAGATATTTTGTTGACGTTTTCTCACAGCATTTCTCCTATGATTACAATTTTTATTTATTAAAGAACAACATATTACACTATTTACCCATTTAGACAGTGGATATAACACCAGTGTTAAAATTACAGGTTCTGGTGGCGTAAAATATGAAACCAAGATAAATCATGCCAGATCTTTTTCGATCACCTTTAATGTGATATAGCAACCAAAAAAAAAATTCAAGTGAAAACCAAGCAAAAATTTTAATGAAAATAAAGATATAGAAAACTCTTGAAATATCCTGTTTGCATAAGTGGCACACTCCTTAACTAGCACTTAGTTTTTTTGGATAAAAGTCTACCAACAGTAGTAGATCTTGAATTTGGTTATTTGATTCCACTCTTCCTTGCAAAAATGAAGAAGAAGAAGAAGATGAAGAAGAAGAAGCCTTTATTTGTCACATATACATTACAGTACAGTGAAATTCTTTCTTTGCATATCCCAGCTTGTTAGGAAGCTGGGGTTAGAGCACAGGGTCAGCCATAATACAGTGCCCCTTGAGCAGACAAGTTTGATGGCCTTGCTCAAGAGGCCAACAGTGGCAACTTGGTGACCCCAACCATGCTCCAGATCTATCAAATTGTGAGGAGATCTCCTGTACACACCCCACTTCATGTCATTCTATAGGTTTTTGATAGGATTTAGATCTGAGCTTAGATCAACATTCCAAAATTTTGTTCTTCTTCCTCTGAAGCCATTCCCATGTTGACTTGGATTTGTGCTTTGAGTTGTTATCGTGCTGGAAGGTGAATTATTTCTTTATCTTCAGCTTTCTAACAGAGGCGTGCAGGTTTTGTACCAAAATAGATTGGTTTTTGGAGCTATCCATAATTCCCTCTATCTTGACTAGAGCCCCAGTCCCAACTGAAGCAGGCCTATAGAGTGATGCTGCTACCACCATGTTTCACCAGTGGTATGGTGTTCTTTGGGTGATAAGCTGTCATGCTTTTATGCCAAACATCTTTAAGAATTATGCCCAAAAAGTTGGTCCCATCAGATCATAACACATTTTGCCACATTGTTTGGGTTGATTTAGGCAGGCTTGGATGTTTTTTTTTTCATGTGAAAAGGTTTCTGTCTAGCCACCCTACCCCATAGCCCAGACGTGAAGAAAATGAGAGATTGTTGTCACATGCAAGGAGTGACCAGTACTTGCCAGATTTTCCTGGAGCTCCTTTAATGTGGCCGTATATCACTTGGCAGCCTCCCTGATAAGTTTTCTTCTTATCCTTTCATCAAATTTGGGATGTCCTGTTCTTGGTAATGTCACTGTGGTGCCCCATTTTCTTCACTTGTTGATCAAGGTGTTACAAGGTACATCTAATGTTTTCGGAAAAAAAAAAAAATTGTATCCCTCTAATGATCTATACCTTTCGACAATGAGATCCCATACATGCTTTGTAAGCTCTTTGAGGACCATGGCTTCAGCTGTCAGATGAAACCAAGAAGATGTAAAGAAAATCCTACAGCTACAGTTTATTTGGGGGTTAATCAGAATCAGTTCATTGATAACAGGTGTATGATAATTATCTTTGCATATGAGTTTGAATGTGATTGGTTCATTCTGAGCACAGACACATGCCCCATTATAACTGAGTGCACACTTATGCAACAAGGTTTATTCTTTCCTGTTTTCCCCTAAAATGTTTCTGTTTGGTTTTCATTTGAATTTTGTTGGTTGCTAATATCACATTAAAGATGGAAAAAGATTCGACAAGATTTATCTTGGTTTCAAGATAAACCAGTGATTTTAACAGGGGTGTGTAGACTTTTTATATCCATGTGAGTTACATTTACTATTTATATGATCGTTATATGTAATCGTTATATCATAAACTATGAACTGTTGTTCCCTCACGAGCCTCTCTTTTTTCTCTCTCTAAAAAAATTAAACACATCTTGTCAAGCTTGTCACGAAACTCCTCTGTCCTGAAAATGTCGGAAAACTTCTAGCTTTAAGTTTGACTGTTATAAAGCACTAACACTGGTGACTCCTTCCATAAATGTTAAATAAACATCTGATTACAGAAAACGTCACAAACATCAAAGAAGTCCCTGTGTATGAGCTGTTATTATAGAAACAACTAATATAAAAACAATACTAGAGAAACGTATTAGAACGAGTGCATTAATATAAATCTGTAATTTATAGCTGCACTACCATCAGAGCTGCTGTTCTAGAAAATTACTCTACACCTTCTGACCAATCACAATCCAGAACTGAACAGCGCTGAAGTGTATACAATGTTTATGCGCTTAACAGTGTTCATCTTGTTACTTGAGTGAGTTTACATCAAGAGGTGTGGCCTATTACAGCAAAACAGCTCTAAATTATATCGTATAATTAATTAGTCTAGTGAAGGAGGCATGGCTTCTATGTCAATCAATCCCAGTTAAGGGGGTGTGTTTTCTCTCTACCTGTCAGTCCTAGTAAAATAGGTGTGGCCTCGGTAACTGTCAATCCTAGCAAAGGAGGCAGGGTCTTTGATCCTGTCCGTCACAGTAAAGGAGTAGCTATTCTGTACCTGTCAGTCCCCGTGAAAGAGGCATGGTATCTGTAACTGTCAGTCTTAGTAAAGGAGGCTTGGGCTTTGATCCTGTCAGTACCAGTGAAAAAGATGTGGCCTTTTATTCTGTCAGTCCCAGTGAAGGAGGCGTGGCTTCTCTTTACCTACCAGTTCTAGTAAAGCAGGTGTGGCTTCTGTATTTGTCAGTCTTAGTAAAGGAGGTGTGGCCTCTATGCTGAACAGTTTCCGATAACGGGGTGTGTCTTTTGTGTTTGTCAATCTCAGTGAAGGAGGCATGGCCTTTGATCCTGTCAATCCCAGTGAGGGAGGTGTAAAAAAATAGATCTAAATTATGTCGTATTGTATCATTGGTTGCTTTTTCATACATCATATTATCTGAAAGAATTATACACACCCACTAGCTGGTTCTCCAACCCAGCATTTGCACCATGACAGGAGGAAAAGAGCGCACGCTTCTGCACTCCCTGTGTGATGGAGACTCCTTGTTTCCTCCTCATTTGTATAATGTCATCTCAGGGATGAAATTGAGTCCTATGCAGTGGGATTGAAGTTTTAATTCAGCTCTCGGTGCTCGAGGGTATATACACACTCTGTCCCACCCACCCATCCTCCAATCAATTAACGGAGACACAGACTCATACATACATACATCTCTCTCTCTCTCTCTCTCTCTCTCTCTCTCTCTCTCTCAGTGTTACCAACTTAGTGACTGTTGCTAGATTTGGTGAATTTTTAGACCCTCTAGTGACAAACCTAGTGACTTTTTGAGCAGATGTTAGTGACTGTCCTGAGCTCGATACGGCTCTCCAGCCATAACCGTTTTCTTTGTGTTCATTTCACAATTCCTCACTACCTTTCCTCACTAGTCCTCATTTCATAGTTTTTTCTGCATACTTGATAGCAATTATAGAATTTTTTAAATATGTAAAAGTTAGTTTGTGGTGCCGTGACCAAAGGCGACTTCTTCCTATAAAAAATAAATTATAATCTATTATTTTCTAGTCTGATAAAACACTACTTCTACTTCTTTCTATTCTAAACATCTTCAAAAAAAACCTTTCTTCTTCATGCAAAACATTTTGGTATGCAAATGATCATGATGAATCAGCAAATATGCAAATTACTCTATGACATCATCAGTGCCCTCTGGCGACTTTTTGAGCAGGAATTAGCTATTTTCCCCTGAAATGATTTGGCAAACACGCTCTCTCTCTGTCCCTTTCTCTGTACATTTCCATGTCTCTGATCGTGGCGTGTAAAACACTCACACCATTGTCCAGCTGTTGTTATTTTAACACATCGTGAAAAATTAATAATTTGCCACATGCGTGCATTGAGCATTCAAGATAAAAAGCACAGACAAACATTTTGCAGCTGTATGTAAACGAGTGCTGAATGCACGGTCACCAGATTGTATAATGTGTGTTTTCTCTTTCTCTCTCTCTCTCTCTCTCTCACTCTCTCTCTCTCCATTTCACAGTATCTGTGGCCTTAAGCATAAGTATCAGATGTTTTTACGACACACACGCAGTGCATCTGTCGGTCTGCCTGTCTGTAATTAACACTCCATGTGCCAGAGGCTCTCAGGCCCCAAGCGCCGCTCACTAAATTAAGGCAACAACTTTGAGCCTAGCCAAAAGTGAGGAGAAGGAGAGGGGGAAAAGGACAAGCATATCAGGAGTGTCTTGAGAACTCTTTATCTATTTCATCTTTGGTCCCTTCAGTCACATTATGTGTCTATGTTTGTATCTTATTTACAAAAATCCTAATTTATGTGGCAGAAATGAAAATATAATACAATTTTCTGGGTTTAATCCTAGTTAATGGTTTGCCTGTTTACTGTAATGGTAATTTGGGAGTTTGCCTGTTTACTGTAATGGTAATTTGTGGGTTTTTTTACTCTAACATTATAGGCTGTCAGTTCATCTGTTATTTTAGTTTAGTTTGTAGTTATTGTTTACTGTAACACTAGTTTTTGGATTAATGTTTACTGTAACTCTAGTTTGTGGATTAGTGTTTACTATAATGCTAATCTGTGAGTTAGTCTGTTTACTATAATGCTAGTTTGTGGATTAGTGTTTACTGTAATGCTAGTTTGTGGATTAGTGTTTACTATAATGCTAGTTTGTGGATTAGTGTTTACTGTAATGCTAGTTTGTGGATTAGTGTTTACTGTAATGCTAATCTGTGAGTTAGTCTGTTTACTATAATGCTTGTTTGTGGATTAGTGTTTACTGTAATGCTATTTTGTGGATTAGTGTTTACTATAATGCTAATCTGTGAGTTACTCTGTTTACTATAATGCTAGTTTGTGGATTAGTGTTTACTATAATGCTAATCTCTGTGTTAGTTTGTTTACTATAATGCTAGTTTGTGGATTAGTGTTTACTGTAATGCTAGTTTGTGGATTAGTGTTTAGTGTAATGCTAATTTGTGAGTTAGTCTGTTTACTATAATGTTAGTTTGTGGATTAGTGCTTACTATAATGCTAATTTGTGAGTTAGTCTGTTTACTATAATGCTAGCTTGTGGATTAGTGTTTACTGTGACGTGTACCACAGGTATGGTTGAGAAAAGGGGCGCTGACGGGATGAAGAAGGTGACACACACTGAAACTCAGCAGCTCTCGTCTTATTAACCTCAGAGTCTCAGGTGTCAAAGTGCAGTCCTTCAGAACGTCAGCGTGAGTCACTTCCCCAGCCTCCACCAGCTTCATTATTAATTTAGCAGAGAAAAGAGCATGTAACACACAGGTATTCCTTTTCATTCTTTTGTTTGGTAAATAGATTTAAACTGAAGAGTTTGTCAGTGTGAGAGAGAGAGAGAAAGAGAGAGAGAAGGAGAGATGTAGTGTGGTTCAGCCACCTTGTTACTATGTTTGACCTCTTGTCATGCAGCGTCTAATGCAAGTGTGTGTTAGTGTGTTGGTGAATGGCATGAGGGTCAGTGACACATGACCTGCCACACTTAATTCCAGCTGAACAATGGACTCCGGCTCCGGTGGGAATTCATCCCATTACACCTCTGTGCCAAATGAATTGTTTGTTTTTAGCGGTGTTCTCTTTGCCTGACCGCTCGGTCAACTTGTCTTAATAACAGGTCACATTAATCTGGGATAACGTGCAGCACAATTTGGAACTGAAGATGGAAACATGATTGTTTTTGTCCACATCGATGTGTGTGTGTGTGTGTGTGTGTGTGTGTGTGTGTGTGTCACAGTTTTGGATCTTAAGTTCAGCTTGTCCAGGTATCTAAAAGTTTCTTCATATGTATGTGAGTGTGATAAAAAATAAAAGAGAGAATAATTTAACTAATAAACATAATTAAAAGCATAAAATCACAGCTCCAGGGTTCCTGGTTTAATTCTGAGATCGGGTTACTGCTGAATTTTATATGTTCTACCCGAGTCTGTGTGGGCTCCTCTGGTTTGTCTGGTTTTCTCCCACCTCCCGAAAGCATGCCAGTAGGTGCACTGGCTATACTAGATTGCCCCTAGGTGTGAATGCATGTGTGCATGGTGACCTGCGATGGACAAGAGTCAGAGGTAAAGCTGTAACTATGTTTTCTGACACCAGTGTCAGCGCTTTGTAACAAAGTTAAAGCTGTAACATCTTCAAGAGAGAGGAGAAAAAGAGAGGATGGTGAGGGAGAAACTGTTTATAGCTGCTATAACGTAAGTGAGAACAGGAACTTTTTTCATCGATGTTCCACAACATTAAATGTAGCTATAAATGAATGAAAAGTGTCATGTTGTTCTTTATTAAATAAAAAATTGTAAAAGTTGTCAAATTGCTGTGGTATAAGGGGAATAAGACACACAGGGAACCTGCAAAGGCGTAAACTCCTCTGTCCTGAGGATGTTACAAAGTGCTGACGCTGGAGACGCCTTTCATAAACGTTTAATAAATGGATGGAAATTACGTGTCATTGTTAGTAGTCACCATTAATTTTGATTCCTGCTAACATAAGCTAACTTAAAAGGAAGTCATCCTCAAATGTCCAAATGCTCAGAATTGTTTTTGCTAACTCTAGACAGCTAATAAGCTAACATGACAGAATTTCTGATCTATTTGTGTGCAACTCTAAAGCTATTCTTGAAATTCAGATGCCATTCAGAAACAGTTGGAGGGCATGGTTTAGTGTTCATATTCAGACTGTCTCACTCAAAGACACCCCCATTTATCTGACTGAGATACACCCCTCTGTCCAACTTAAAGACATGCCCACCTGTCACACTCAGAAATGCCCAATTGTCCCAATTTTTCTAACTCACAGACACACCCTCTTTGTCAAATGAAAAACACGCCCCTTTTGGCCCACTCGAAAACCCACCCCTCTATGCCACTCAGACACACCCATCTGTTCAAATTCAAAGACACATCTCTCTGATACACTTAAAGACACATTCACTTGTTTCACTGAAAGACACACCCCTCTGTCCCACTCAAAGACACACGTCTATTTGTCTAACCCAAAGACATGCCCCTCTGTCCCACTCAAAACTCATCCCTCTATCCAACTCTTATCCACACCTATCTGTCCCACTTAAAAACAAGCCCCTGTGTTCCACTCTGTCCAATTCAAAGACACACCCCTCTATCCCACTCAAAGACACACCCTTATATCCCACTCAAAGACACACCCTTATATCCCACTCAAAGACATGCCATGTCTTCCAACTCAAAGACATGCTCCCTTTGTCCAACTCAGACATCCCCATCTCTCCCACTCAAAGACACGCCCATCTCTCCCAATCAAAGACACGCCTATCTCTCCCACTCAAAGAGACGTCCATCTCTCCCACTCGGACACGTCCATCACTCCCAATCAAAGACATGCCTATCTCTCCCACTCAAAGACACGCCCATCTCTCCCAATCAAAGACACGCCTATCTCTCCCACTCAAAGACACATCCCCTTGTCCCAATCAAAGGCACATCCATTAGCCCCAATCCAAGACCCCGGAGCAGAGGTGATCTGCGTGTGTTTGTGTGTGTAAACTGTTGAACCACATCATTTATCAAACTATAAACCCAGAAATGGGTGTAAACTTATAGATAATTGCATCATAATCTCTGTTATTACATAATATACCAATTATATTACATTATATACCAATTTATCTTCTAATTTGAATATATAATTGCATAAATGACACACCCATAATTATATATGATTACATAAATAACGTCTAATTGTATACAATAGTTAAAATATAGAAGCTTTGAAAAGACAGATCATCATCTGAACTTATTCTAGAGTTCAGAGAGCTAAGGTATATGATCACCGCAATCGTCAACTGCCACATCAATTATTTTATTAGTAACAAAGTCAATATTTCAAGGAAATATTTTACACAGGTGTGTGAATGACATGAAATGACATTAAGCTACATATCCCACATATTATTTTAAAGAAATACAATTTATAGAATTAAAACTATATGTTCATTTTTAATGAATTGCAAGTGAATTGGATGTGTGTGTATATCAGTGATATATGTGCGTGTGTATCAGTTATGTCTGTGTGTGTCAGTGATATATGTGTGTGCTAGGGGTAGGGGTTTCACATAGTAAACACTTTTCTGACAGAAATGACAGCAAATGTGTTTAATCAGTCTGACCAATGGCCTTCAGAGCACACAAACCCCCCACCACCACCACACACACACACACACACACACACACACACACAGTTACACACAAATACCTTTTAAGATAGAAAAATAACATTTACAAATCTACCTACATTACAATGTTAATAATAGCTCAAATAACAATGTTGTAACATCTTCATTGATGAGTTCAGAAGGTGTTGATTAATTCTCTCGAACAGCAGCTCTGACAAATCACAAGTGTATATCAATGCGCTTTTTCTAATACGCTATCATTTCTATAGTAGCAGTTCATTCGCAGGGACTTGACCGGTGGACGCTCCACACAAACTGATTGAAAAAATCATTCATATGGTGAAGTGTTCTGTAAGGAGAAATGTGTTTATTTAACATTTATGGAAGGAGCCTCCAGTATCAGCACTTTGTAACAAAGATAAAGCTGTAACATCTTCAAGACAGAGGAGTTTGTGCTTTGCGGTTTCTCGGCAACGTGACAAGCTGCGTTTTTGGCTTATTAACTTCAGGAAAGAAAAAAGAAAGCCTGCTGAGGAAATGACTGTTTATCGCTGCTATGACATCAGTGAGAACTTGATTCATGGACGTTCCACAATATTAAATGTAACTAAAAATGGCTAAAGGCACAGTGTGTCGTTCTTTAATCAATCAAAATTGTAATCGATTGCTGTGGTAGTAGAGGAATAAAATGGGAACAGTAACAGGTTATTATTTACATATTAACCATGTTATATAAAAGTAAACATTTTATACATTATATTATATTATATTATATTATATTATATTATATTACATTACATTACATTACATTACATTACATTACATTATATTATATTATATTATTCTACAAAGTGATTCACCAGAGTGCGTTTAGCAAAAATTAACACTCTGGACTTGTTCATTTTATCACCTTATTACAGGAAGCTTATTCCAAAGTGCTTCTTATTATAATTTATGAAACACAATTAAGTGTGACTCATTTCTGCTCTACTAAAATAAAACATTTAAAAAACACATAACCAGAACATGAGCAAAGGGGAAAATTGTCTTTTTAGGTTTAACATCAGACTGTGTCCTTTCATACACACACACACACGCACAGAATATTCCGGAGGTTTTCACTATCTCACCCTAAGTGTAAGTCAGGGAGCAAATGGTCTTGAACTGATACAGGAACTCATTTAGAGTAGCGCTCAGATACGCCTCACACTCGAAATGAACAGTTCTGCATTTTGCACCAGCCTCAAAAAAAATTATTAATGAAGTTGATCTCTTTAGCCGTCCCCAACTAATTACACAGTTAAGATTCTAAAGTATTTGACAGGTCAGAAAAAGGATTGCTAATTTAAACAGCGACGTCTACCATTAATATTCCACATAAATATGACTGTGATAAGCAGCTACTCTGAGTTTTTTTTTTTTAAACCAGACAGGCAAAATCATTTGGGTT
>CM040985.1:11614514-11639684 GCA_022985145.1 Pangasius djambal
TATATATATATATATATATATATATATATATATATATATATATATATATATATATATATATATATATATATATGTGTGTGTGTGTGTGTGTGTGTGTGTGTGCATATGACAGTGTATTTATAACTTTGTTATTTATATAATTTATTTTATTTCTTAGGATTTATTTCAATTTCAAATTGTACTGTTGCGTTATTTGAAAAAGTATTGTTTAAAACAACACACACACACACGTTCACATATATATCCACTAAAGGCACAAGTCTCTCTCTCTCTTATTTTCCTGACTCTCCCTCTCTCGCTCTGTCTCTCTCCCATTTTTCTCAGAGTCTCCCTCTCACCCTCTCCTATATCTCATCTATATCCTATCTTTCTGAGTCTCTCTCACCCTTTCTCTCTTTTTCATTCCTTTCGAATCTCTCTTTCTCTCATAATTTCTGAATCCCCTCACCTTCTCCTTCTAGCCTGAATCTGTCTCACCTTCTGTCTCTCTCTCTCTCTCTGTCTCTCTCTGTCTGTGTGTCTCTCTGTCTCTCTTTCTGTCTCCCTCTCTCTCTCTCTGTCGCTCTCTCTCCTCTCTCTCAGTTTCGCACTCTCTGTTTTTTTTCCTTCTGGAGTCAATTTAATGTGTGCTTTATTGGCATCACAAAATATTAAGTAGGAATTGAACAAACCATATAGTGAAAAATAGTAATAACAAAAAAATAAACAGATGGTAAAAATAATTTTGTAGCAAAATTATTAGATGCAATATCATATGAATTAATGGTAACACAGGAACACAGGGATAAGGTGTTAAAGTGGGATTAGGGTGGGTGGGTTTTGGTGGTGGTGGTAGGTGGAGTTAGGGTGGATGGGTGGGTTTTGGTGGTGGTGGTGGTGGTGGAGGGGGGAGCCATTTATTTAGAGGTCTTCCTTAGCTCTGGTTGTCCCATAGGCTTTGACAAGATGCTACGAATCCTGCAGCGATGTTTGCACTAATGGCTCTGTTGCCCAGTATAAAGGGGAGTTTTTGAATTGGAGTGCTTATATTGAATTCAGGGAATATGTTATTTATTTTAGAGTAATAGTTCTTTCTGGTGCTCTCATATTTGGGGCATTCTGTGAGGAAATGCAGCTCTGTCTCCATCACTCCCAGGCTGCAGTGGGAGCACAGCCTCTCCTCATGGGGCAGCCACGTCTGTCTGCAGCAGCCTGTCTCTATGTCCAGGCCCTGCTCACTGAGTCCGTACATCATCAGTGTCTTCCCCGTGGTCAGGTAGTCCGCACGGTGTACTCCCAATTTAGTGCCAAATAACATTCTCGTTTGTGCTGATTATTAACGGTGTTTGTCCAATAAGTAATGTACTTTTTCTTTTCTGTGTTTGTAATTTGGTTGTGCCGAATGATTGTGAGTATGTGATCCTGAGTCTCAGTGACCTCCATAGATAAGAGGTCAGTCAGTCTCAGGACCAGCTGGCAGATGGGACTCCTCGCTATGTTCAGCTCTATGTTTTGCAAAAGTCAGTATGCAGGGTTTCAGTTGGCTGTTTTTCCCAAGTTATAAAGTCAAATTTTATAGGTGGACCCCACACTTCACTGTCATATAGTTTATATGCCATATATATTATGTTCATTATGACATAGAAATCCCTTTTAGCTTTTTCACAGCCAAAGAAAAGTTGCCTGTTGAACTGATTTTTAGGCTGAGGTAAGAGTATGTTTTTGTGGTTTCTGTGTGTCTGTGTGATACTGAAAATGTGTGTGTAAGTCCCTGAGATGTGGATCTTTTGTGGAAAATCATCACTTTGGATTTTCGACGGTTTACTCTCAGGACTGGCAGTAACTCTCCGGGAGTGTCAGGCTCTTCTGCAGACCCTCTCTGGTGGGCGACAGGAGAACCAAGTCATCTGCATAGAGGGGACAATTTATTTCTGCATCATGTAGAGTGAGACTGTGGGAGTCTGTTCTATCATTTTAGCCAATTGGTTGATGTATACGTTGAATAGGGTGGGGCTTAACCTGCAGCCGTGTCTCACTCCACACTGCTGGAAGAAAAATTCTGTTCTTTTGTTTTCAGTTTTAACAGCACATTGACTGGCTGTGTACATTGATTTGATCGCATCATAACATTTCCCCCCTACACTGCTCTCTATAAGTTTTAGGAATAATTCTTCATGTCAGATTGAATCAAATGCTTTTTTAAAGTCTACAAAACAAGCATAAATGTTATTTTTGTTTTGATGTACATATTTATCGATTAGTGTCAGCAGGGTGAAAATGTGGTCAGATGTGTGGCATTTTGGGAGGAATCCAATTTGACATTTGCTCAAGGCACTGTGTTTCATAAGGAAGTCTAAAAGTCTGGTGTTTAAAATACTGCAGAAAATCTTCCCCAAGTTGCTATTCACACAGATGCCTCTGTAATTGTTGGGGTCTAATTTGTCACCGCTCTTATAGATGGGGCTGATGAGGCCCTGATTCCAGATCTCAGGGATCTTCTCTCTCTCTCTCTCTCTCTCTCTCTCTCTCTCTATCTATCTGTATGTCTTTCTCTCTCTCTTTCTATCTCTCTCATTCTCTATCTCTGTCTGTATCTCTCTCTGTTTCTTTCACTCTTTCACTCTATCTCTCACTCTCTCTGTCTGGATCTGGATCTCTCTCTCTCTCTCTCTCTCTCTCTCTCTCTCTCTCTCTCTCTCTCTCTCTCTCTCTCTCAGTAAAGCCTCGAGGCTTCCCCCTGTCCTCAGTGTGAGATCTGCCTGTCTTTGCCCTCGTTGTTCTCGTCTAATCAGCCGTGGCGAATGTGCAGCTCATTACGTATTCGCACTCGAAGGTGACCATGGGAAGTTTTTGGAGGGTTTTTTTTTGTGCAAAATATCGCCATGACAAGTTACTACGGCAACAAGCTTTAAAATTCTCTACCTGACAACCTGAGTGCCACTGATCCTGAAATTCCTCATAATGCTCGTTATTATTCTTCCTGCTCTTGTCTGCAGTTATCCGTTAATTTAAAGGCTTTTACACTTTTACGTTTTCTTTCTTTTTTACTTTTTAGATAAAGTCTTACCAGAACTGCTCTACAGACTTTTATCCAAATTTCCAATGCTGGATCAGTACAGTAAAAAGTAGTTCTGGTTAAGTTCTGCTTTCTGGAAGGTTTTGTTGTATCCACATGCCATCAGAGCCACAGAACTGCACTGATCATTTTGCCACAACCACAAAAAAATTTAAAAAATAGTCCCATCCCTGCTGAAAAGGGAAAAAAAACACTTCAATCCATTAAGAAAATCTCTAATGGTCAGTCATTTGGTCAGGATATCATGGTATAGCTATCATTTAAGGTAGCTAGCTTGCTCACAAAACAACTCGGACAGGTTAACTCCTAACTCACTCACTGGACTCCGTTTCACACTTTTATATTCATTTAATAAAACTATTTTAAAAATTGGTTTTAACAACACAAACAAGGCATGGTGAACACAGAGAGACATGAAAGCCATTACGTTTCTCTGTGCTAATTCTGCTAATCAGTCTTTCCTACAGTGGACCTCACCTGCTGCTTGAGTTTCACTACACACATCTCCTGTTTCTGCACCTCTGCCCTCTTCTACACACACACACACACACACACTCACACACAGCACTTTGTTTACACACCCGTGCTAACAACGTCTGCCCTGACTAGCATGGACAAGAGCTGTTGGCAGCACTACGCTAACACCGAGGTCTGCTGTGTGGATGGTGTCATCGCAGCTTAATTACTTGTGAATTATAAATCAGCAGAACACGTTATTTAAAGTCTAACATGCTAATATATGCCTCACGAAAGTGCTAGCTGCACAAATCTTTACAAAAATGACTAAAATGCATTTCTACTTTGAGAATTTTAGAGAGGTGTCTATAAGGACCAGCATGAAGATAATTCAAGTTGATTCATCCGTCTCTGTTTCTAATCCTACATGGATAACATGCACTCATACAGCTGTCCCTAAGATCTAATTAGCACAACCGTGCTAGCACAGGAAGAGTACGACAGCAAAGAATGGAAAATTTGTTGTCTAATAATGTCTGTAAAACCAAAAATGCTGGCTTTAAAATAGAAAGCCACTGCGTTTTCATTTAGCAAGTTAGCATGGTTGTATTCTAAAGCTGTGGGTTTGACTCTCCTGTGCTAGTCCACACTTTTGCATGGTCGCTAATGAATTATCTACAAAGCTGCTCTGAATATTTCCAGGAATTTACTGATATTTGTCATTGCATACGCACATTTATACTCATTCACCTCTTCTGTCAGCGTTCTAGCTACACTACTAATATGAACTAACAGAGATCTAGACATTAACAGCATGATGAGTTATTCAACAAAAAAATAGGACTTCGGGTTATAAGAAATCCAGTTATTTTGACCATTTACCTTATCTTATTTTGTCGTCTAACAGAACAAGGCTTCAAAGAAAAGGCTCTGCATATATTAGTGTGTTTGCGGTAGGGTGTGCTACACAAGGAGTTATGGTAAAGTCAAGGGAGGTTGTCTCATAACTCATAACATGGAATTCCCAACTAATAAAACTAAGAGTCCTCTCAACTTGGAATTCCTACTCAGAAAATGTCCTCAGCCGAGTTCCGCACATGACATCGTATCATGTCCGAGTTGTGCTCATATCGTCAACAGTAAATAAAACAAACGTAAAACTCGTAAGTAGGTAAATACATCACGAACATTAAAGCTATTACTCATATAACTAATGTTAGCTGGCTAGCTTTTTGCCAATTCATGAGCTTTTGGTGTAGAGCAAAAACAAAGACAAGCTTTCGTGCCGTTTTTACCCACTTTGTAGCTTCGAGCATGCGGAAGTCAAAGATGATATAATTCCAAGTTATAAATTCCCAGTTAAGTTGAACAATGCAACTCCTAGAGCAGCTCACACTACCATAAACACCCTAATAAATGCACATTTCTTTCTCTGTACAGCTTGAAGTAGCTATAGTAGATAAAGTTAGTATTAATAAGAAAACTGCTAATAAACTGAATTACAAGGTTTTAGCTTTAAACATTGCTGTATAGTGATGTCTTGGAAAGGATGGACTTATGAACAGCAAAAACGACACAGCGCATTAACGGAAATATTAACGGAGGTAGCCTAAGTAATTTAGCTAGCATTATCAACCAACAAAGACGAAATCAAATAGCTTAACTAATTACAAGCTACTAGATACTTTGCAAATTAGCAAAATCTCGATCTCACAACTAAAAAAATGTAGTTAGTTAAACTAGCTAATTGCTTGAATAATGACATAATTGCTATTCTAAGTTCGTAGGAACACTGAATGACGTCAACCTCAAAGAGTGACAGTTTTACGTAGGAAAACCATGCATAAAGTTGGACAGAGTTAACAGTTAGCCTTACAATGAGACAAACAACGTACTGGATGACACCAGTAGACAAACAACGTACTGGACGATACCAGTAGACAAATAACGCAGTGGACGACACCAGTAGGAGGCGCCGAAGTGTCATTTTAGAGAAAGTGCGAACTTTATGGAAAATAAAATAAACCTGCAAGATTTGTATCACAAAGCGGGTGTGGTTTATACTACAGAGCGACTTATTGTAATGTGTGTGAGTGTGTGTGTGTGTGGGTGTGCGTGTGTTTGGAGGAGAAAGTGTCCCCAACGTCCCGGGTGAGTAGAATAATACCAGCAGGCTGATTTGCAAGCATGTAACGTGCTTTCTTTCTCCTCCTGCTGCCGTTGGACTGGGAGGGTGTGTGTGTGTGTGTGTGTGTGTGTGTGTGTGTGTGTGTGTGTGTGTGTGTGAGAGAGAGAGAGAGAGAGAGAGAGAGAGAGTTTCCTTCCCTGTTGGATTCCGCTACTTCCCCTATAATGACAAAAGCTCTCAGACAGCAGCTCCTCCTCCTCCAAGCCCCATGCTGAGGACTGTGGGAGTAATTCGGGGTGCTCACAACAAGCACACACACACACACACACACACACACACACACACACACACACACATAGCCCTAGTCAGAAACATGAGGCCATAACTCCTTTGGCTGCATGGTTGTTTGGAAAAGAGTCACCCTGCCTGTGATGCTTTTAATGCATCAAATGATTTGAATCAAAGGAAAGTTTTAAATAAATTACATTAAAAGTGAAATATTCTCAATATAAAAAAAAAAAGAACTGACGAAGAGTCTTGAATGAGTGAAAGCACATTTTTATAGGAAAAGTTAAAACAATTTGATTTAATTTATTACTACTCTGTGACACAAACAAAACTCGTATTATTATAATGTGATTTACTTAAAGAGTCAAATCACTAAAGCCTAAATCACAGCAGTGAACTTGTACTTAAACAAGTCTAAAGTAAAACTGTAAAATCTTTATTAGGATCTTTGGTAAGATCTTTGACATGATTTTTGGTTACACAACCTTCTGTGACACTGGAAAATCTTGAATATTTGAACAAGCTTTATTTCAGAATCATATATGTATTTGATATGGTTTGAAGTATTTCTCGCATCCAGGCATTATGTCTCAGCATGCTTCATGACATTTAAATAAAAATAAAGAAAGATCAATGAATTCCATTTGAATATTAATGAACTTTTAATTCATAATATTCATAATATGTTAATTCATATATTTTTATTACATTAAAAAATTAACAAAATTACTCTTTTTCCCTCCTTGGGCCTGCTGCCTCAATTTGAAAGCTTTTAACACTTATTTGAGGTTTCTGTTTGAAATGAAAATCAATAATTATCAGGAAAAAACAAACAATCGAAAGTTTTGTCACATGTTCCTAAAGACAATTAAGCTTTCAGATTTTAGAGGTTTGCTGGAGTGTATATTGATTTTTCTGCCTCTTGAAGATCTGGTTGATTCATCCACCTCGATTTACTCCTGCTAGAGTTATTTTGAGTCATTTTGAGTTATTTTGAGTCATTTTGAGTCATTTCTAACCTCCAGCGGAGGTCTTTGTGTGTTTACGGTTTGGCGAGCATGTCTCTGACAGTCCAGAATGGCATGACCGTAAACCAAAGTTTTGTTAATTATCGGGGGACAAAAAGGGGACGCATGATCCCAGTCACTCTCATCCATAGAGAAGGACCATGAAAGAATCAGAGTTAACTGATCTCGAAAATGATCGAGCTTAGACAGTGATATAAAAAGCAAATATCCTTGTGAGAGTTTTGCATGAAAAGTAAATAGAGTTTGTATTAAATAAATAAAACATTATAATAACATCCACATGGCTGCGGATGGATAGAATAAAGAGGAGAAGCGAAGCGTGACCTTGTTGGCCTATGAGGCTCATTGACATCGCTGAAGGAATGTCTCGTGTTTTCTTCCGTCAAACACTCGAAGTGTTCGGAAGCAGCAACAAAGTAGTTAAAACACAAAGGAAATAGTTTGCAAGGACTCGCCACATTCCAGGGAGCAAGTGCACTTCCCTCCTCCACCTCCTCCTCCTCTCCCCCAACCATCCATCCATCCATCTGGATGAGGTGGAACGGGGGCCACAATGACCCTTCATGCCTGAGTTAAAGCACCCTGACTGGGCAGGAACCCCCAGATTCTCCCCCTAAAACACCTCCACACGGGACGCCGAAGCCACGTGGCATCCAACAGAGAATCACTAAAAAAAAAAAAAAAAACCGAGGTCTTGTTTTTAAAACGTTTCTAAAAATGTAAATAAATGCATGATTTATGGAATCAGTTTCTAAAAGTGCAGGGTTTAGAAACAACACTCAGCTGTCTTGTGATCTCATAGTAAAATAATACCACGGCAATTTACCAACGATTACAATTCTTTTATTTGTTAATGAGCAAACAGCGTACTTTTTATCTGTTTATAGTTACACTCCTGTTCTCCTTTAGGTTGTAGCAGCTACTAACTGTTGTTCTCTCACCAGCCTCTCTTTTTTCTCTCTCTTGAAGCCAATAAGACAAAAAAAAAATGCAGCTCGTCATGTTACCAAGAAACCGCAAAATAGCGTAACCTCTTCTGTCCTGAAGATGTCGAAAAACACTTTACAAAAGTTACAGCTTTACTCTGACTGTTACAAAGTACTGACAATGGAGACTCCTTCGTAAATATTAAATAAACACATATCTCATATTTACAGAAAACGCCACCATATCAATGATTTTTAAAATCCATTTATGTGGATTTCTAAAATATATACTAGGTTTGCTAAATTGTGTGGAAAAATTATAGCAGTTTACAATTTTAAGATTCAATATATAATATTGTAACCGCTAAGGGTTTGTAAATGTTATAAAACACGAATGTAGTGTATAAGTGCTAGAAGATACCCATGATATCTCGAAAAAGTGTATTGTGACATAATTTATCACAGTATCAGTTATGGTATATTTCTCTTTGTCAGGCCATCATTCATCTCTGACTATAGTTTAACTTCCAGGGTTTTTTTTTTTTTTCAAATTTGGTCACTTCCTGATAATATGCTGGAATTTTTGGAGGGATCCATTTGACAAGTAAAAAAAAAGCACAGTGGGGTGGAGGATTCACATTCACATCATCCTGTGTATGCGAAGAATGCAAGAGTGTGTGAGGGAATGTCCAAGTGTGTGAAATAGCTGAAATGGTGAGAAAATAGTATTTTTTTCTATATGTGACATCGGGAAGCTTTTAGATGCAGTGCTTCACTGAAGCTGACTTTATTATTTAATCATGTGAAAAATGTTCACCCTTGTGTTTTTTTCTTCTTCTTTTTTTTTTTCTTCCCTTTTTTTAAATTAACATTGTGAATGAGGACTCATACATCCAGGAGCAGTTCAGTGAAAGTTACACTATTCATGTGAACACTTTTTATGCTTCCTTTAACACAAATGTAGCAGATCATCCATGCTTCCTGCCTGACATTTGCTCCTTTAGTTTCAAGTACCTAAATGTTCAAATATTTTATCCTTAAGCGTGATAATGTCACTACTATAGCAGAAATAATCTGTCTTTAAATATTTCAGTTCAGACTGAAACCTTATTATCATCCGAATCATTTCCAGCTTCAAACTTTGGGAGGCGGAGCCTAGGGGGTGGAGTAATAAATAAAAAAAAATAGTGATTACACTTAGCCGCCTCCATAAATAATATTACTTGTTTTGAGCCACACAGTGAATTTCATGCTTATAGATGGCCGGAAGAGTCTGTGTGTCCTGAAGATTTTGTTGACTAGATTGCATTACCTATTAGCCTCGCAGTGGTAGCGCAAAACATAGTGCTAATGCAAAAGTGACCCAAAACTTGGTTACAGCCTAACCTCTGACTGCTACAAAGTGCTGACACTGGAGACTCCTTCCATAACTGTTAAATAAACGTCTCCTTGCGTCACGAAAACAAGTCCCCGTGAATGAGCTGTTACTATAGAAATAATAACATATGAGAAGGAGCACATAAATGCCTCAGTTTTTTATCTCTGAAAGTTTCAAAACTGTTACTGAAAAACAAGAAAAAAAATGTTTGTGAGAAAAAAAAAAGGCAAAAAAAAAAACTGTATCTTTTCAGGTTACTCAGTGTATCCCAGACGAGCTACAGCAGTGTGTATTGATTTTTTTCTGCTTCTTGAAGAGCCTATTTTTCTTTATTTAGTCAAAGAGAAGCCCTTGTTTGCTCCCCCAAAACAAACGTCTATTGGAATCCCAGCTCAGGCTTGTCGAGCCACAGAGGACTTCACAGAGCGATTTGGCCTTTGACAAAATTTCGGGGCCGGACAGAGAGAAAGAGCACCGTTGTGTGAGGCTTCGTCGTCCAGCTGCCACTCGTTCCTGCGCTCGTTTATTGCGCACTAATGAATGGTGACTGCTGTGTTACAGTATGTGACAATCACAGGCCTTATCTCTCTCCATCATAACGCTTCCCGTCATACATAAAGACGGCTTGTCCACTTTCTGATGCTGTTCACAATGATCCCCGTTTAGGACGTCTCTGTGCTCTCAATTTTTGTGTTTTGGGTTTTTTAGTGAGACAGAGAAAAGCAGCACAGTCATTCTGAACGTTTTTTATATCACTCAGTATCCCCATTATATCAGCACAAGGCCTGTTCTCTTTTACAGTGTTGCACTGTGAGGCTAATGTGGCTAACAAGTAATGGAAGCTTATAACCTCCAGTTTAGCCTCAGCGAGCTTCATCGAGTTGTTCCGTGTCTCAAATAAAAGTGTAAAATATTTCTCTCTCAGCACGTACAGTACTTTGGTGTTACTCCTCACTAGCAGACTCAAAAAGGACACATGGCCTAAAGCTTGAAGGTGGAGACTATGGGTTAGAAGGGATTCATCCCCTGTAGCATCCCCTGTAACTTTAGAATGTAAGAATATAAAACTGTACATCTATTTTTCAATAGGGAAAAAAATATGAAATGTTTAATCTGGGTGTATGCTGTAACAAGACAAATCAAAAGAAATGGAGGATTACTATTACAGTAGAGGTGATTCAAACACTGTTGGGAGGATATAAAGGAGGTCAAATGCAACTATAAAGGCCAAGAAAATATTTAGATCACATTACAAAAAGGGGGTGTAAACCTTTGAACCAATGTCATTTTAATTTATTTCATATTAATGTATTACCATACACTATTTAACCCTTTATTTTACTTGTCATAATGAAGAAATGTCTTAGAACACTAAATGTCTGTTGCTGTAGGGTTTGCGCAAGGGTGCACAAACTTTTGCACTCGACTATAGTTTACGTTCTTTCAATACAAATTATTTTCATATTTAAAGCTACTGACACAGCCCTGAATTCTTACTCTCATCGAATCCTTATTGCAGCACATCGCACATGCCATATGAAGCTTGCAATAATATTTTACTACCAGAGAGGGCGAAATTCCAAAATCTAATAACCTTTTGCTTTAATAAATTTGTTTATGTACAGTGTTACTGAGCCAAAGACAATACATGCAGATTTAGTGCATCATGCTAAACTGGTGGATATAAGCTTCCCTCACTTGTTAGGAAAAACAAGCAAAACTTAAGAACCAAACGTCAGACACTAAACATTGCTATACATTTACAAGAAGAGGGACATTTTGGACATTTTTTTTTTTTTTTTTTTTGCTTATTCCGATTTTTGTCCTTTAAAGTGAGGATCATATCGGTGTATATCTTCTTCCTCAGTTCCTGAAGATCATTTGCAAAACGCCGCTCCGGGTGTGTAACTGTGACAAGCATATTAAGCATAACTTTCTCCTATAGAGCATTACGAATCTTCATCCAGCCCATTATCCCAAATTGCAAGTAAAAACACGAGTGTGACGGAGCTCAGCAACAAACAAAGGTGTGTGTCTGAGGTTATGAGAAATTAATAAATGGCATGTGTGTCTGAGGATATGAGAAATTAATAAATGGCACGCACAGGGGTTCAGAGCAGAATTACTCGTGTTTGCTCTTTGCCACTCACCTTGTTTTGTTTTTTTCTCAAATACTGGAATTAGCGTCTGAACCGAAGCCAGTTTCCTGTAATTAGAGAAATGCATGTTGGTGCTTTGGACTGAGATAAGGACTAATAACCTGAGTCTTTGACTCAATTTTATACTAAGGGTGTGCAAACTTTTTATACACATTATTCTGGTATTTAAACTTTTTTTTTTTTTTCAAAATTATGTCAGGGGAGGCTTTTACCATGACATTTGTGCCATTAGCCAGTTGTTTTTAGATTTTTAACTGAGTGTGTTTAATGAGGTATGTGAAATTCTGCATTTCAAACTCGGTTAAATTGTGCAAGAGTCAGTCGATGCTTCTGTTCATTCAGGTTATGTGTAATTTTGAAAATCTGTGTCTATTTATTCTCTAAACTGTTTTAGCTAGCATGCTAACGTGGGCCAGCTAGTGGCTAATAGGATGTGTTTAATTTGTTTATGTGTATTTATATATATATATATATATATATATATATATATATATATATATATATATATATATATATATATACCATGTTGGTGTTGCAGACTGAGATTTAAAAAAAAACAATAAAAAAATTCTGAATTATAATAAGAGCCCAAATCTATTACTTCTTAAGCTTTGTCATAAAGGTGTGCAAATTCTTGCACTCAATTATAGTAACAGTTCTTTCAACACAGATTAATCTGGTATATAAAGTTACAGTGTGTGGGTTTTTTTTTGTAAAAAATGAAAAATAAACATGATTATTGAGCACTGTATAATCTGATGTTTCTGAGCTGCTGTGCATTGCCCTGACATTTGTATTGTTAGCCAGTTGTTGAGATGTTTTCGCTAGTCAGCTAGTGGCTAATAGGATATGTGCGGTTATCCAAATTATTTCATACTAAATTTGCACAAGTGTTAGTAGATCAATACTTCTGTTTGCTCTTGGAGTGTGTGTAATTTTGACAGTGCTGTGTTGATTTATCCTCTAAAATGTAGCTAGCGGGCTGGCATGGGTCAGGTAGTGGCTAACAGGGTGTGTTTAAAGTGTTTATGTGTATTTACGTGTATCATGTAGGTGCTAAGGGCTGAGATTCAAAATCAAATCAAACCCCAAGACTTTGACTTTTGTCCTAAAGATTTGCAAACTTGTACACTCAACTGTAGTTCCAGATCTTTAAATACAGATTATTCAGGTATTTAAAGTTATACTGCAAATCATTTTTAAAATAACATCATTATTGAGTACTGTATAATCTATATAATCTAATGTACCTGACATTTGTATCATTAGCCAGATGTTAAGCTGTTTTTACAGTGTGTGTGTGTGTGTGTGTGTGTGTGTGTGTGTATATTCAGTCTGAGAAAACACTTATTAAATGATTAAGAACAAAAACCCATGTCTTTGACTTCTTAATTTTTCTCCTAAGGGTGTGCAAACTTTTGCATTCAACTGTAGTTCCAGTTCTTTTAATATTCTGTAAAAAAAAATTGTATGTTTATTGGGTCAGGGCACAAAACAACACTGTATAATATGATGTTCGTGAGTTGCTGTGAGCCTGACATTTGTATCATTAGCCAGTAGTCGAGAGCCTTATGTTTATTGCTCCTGAAAAAGCGTGAAATGCATCTAAAAAAGAGAGAGTGTTGGGATGCAAAAACCTGACTCTGTGTATGTGTGTGAGTGTGTGTAAGCATGTGTGTGTGTGTGTGTGTGTGTGCGCTCCAGCATGTTTGTCCCAATGAAAAGATGGCTGTGCTCAGCCCAGCTCGGGCCCCGTAATGCTGCAAACAGCACACATTTGGCTTTTGTTGTGGTGCATGCTGACATCATGCTGTGCTCAGGCACTCAAATCCCTCTTTCTCCAGCACCAGCACTTTTCAAACAAAACTGCCGTGGCACTGGCCGGCTTTGCCAACTTGCCAAAAATACCTCATTAATCATCACACAGGCATACACATGCGCTAAACAGGCCTGTCCGTACCCACATCAATCCCGACGACAAGCAGGAGAAACTGCTGCAGCTCTGAAACAAACTGTTTCTCCTTATGCAAAAAAGAATCAGCACTCTGTGCTCCAATGTAATAAATTAAAAAATATATATAAATATATATATACCAACACTTTAAAGTATAGATTTACAGTTTTTAATGCAGAAATATCCATGTGTAACAGGTTATACTTTATAAAATATATCATGATGTTACATCCTTCATTATCACAAATAACAGAAATAGCAAAATATATTTTATATCATACCAATGTGCTGTCGAATTTGCAATTCTCACTGGTCAGAAAGTGTTGATTTTCTATAATTTATATTTCTATAGCAGCTCTGACAGGTTATAATTAATGCATTCTTTCTGATGCGTTATCGTTTCTATAGTAACAGCTAATTCACAGGGACTTGTACAGTGGACGCTCAACATAAACGGATTAAAAAAAATCACTGATATGGTGAAGTTTTCTCCTTGTAAGGAGATGTTTAATTAACATTCATGGAAGGAGTCTCCAGTGTCAGGGCTCTGTCACAGTCAGAGGTAAAGCTGTAACTTTAAGTTTTTTTGACATCTTCAGGGCAGAGGAATTTACGAGTTTGCTGTTCGTGGGTAATATAACAAGTCGCTTTTTTTCGGCTTATTAACTTCACGAGAGAGAAAAAAGAGAGGCTGGTGACAGAACGACTGTTTATAGCTGCTATAATGTAAGAGAGAACAGGAACTTGTTTCACAGATGTTCTACAACATTAAATGTAACTATAAATGGATGAAAAGTACGACATGTCATTCTTTAATAAATAAATAAATGTGTAATTGTTGTCAAATTGCCATGGTATAAGAGGAGTACAACTTCAGGAAATGCTTTTATTTTTAAAAGCTTTTATGGTAAATGGAGAATGGTTCGATTTCATTAATGCGAAATAAAATCTATCATTGTGTGTTCCACTTAGCTAATATTAGACGCATAAATAGCTAACATCAGTAAGCTTTATTTATTAGGGAGGCACTGAAATTTTGGCTGGGCAAATTTTTGGGCCTAAAAGTTTGACTTTTTTGAAAGAAAATTTAAACAATAATGAAACTGTCAGCCATGTGGAATGAACGATTTGTGAAAGGATTGAATCAGAAATGTACTTTATGTTTTTTGCTACTCATTATACCTGAGACGGCACTGCGAGCTTGTGTAGCTTTAAAGTCATATTTACTCAGCAGCTCAGTCACTTTCACCTTCACCCCGGAGTCAGCGTGGTGCGATTGCGAAGTGTGTGTTAATGGCCAAAAGGTGAGCTAAGCTTCAGGTAAACACACCTACACACACCACTAATATCCTGCTGTACTAGCAGTATGAACACGTTAGTGGCTAACGTCAGTTATACAAGCAAAGGAGTTCATATGGAGTTTATAGCCACAGGGTTCAAAGGGTTCATAACCACACCCCTTAGCATAGCCCTGCCCCTTTCAATAACCATAACCATTCAGAACGTTATATACAGAAACATATTAGCTGCACACAGATACAGCAACGAGCACAGTCGCATGACTCGTCCTGATTTTTGTTGATTGACAGGTGTCCATGTGTCAACAAGGGTGGAACTTAGGATCCACTTGATCACCCAATCACAAATTTGATCACGTTACCAACACCTTTTAGTGAAGAAGACAGACGCTGATTCACCAGGATGCAGGAAGCTGAGGACAAAGTGAGAACCCTTGATCTGAAGAACCTGTGAAGTAAAAACATTTATCAGGACCAGAATCCGATATCGTACAAATAATGCAAAATGCGACAGAGTTACACACGAGCTACGTAGAACAATTTTTTTTTTTATTTTTTAAAAAAAGATGAAATTAAAAATTGTAGAGTTTCAAGCCAGTCAGGAAAAAAGGAAAGAATGTAGACAACTTGTAAAACTTCCTGAAATACGACTTCAGGAAAAACAATCAATCAAGCAAATGTAAAATTTCATGGTGCAAACAATTGGGTGTACGTTCTGTAGCCACATTTTGATGACTTAACTTTTGTTTTAAATTTGTTTTTTTATTTTTTTTTGCTGTTTTATTGATTGTATTTTATGGAATGTACTGCAAATATTTAACGGTGTCTGACATTTTAAAGAAGCTTAAACTATATTGGGATATAGCAGTCTGAGATTGGTTTCTGTAGGAAAAAACTAAAAAAAAATTAAAAAACATAAAAAATGCTCTTTCCAGAGGATGTCAGCAAGCACTGACACTGGAGACTCCTTACATATATGTTAAATAAACTCTTTTCTCCTTACAAAAACTTCACCTTATCAACATTTTTTTTTTTTTTAGTTTAAATGCCATAAAGTCCCTGTGAACAAGATGTTACTATACAAACGATCATATATTAGGATAAACCTGTGATTTGCAGCTGCACTACTGTCAGAGCTGCTGATATGCAAAATTTACCAACACCTCCTGACCAATCAGATTCTAACAGTGCTGGCATGTAATAGTTTATATTGAACATATCGATAATTTATAACGTATATATTTTTATCATAACACTAAACCTGCTGGCACCCGAACATCAGAAATTCAAACCTCAACCCTCACAGGGCCCTTGAAATTTTTTTCTTTTTTTTCCTTTTTTGCACTAAAACCTGCATTTCTCTTCTCTTGAGCTTCTTAATTCCCCCTGAGTTCTTCAGCTGCACTTCTCCTCCTGGCCATTCGAAACTTTAATAAGCTTTTAATGACCACTTCTAAAACACACCCCATAGTTGAAGAGCTGTTCAGCTCCATCCTGGGTGCTTATCTTTCATGGTCTCTCTCTCTCTCTCTCTCTCTCTCTCTCTCTCTCTCTCTCTCTGTCCTGCAAATCTGTAAATCTGTAAATCTGTCATGGCCGGCTAAACCGTCGCCCAGGTTGTGAGCTCGGGCTTTGCTCGACAGGGTCATGGGGTTAAAATCGATTTCACAGGCCACCTGGAGAGCCGGGGCTGCAAACTGACTTGAAAAATTTCGCTCAGAGTAGGACACGTCCACTCCTGTCGTTCCCGAAACCACCACCCCCCGAATCCATCCTCCCACCCCCCACGCGCCCCCCCGATGCTGAAACGTCCCGGGCCGAGCAGAAGCTGGCACTCGCTGACCTCTTCAAACTTTACACTGAATTGTTCTGGCAGTTTCCAGGGTGACGGGGTGCTTCGAGCTGATCCTTCTTACCCTCAAAAAGGGTACGACAGCTCACTACGGGCAATGATGCAAATGTGGTGACTCAGTTTTACCACAAATGAACAACGGGGAAGAAGAATTAACTCACGAGTTTAAAAAAAAAAAAATTGTATAATCTGGCTTTCAGTTGTACTCATGAAAACGTGCTCATATAAAACCATTAAAAAGAAAAAAGAGGATATTTTTAAACTATACTAATGCCCAAACAGAATGTTTTATCTTGTTTAACTCATCACTTACATGATGCTATTGGATGGTTATTTTAATGAAATGAAATTAAAGAACAAACAAATCTGTTCGATTCCTAATATCCTGACTCAAAAGACTAAATGAAATAAATACACAAATTAATCTTCCTACTAAATAAAATTACAATACAACCTCCATTTAATTAGACTTAGACTATAACAATGTACATAATGATACTGAGTTATACTGTATCAGTATCAGTTTTATCACTGCTACTATTTATTCAATATAATAGTTTTATTTATTTATTTTATTTATATGTATTACAATATACCCTAAATATAATCGACCAGCCAAGTGTTTTATTTCTTTTATACCACATACGTTTTATCCATTTAGAGTTACATTTCATACAGTGGAACGTCCATGAAATAAGTTAGTTCCTGTTCTCACTTGTGTTATAATAGCTATAAATGTATACTTTCTTTTAAAGTTGATTAGATTGAGGAGAAAAAAAAAACACAGCTTATCATGTTACAGAGAAACCGCAAAAAAAAGTCTTAACAATTGGTATATAAAGAAACATAAACGAAACATTTCAAGAAATTACAAAAGAGCATTAAATACGAACATGGTTATTTGGTAGACAGGTAGAGGGGAATTTAAGTAATATTAAAAAAAGTTTTGTCTTGTCTGTACTTCCTTGTCTGCAAAAGCAATTTCAGTATACTTATTTGAGAAATACAGTGCGTATGTAACTGACAGGTATTTCTCAGGAGTGCTCAGGCAATACAACCTAAAATTTAAAAAGTACAACTATCTGCTACAATGTTTTACAACTATTTACCGAACGTGTCATCTCTGCCACATGTTCAGACGTGAACCAGATGTGCATACAGCAGAAATCCTGAAAGACTGAATTATATATGAGGTTTGAAAGGTCTGACATGTGAAAACATTGAGAGTGTGCTTTCATTGATTAACTGTCATGTTTTTTCTTCACTCACACGTTCTCTGTAACATCACTTCATCTTCCAGAGACGTGAGTACCGCTGACACGCACATAGTACATTTCTTTATACATCTTTTAGACCAGCTACCACTGGATTGTGATTAGTCAGAAGGTGTTGATTAAATTTCTATAACAGCAGCCCTGACAGTAGTGCAGCCACAAATCACAGGTTTATTTATAATTAATGTGCTCATTCTAATATGTTATTGTTTCTATAGTAACGGCTCATTCACAGGGACTTGTAAGGCAGACGCTCCATAATATAACAGGTTAAAAAGCATGTATAATCATTGATATTGTGAGGTATTCTGTAAGGAGATGTTTATTTAACATTTATGGAAGGAGTCTCCGGTGTCAGTGCTTTGAAACAGTCAGATGTAAAGAAACTTTTCAGATGTAAGGAACTTTAAGTTTTCTGACATCTTCAGGACAGAGGAGTTTATGTTTCCTGTGGTTTCTTGGTAATAAAAGTGAAAAGGTGCGTTTTTATGCTGAGAGAGAGAGAGAGAAAAGAGAGGCTGGTGAGCTGCTATAGCTGCTATAACGTAAGTGAGAACAGGAATTAACTTGTTTCATTGACTTGGAAATGTCGTTCTTTGATACATAATAATAAAAATCAACTTTGTGATGGTTACAGTAACTCACACAGCCTCAGTTTACACTGTGCATTATTTGAAGATATAATGGTGATATAATGTGTTATAAGTGTTCATTATAATTCATTATTTTAACAATTCATAAATGCATTATAAACAATGCTACAAAATGTAATGCCTTTTCAGAACTAATTATAATGACTTATGGCTTATATAATTATAATTATAATTATAATGGCTTATGAATGCATTATAACATGATATGAATGTATTCCTAAGTCACTACAGATATGCCGTATATAGACAGTGTTACCATAATTTTATAATTCACCCAGAACCTACTTAGATTTTCTGCTTTTGGGGTATTTAAAATCGGCTTGAAGTTTAGCCAAAAATCTAAATCAGCATTCAGAATTTTACAGATCGAGTGCACACGGATGTTTGCATGCTTTTGCATGTCCTCGTGTTCTTGTATGTCAGGACATTTCGTGACAGTCCAGCGGTAACACACCTGATTCAGTGATCAGCAGGTGTGTCCGAGCGGGAAAAATCAGCAACCCGTGCTGGACACCACACACTCGGACAAACTGGCCTTAATGGCGCTCCTTGTGCTCGGGGATGCTAATGGGTGAGACAGTGAAATCTCATCCTGAGAGTGGATTCGCTTTTCGTCGGACGGAGATGTCCTTTTGGCTGAGGGGACACAATGATGGAGCTCTGATCTCCGCGATAGGGAGATGGCCAGCTGATTAAAATGCTTCGCTTGTTTCCACTCGGTCACTTGATCAGCGTGTGAACTCTTATTTACAATCAAATGCAGTGACCTCAGAAGGCCATGAGGCTGCTACGTATGCTAATGCTTTAGCAAGCTCGGCTCAGGCTTACACGGCTAATACTCGGCTGAGTTCCTTTAAATGATTAGATGACGGAATTAGCAAAAATAAAGATCAGTTTAGAAAGAAAGATCAAAGAAAGTTCCGTTTCCTGGAGGTTGCATCAGAGATTTTCTTTTTTAGCCGAAATTAAACGCAAACAACATTGCAGTAAATGACATCTTAGCATGTGAAAATATCTTGAATATAGTCAAATTTAAATCAGATTTTCTGGTTATATGATTACAATAAACCAAATATACGATTATTAAACCAATTTCCAGACATTTGTTATTCATTTCAATCTTGAAATATTCTGTTCTATTGGCAGATCATTTTTCTAATTTTAAACATTTATTTTTTAGAAAGAATCAAAATGATCTGCTGACAGAAGAAGAAAATTTAAAGGTTAAAGTGAGTAAAAGCCTCTATTACAAGCTGAATAATCTTATATTTGATTTATGATAATCTCATAAAAGAAATATTAGATAGATTTGCCAATATTCAAGATATTTTCCCTTGCTACGTTACCATTTTTTTCAGTGAAGTGCAAAAAAAAAAGATCTCATGTGTGCATGTAGTTTATAAAAAGTCTTTTTAGAAACACCATTATCATTCTGTCTACACCTGAGACCACATTCTCTGACAACAACATGCATGTTAGTGTAGTATTGCAAACTATTTAGCATGTTAGTGTTGTCGTTTGAGCTTTGATTAGCCTTGCAGGCTTTGCTAGGTGCTAGATGAACCTGGAGTGTTTGAACAGTTATATTCACCTGTTTCGAAAAGCTTTCAGAGTAATGAATCACCTTTTACTGTAAAAGTCTGTAAAAAAAAAAAAAACTAAACATTATGTATACTCCATCCATTTGTCAATCGTTAACTAGCTAACCAGCTCGCTGGTGTTGTATAAAGTTATTTCTACTGTAAGTATAAAGATGACATCATAGGATTGCAATTTTCACTATAACAATGATAAGTTAACGATACACGAGCCAATGTTCTAGAAGGATCTTGCTGATAGATCAGTGTACAGATCCTGATGTGCCATTTTCTAGAACTTTCTATGCTACTTAAGTCCTAATCGGATGGGATTAGTTTTACATGAGGAGGTGGGGTTCATTGCTGGCCTATCTCTAGGAATTTATTTCCTTCCAAATTTGTTCCAACATCATTTTTATGGACTGTGCGTGTATGTGTCTGGAAAGATTACACTGTAGTTTACGTTCTATAAAATGAGCAATAGAAATAACTCCAGGTAATAAATATCCTGTCAGAAGTGACATGTCAGTAAGGATTCTGTGGCGAATATCCTGTAGGAAAAAGAGTTTTTGCGCTTTTCCTTCAGTACAAAGACACTTCAGGAAGTGTCTGCTCTTTTATGTTGTCTTCCACCGAAACCACTGAAAGTTTAAAATGTCAAATAATAACAAAACCAGTGGTCTGTTGAAGTACATTTTTAAAGTAAATTACTACGTTTCTACTAATAATCAACCGCAACCCTTACAACAAGCGTTTATAATAAAGGTAAAAACAACCCATTCGTATTGAAATTAGGTGTGTGTCATGAAGACACACCCATCTGTGTGATTTATGTACTTGTGAAATGATGGGAATTACTACAGATATCCTCCAACAACATTACTGAACAGACATACAGGTATGTCTGGAAAACTAATCCTGTCCATATTGTACTTTACTGTTTGTCTGCTGTCAGTGAGAATGGAACGAGGGTTTGAGAAGTTCAACAGGTTATGGACGTTCCTCCTCCTTTTTTAATATACCGATCAATTTATATCAAGGCAAAGTGACAGGATATCGATCACAAGTTACGATGGAACAGAGATGCAAACTGAAAACAGAAATTACATTAAAACCATTTTCTAAAAATTGTCCCGCCAAAGAACACATTTACTGCATTTAACAAACATTTTAAAACCTACAGGTTTGTTTTCTTGTTACAGTTAAACAGAAGGTTAAATATTAGACGGTTATTCCACCTTATAAACTTGGAGTTGATTCATTTAGAGCCATTAATATAATAAATGAAATAAAATGAAATATTTTGTTGAGATATATGTTTAAAAATAGCTTTATGGCATAAAAAAAAAAGAGAGATCTCCTGTGCCGAAGTGTTTACTGACAAACTCAGCAAGACACAAAGAAAAAAAAAAAAAACCCTAAATCACTATAAAAACAAACTAATGTCATCAATAACAGTCATTTATAACAATGTGCAGTCTCTGAAGGAATCCGAACACGACTCTGACAGAGCTGAACCTCGTGAAAAGACCCCACAGACCTCCAGTTAATAAATGATGGGCTAATAGTGTTAATTGTGGATTACTATTATCATTTAAAGTGGCGCAACCCAGGCGCTTATAAGGCCATTAATCAACATACATGTTAATTAACATATTAAAGTCATTAATCAACATGGAGTGGAGAAGTGAAGGCTGAAGTCAGGAGGAGAACCAATATGGATTTGGGAAAGAAAGAGAGAGAACATTTCCCATAAATAGCTCATAAATTTCCCATAAATGTCTCATAACATTCACTGCTAAATCCTTGAGGATGAATTAACGCCTACAGCGTTTATAGATGTCCAGCTGAGGAGCGCCCCCAAAACTGCTAAATTACTCTCTCTGTTTATTTAACATAATGTGTTATAAAAGGCATCCAATCAGAGACATGAAGATTTTAAATTAAGTAAAATATCTAAAAGTTCACATTTTTACACGTTTTAGAAGTGTTACATTTTTCTCACAATTTTTTTTTATTAAACTATAAATTATTTTACAATTAATACTTTGCAATACATAATTACTGATAATAACATTATTATATATTTACTTTTTTAAATCTAGTCAAACCTAAAGTAATAACATATTATTATATTATTATAGTTACTTATTAGAATCTATATTATTAATAATTAATATAAACATGTACACTATACAATGCATTGCATTAATAGCGTTTATTTATTTATTTATTTGTTTATTTATTTATTTACTTGGGGGGGGGCAGACTACCTCTTGTTACAGCTACATCTTTGAAAATTGTAAACACTCCCTTTATCATTGCGAAAGTACGCATTAATATTTTTATTATATTATCATTTAACATTTTAAAGGTTCTGTCATTTATTTGTCCCAAATCCTACACAAACCTTCAGCATCAACGTCTATTCCAAGAACTTTGGTTTAATGCCATTTCAGTGAGACTTTATATCAGTCTACATTATTATATCATAGACAAAACGTCTTAAGATTTAGGGGTGATTTTTTTTAGATTCTATAATAGAATTTTAAACCCATGACCCCCCCCCCCCCCCCCAATAGACAATAATACACTTTATTACACAACAAGTGAATCATTCAGAACAAAAGCAGTGATTTTCCTTTTTCTAAGCACAATTACAGTACCAAAGGCTCACGTTTGCACGTTTTCCTTTCAAATTATAGACTTTATTTTTATTCCTGCCTCCTAGCCCCATTTATTTTGTAATGTACATCTATATTTAAAAACAGTAAGTATGCATTACTTTAAGCTGCATTATTGAATTTAAATATAAAGTTTTGATACTTTGATATTCAGATATTACTGAAGGCAGTGTAGGTTATTTTGGATGAGTGTGCTTATTGATTAAATACTTATGCCACATGTGCAATACTGAATAAATAAATAACTTTACACTGATCAGGATTCCTTTCATTTGTGAATCTTAGAGACTTTACAGTTATTATTTTAGAGTTTAAAGCCATAGATCCTGTATAACCTTCTGGACAAATGGATTATTTTAAGTTCCAGAAGTTCAGTTCAACCACATTTGCTCATTAATACATTACCAAAAGAAATGTGATGAGACGAATTATTTCTTTGTTCTGTATTATTGAATTAATGTTAAACTTTTCAAGATTCAGTTCTCCAATTCTCATAATCATAAATTATTCTGAGATCTGCAATGATAATAATGATTGCTTTAGTTTTTGAAAACAGTAAAACACACACCGCATGAATCTACATTATATTATAGAATTTTATTATTATATTTTTATATTATATTATTATAATGATCCAAATATTTTTTAAGATTTAAAGATTCTGCCGTTTTCATTCTGCATAACCTTCAGCGTCAACTTTTTTTGGAGGGACAAAGACTTTACTTTAAGCTCGGTCCTGCCACATTTGTCCCAACCCCCCAACCCCCCTAACACACACACACACACACACACACACACACACACACATCTCAGTTTATCTCCCCCCTCGGCTCCATTAAAAGCTCGATGTGCATCTCTGTGTGAAACACCCCTCACTGACTGAACTGCTGCATCAAAGCACATTATTGTTCCCACAGCAGTGTGTGTATGTGTGCATGTGTGTGTATGTGTGTGTGTGTGTGTGTGGAAATGCAGGAAAACACTTGTTCCTCCTATAATAGTGAGCATGAATCAATTTAGAATGAAATCTCTCCGAAGCACGCACGATGAGCAGAACGCATGTGAGACCAAAACTTTACACACACACACACACACGCGCGCGCGCACACACACACTCGCACAGAGAAAAATGCAAAGAGACTCTGAGAAACTTGGACTAAATTTTACGCAGGTCAGCAAACCTTGTTTTTCAGACTCACCAAAAACCGATTCAGTCTACAAGTTTCATTAAAATAAACGTTTATATATGACAACATGACTATTAAACTGCATTTTAATCACAGAATCACACCGGGGGGATGGGGGGGTGGGGGGTGTTTAATTTACAATCTTAGCTTAAAAGAGCTCAATATTTAACTTTTTTTTAAATAACCAAACATACATAATTATGTTAAAAATGAGAATCAGAGCTCAAATTCTTTGCTTCTATGCAAATAAACCAACAATATGTTGTCCAATGTCCAATATACAGGAAGCAAATTGTGATGTAGATTGACAACAACAAGAAAAATTATATTAGTGCTGAAAAAATGCAAATAAAGATTCTTTTGCCGCTCACTTTCACTGAAAAGCTCCTGAAATCTGGAAGTAATCTGATCTGTATTGTTGTGTGTGAACAGAAAGGAAAGCGTTTTGACCTGATTAAATAATAAAGAGATGCAGATTTACACTGTGATGGAGGGAATTAAAGAGGAGAGGTAGAGGAGGTGTGTGTGTGTGTGTGCGTGCGTGTGTGTGTGTGTGTGTGTGTGTGCGCGCATTATACCCTGGACTGCCGTAATGCCATTTATAGCACATGAATGAGAAAATAAAGCACAGAAAGGGTTTGTGTGTTTTAATGTGTTGTGATAGTGACATGGGTCGATGAAATGAGAACAGAGATGAGCCGATAAATAAATAATAGGGAAAAGAAAAATAAAGAAATTAAAGAACATTATTAGCAAAAAATGAGCCATCCAAATTTATTTAAATCACAATCCTCAAAATGCATCAAGGGTGAGATGGAAGAGTAAATAAATAAATAAATATTTTACACTTATCTTTAGTTACTAACATCTCTGTGAAGGTCTCTGTGTAATATTAAAAATATAATCTGTGCAAATTAATTTCTTTTCAGTACATTTCAAGATTGTAAATTGTTTCCACTTAAGAATTTTACCAATGGTTTAAAAACAATTGTGGGAAACGTGAGAAATCTTATCTTAATCTATGATCATATGTTCATTAACTGTCATGATTAACACACACACACACACACACACACACACACACACACACACACACACACACACACAATGCATTTTGGAGTCCCCAAAATCTATCTATCCATCCAAGCTCACTGAGCCCCCAAGCAACACCCCCCCCCCACCCCCCACCCCCCCCACACACACACACACCCCCACCAAACCCCACTAATTACCCTCACTAACCGGAATAAGCACCCAAATCTATCCACCCCCT
>CM040985.1:11640731-11654294 GCA_022985145.1 Pangasius djambal
ACACACACACACACACACACACACACTATTAGAACGTAATCTATATACTTGTATGCAAGTGTTCTGAAAAGGCGCTCACATCAACAGCCCTTTCTATATATAAGAAAAATAAACAAAAATAATGTATTTATGACTCAATTTATGACCACCATACTTAAATACAGTGCAGAGATCATGTAGTTAATATAGAGCTTTACATATGCATAAAGATCAAACATGTTTTATTTTTAGAATTAGTAATATTTTAGTTCTCTGACCAGAAAGGAGGAAAATGACAAAACACTGCACCATGAGAAAAGATTCAGAAGATCCACAGAAGATTGTTATTGATATTTTTGGATTTTGTATATATTAAGTTAATAACAACACCTTAAATAAATACCAAATTATAATCTAAGGCGCCGTTTTAACATCAAATCCTCTAGATCCTTTAATTTGTGGTGGATTTGTTAGTGGTTGGATAAATAATGAATTGTCGGCTTTAACATCAGCGCGCATGAAGAAAGAAGCCTCGTCAAATATTCATTCAGCTCAGTGTGTGTGTGTGTGTGTGTGTGTGTGTGTGTGTGTGTGAGAGAGAGAGAGAGAGAGAGAGCTTTTCCTCCCCTGAGAGTGTGAAATATAATCCTCTGAGAACACCAATGACACTGTCTCACACACCATTCATAATAATAACAATAATAGTAATTATTATTATTATTATTATTATTATTATTATTATTATTATTATTATTATTTTAAAAGGTTGGGCTTATTTTTTTATTATTAGCAGCAATAGTATTGAAGTTAACTTCAAAAAGCAATATTTTGAAAAACTATACTATTTATATAATACTTAATATTTCTTTTGCATGTTTAAAGGGTACACTCTGTGAGCTTTCAGTTTGCAGCCTGCCTGAGACAAAAATTGAAAAAACACCGAAACTAAACTGTCTACACTCACATTTTGAACATCATTCAAAAATGGTACATTATTAATTATATCAATTTTCCACTTCCGAATTTTTACTCTTTCGATTTTCTGACATCGCAACACACTAAAAATAAACCCTGAACATTAGCCTATAAACACGCGAAGGTCTTTTGTTATTACGTTAATATCAATATCCATTTAATAACGTACCTCTAGTCCAAAAACATCATTATTATAGAGTTTACAAAGCTGCAAATGACATGGAATGTTTAAACTGAGTTCAGGCTGATGTCGTTAGAAGTTAGCTGAAATAATAATAATAATAATAATAATAATAATAATAATTATTATTATTATTATTATTATTATTATTATTATTATTATTAATAATTTTATTACGCAGTTTATGCTCGAATCATATGAAACATAATGTATATTTTAAAGATGCCTTACAACATCGACCCACTCAAAAGTCTATTACATGATTATGATTATTCATAATAATAATAATAATAATAATAATAATAATAATAATAATAATGATTTGGTCTACTTTCTGCACGTGCAAAAAGAATCTGATCAATAATAATGATCGGGAATTTGTTTAATCCGATCAAAGCAGCAACATTTCAAATGCATATATCTGAAAGTTTGAAATCATGAGGTGATTACAGACAGGTTATATTAAAGAAATGAACGTCTACCTGGTCTCGCGCGTCTTCAATATTTTCTATTCTTCGAAAAAACTTTTAAGCGCTGCAATGACTCTCATAGTCCTTAAACAAAATACAAACAAAATTAGTGGAAGGAAAAAAAAAAAAGTCACGTTTCAGTCTCAGCTTTAGCACAGGTAGTCATTTCACAAACACGCGCGCGCACCAGCACACCAGCTTAAAGAGGGAGTTTGTGGGATAAATACTTACTGTCAGCGTGCTGCAACCAAGAGTTTGCACAAAAGAATTAGAAAGTTAGAAAATAAATCATTAGAAAATAGGAGGGGGAATCAATATTAATAAATAAACACAACAGATATCTCATTCTTTTCCCCTTTTTTTAGTAAAGTTTAGAGTCAATGCTTTTTTTAAATGACTGTCACCAATGAATAGTAAGTTTGAGTATATAATGGACAGCAGGTGAGAAAAATCAAACATGACAACTTAAAGAAGAAATCAAATCAAAACCCGAAACAATTTCAAATATCCAAATTTCAAAATTTATTCATTTCAAACTGCATATTGAAAAAAAAAACTCAGCTGAAATTGTAACTGTTATGTCGCTATTAGTTCAGATATGTACATGTCGCGTGTTTGGCATTTGCCTACAGGCCACAATTCTTTAAAATACAACTACGGAAATTTTTTTAAAAAATAAAAACTCACAGTAAATATACAGAAAATTTACAAAACCATGAGAAAATAAAGAACACAAACTTCATAGCTCTAACAGATGGAGGCTTGGAGATTAAACAAAAAGATATAAATTAACGCGCTTAGCATCTGAAACTAAATTAAAATGGTTTAGTAATATTTAACCCTCAAGCTGAAACATTTTGACCTGCTCTTTACTTCCACTTTGCCTTTTCTTCTTTTTTTGCACAGTTTGGAGCATGATAAGTGTCAATTCTGTCATTATCTTTCTTAATAAAAAACTTCTTTACTGTAGTTTATACAAACATTACAACTGATTGTTATGTTTCTTTGATAAATACTGTACAAAAGTTGATTGCAATAATAAAACATTTGATTGATTATTATCCCTTTCTCCCGATCCCACGCACACACTGCCCATTTTCCAATTCCAAAGAAATCTCATAGATTTTAATAAAAAAAATAAAATAAAATAAAATAAAAAAAAAACTTGCTTGGTGTTCCTACAGTTTCTTCTTTAAATAGAAAGAAAGAAAGAAAGAAAGAAAGAAAGAAAGAAAGAAAGAAGCCTTGTGTTCTTTTTTCCTTGAGTCCTTTACAAATTTCCCTCACCAAGAAAAAAAAAAATTCTGTACAAAAAAAATAATAATAATAAAATAAAATTAATATAGTCCAGTCTAGAGGAGTCCAGTGTGATAGAAAAAAAAGAAAACCAAAGAAGGAGTTCATTTACATGTGCGATAACGGGATGGTGCCGTTAATCGTGGTGGCGTGCACAGGTGCGCTCTGGTAGTGCTGCGACAGGTGCAGTCTGCTCTGGCCCGTCTGCTCGGCCACTTCCGCCCCGGGCAGATACATGCTGATCATGTCCCGCAGGTCCCCGGTTTGGCACGAGGGCGGCGGCGGCGGCGCGTGTGCAGGTGCGGGCGCTGCGGCGGCTCTGACGTGCGACGCGGACGTGACGGCGGGTGGACTCGAGCTGGCCTCGGATTTCACAGCCGAGCCCATGGAGCTGAGCTGCGGGTAAGACGACATGCTGTACGTGGGCGAGCCGTTCATGTAGGTCTGCGCGCTCGTCATGGAGCCGTACGGCTGCAGCGCGCTCATGTCGTAGCGGTGGACGTGGTGCTGCTGCTGCTGCTGCTGCATGGGACTCGCCGCCGCCGCGTAGCCCAGTTGCTCCTGCATCATGCCGTAGCCTCCGTTGCTCCAGCAGCCGTTCATGTGCGCGTACGCGTCCATCCTCTGATTGACCCCGAGGTTGACGCCGAGGCCGCCGAGGCCCGAGCCCACGCCGGCGCTCATGCCGTTTCCGCCCAGGTTTCCGCCGCCGCCGCCGCCCGGTGCCAGGAGCCCGCCGGGCAGCGCGTACTTGTCCTTCTTCATGAGCGTCTTGGTCTTCCGCCGCGGTCGGTACTTGTAGTCCGGGTGCTCCTTCATGTGCAGAGCGCGCAGCCGCTTGGCCTCGTCGATGAACGGCCGCTTCTCAGACTCGGACAGCAGTTTCCACTCAGCGCCCAGCCTCTTACTGATCTCCGAGTTGTGCATCTTCGGGTTCTCTTGCGCCATTTTCCGCCGCTGACCGCGGGACCACACCATGAACGCGTTCATGGGCCTCTTTACGCGCTCCGGACTGTTCTTCTGTCCCGGTGTGCCGCCTCCGGTGTTCCCGGTGCCGGTGTTATTACCCCCGGGATTGGGTTTCAACTCGGTCTCCATCATGTTGTACATTTAAAACGCCGGTTTGGGGAAAACTCTTCCTCGACCAACCAAACGAAAGTAAAAATAAAACAAAACAAAACCAAAAAAAAAAATACAAAGTTCCAACCTTTCGGAGTGAAAAAAAAAAATCTCTCTCTCCTCTTCTGTTTTGCTCCCAGTAAAAAGTCCTCTCGCGCTCACAAAACTTCTTTCTGAGTCTTAAAGAAATCAAAACTCCTCCGTTTTCCCCTCTTCCGACACCACAAGCCTTGACAACTCCTGATACTTTTTGAACAAGTTAATAGACAACCATTCATGGAGCGACTGTCACAGCGAATATAAATGGGTTTCCACCTGGCCAATCACAGCGCGCCTGGGTGGGTTTGATTAGCATAAAGGGGCGGGGCTACTGCGCTACACAGCAGTGAGGCAGACACAGCACTAACTCACCAAAGAGTTTAATCATGGCAAAGATTTTAGTGAAAATCTGCTGAAAAGTTGGAATTATGACGACATTAACCTGGGTTTATGTCAGGATGTTGTATGTTAACAGGTTGGATATGTTAGGGATCTGTTGTAGTACAGCTGGTGTCTAGGTGTTTTCACAAAAGCGAACTTTTAGACGTTTTATTCTACGTGTGTCAAAGTTTTAAGTAAAGTGCTTATTTATGACGCTGCTACGGAATACTAACTTTTGAAAAGAAGAAATCTAACGAGCAATTTTCAAGTGGATCTTCATCACCAGCAGTCTGAAATACTATGGCTAAGGGAAATCCCTGCACTGCATGTAACACGCATCTGTAATATACAATTATTAATATTGTTATATGGACTGTGATCGATTTTTATCATTCCGTTATCTCAGTTTTTGTGTTTGTAGTGCACGGATTTTCCTCGTTGTGCGCCTGGATGCTCTTGAATCGACTCTGATGTCAATCATCACAAAATAAGCAGCTTTTTTGTTTGGGATGTTGTCTCTACACCAGGCAGGACAATAAGAAAGAAGAAGAAGCAGCATACTGACTATTGACTACTGACTTGCATGCAGACTGGAAGGATCTCTGTTTTCTGGATTTAATTTATCCGCAAACAAAGTAACAAAAACAACTAAATCAATTAAAGAAAAGTAGAGCAAGAAAAAAAAAGTTCATGCTTTCTCCCAAACACCCCGAAACTTCATGATGCTAAACTAAATAAGTAGAGGACAGGATGTTATACGTCGGGTGCACTTACTTTTGCACACTACACACTATTTCATACAATACTTGTAGCTATAGGAATTAATCTAACATTAACCTAGGCCTACCAGATAACATTAGGCTGTTGTGTGTGTGTGTGTGTGTGTGTGTGTGTGTACGGGCACTGCTTGAAAAACGAATAATTCTCAGTAAAACTTAAAATTATAAGAGGAAAATCTCAGGAAATCTTAGGAGGGAACATTTGGACTTGGAAAGCAGACTCGCTGCAAAGAGAAGAGTGTGTAAGGAACTTTTAATTGATAAAACGCTTCAACAGCGCCCTCTTCTGTCCAGGTTCACACAAACATACAAAAAAAAATATACACATGCTTCCGTCCAAGTTTTTTTTTCTTCTTCTTCTTCTTCTTCTTAGCATTCACTAATTCTGCACTGGTCATGGTAATGTTTTCCTGATCAAACACAGTGTGTGTTATCTCCTTAACACACAAACACACATCCAGATGATAAAGTGTGTGTTAGTTACTAAAGGAGCGAAGAAGCAGGACTGAAAGTGATCGTGTGCGACTCGGAGTTATACGACAGAAGATGTGTGATTGCTGCTTATAATAAAATGGCTATTTATTATTGATCATTTATTGTACTACACTATTGCACCTTCAGCAGTCAGTGAAAGCCTCCGATCAGCTGCTGTGCCGCTGTCTCTGTAAGAGACACATTGCTAGGTTTGTGTAGGATTATTCTAGGGCTTTTTTTCTTTTTTACTCCAATTGGAGTTGCAAGTGAATTCTTTTCATTGTACTTGAACAGCGATAAAGTTATTCTTTTCTATTCTAGTCCAGCCTATAAAAGCAAGTTAAGGATATTTTTTTCAGAAGTGCATCTGAAAGAGGAGAAAACCTTTAGACTAAAGCAAAACAAGCTTTTATGATACAATAGAACATGTCTCAGGGAGATTTTTTTTTAAATACAGGCTAGGTACAGCACTGTGCAAGAGTCTTAGGCACCCTAATTCTTTAATACTAATGCTGTCTTAGATGTTTCATGACACAAAAACATTAGTATGCCAGTAAAGAAGATAACACATTATGTAATAGACCACTTTTCAGTGTGACAGTCCAAGTCTCCAGAAGAACTGTAGCAGATTCTCCAAGATTCTTAGAAAAAAGACTTAGCAGCCAGTTTCCTTAAAAACTGCACAAAGTGAACCCGAGACTACTGATGCATCTTTAAAGACAGACCCATCACACCAAATATTCACCTGGTTTAGTTTGTTACATTTCACTGCCCTTTATAAAATGTAGAAATTAATGTAGAACAGGTTTCATTTCAATATTTTTGAAGGCATCGTTCCTTTTAAAGCATTTGGTTACACATGCCTAAGTATTGTATGTATATTAATGCTGAAGGATAATATTAATACCAAATTATAAAACCATGCTGTATTGTTGCTCCATATACTGCATGTAGTGTGTGTGTGTGTGTGTGTGTGTGTGTGTGTGTGTGTGTGTGTGTGTGTGTGATGCCATATTTATGTTGACTGTTTATGTTGTCACTTATACACACACAAACGCATACTCACTCTCTCTCTCTTGCTCGCTCTCTCACTCACACACACACACACACACACACACACACACACACACGCGCGCTCTCTCTCTCTCTCTCTCTCTCAGTGGGTCTCTAGACTACAGCAATGCACAAAGCCATTATGATTTAAATGTATATGATGCATGTTTAAATCCCCTCACACCTTCCCCTCTCTCTCTCTCTCTCTCTCTCCGACTTTTCCTAATCTGCTTATGGAAATGTGATGCCCAGCAGGGAAGCTGCATCACTCTTACAGTGTGTGTTCTTATTAGCTGGAGTTTTACTAATTCTCACACACACACAACTTGTCAACTGACCTTGGAGTGTTTACACGCCATCAATACTTGACTAGTTAAATAAGTCAAAAATGAAATAAAATTCAGAACTGTGCTGCATCACAAAGGTCAGAAACAAGTAAAAATAAAAAAAATATTTAAAAAAAATTGATCTATCTATCTATCTCTCTATCTCTATTCTGTCAGTCAAACATGTAAAACATTCTGACTGAAACGAATTACAAAGATTTTTAATTCAATAAAATCTACAAGGAATCAGCAGGGCTGAGAGAAGGTGGAAACGAGAGACTCTGTGTGTGTGTGTGTGCGTGTGTGTGTGTGTGTGTGTGTTAGAGATACAGAAATGTCCACTAGGGGTCGCGCTGATTGCAGATGAACCTCAGCAGTAAATATGTTTCCATAAAATGGATGTAAAACATGACCAATACAAAGCAACCTTCTGTGATCATCTATATTATATTTTTATTCTATTTTATTTTTTATATTATGATTTTATATATATATATATATATATATATATATATATATATATATATATATATATATATATATATATATGATAATATAACTACAATTATATATAATTATAATAAATAGATATTTTAAAACATCATAAAATAAATGATAAATAATTATATATCACATTTATGTGGTGTAACAATTATGGATGTATTTTTTTAAATAATCATTTATTTATACAAAACTCTAAAGTAAAGAAATCTTTTTTATTGCTCTAATTCTGTCCGTATGAACCCAAGTGAATATAGTTAATATTCATCAGCTGAGAAGAGCAGAAAAAAAAACTGAAATAAAATACTGTAATCTGAACAACGCTGCTGAATCACATAGATGAAAAGCAATAGTAATAATAAAATGATGATAAAAAAAATGCCTCCAAAATACTACATGACCTTGAGGGAGATTATATATTATATGCTATTATATTATATTACCTAATGTACTGTAGATTGTAGAACTAATATGAAAACAGAAAATAATGCTGAAGTCTTATTATTGTGACGGAAGATTTGATCCTACAGGCTTGAAGCTCTGTTAGTACATTACAGCTCGGTTTTAAGGTGAGTATTTAAAGGAAAACAGGAAGTTCAATGTTTTGTTTTGTTTTTTAATCAATTAAATTAAGCCCCGCCTCCTGACACCTCAAGCACTAATTGAAACTTCCGGTAAAACTTCAAACTTTCCAACTTTCTTTTGCCTGTAAAACAGGGATTTGGGAAAAAAAATACATATATATAGGTAGTCTTATTTAGTGGGCTTATCATTTATCCTACTTTTCATTTTAGATTGAAACGTATTTAGGTTAATTAAAACTATATTCCATATATATATATATATATATATATATATATATATATATATATATATATATATATATATATATATATATATATAGCTACAGCTTTTTAACATACTGTAATTTAAAGTGCATTTTAAATATCACACAATAAGAATGATATACAGTATAATTATAATATTAAGAGCAATTACATGATTATTCTATTCTATATTATTATAATTCATAAAGGTGTGGAATATGAGACAGAGGAAAGGTTACAGCAAACATCAGCAACTTTCCAAACTGAACAGAATGAAATCAGGAAGTGGAGCTCCTATTTTACACCCTGTATTAGTAAACGAGGCTGTACGTGTGTATGTTCAGTAGTGAATGTAGCATATACGTGTGTGTGTATGTATATAATTAGCATATTTTACCGTCAGCACGCAGCTCCGACTCGGTTCCACATCCTCCACCGGTACAGCGGGGAATCGTGGGAGCTGTAGCCGCTCTCCGGTGCTCTGCTCCCGGCCAAGCCGCGCTCCGCTGCCCGCTCTCTCCGCTTCTCTCCCTTTCTCTTTCTCTTTCTCTCTCTGCGCGCATCTGCAACGGGAAAAAGGCGTTTTATGTCCATACACAATCTGAAAAAAAAGAGGGGCAAGAATGCATCAAGAACAACAAAAAAGTCAGTTAGCTAGAGCAGCACTGCCACCCCCTCTCCTCCAAACATAATGAGAAGGAAATAAAAGCTTTATCTTCCTTTTTTTATTCGGCGGCCATTCAAAGATAATTTGAAGCCATTGTTTTCTGGCACAGATGGTTCTTTTATTTCTAATACAATAACACGCTTCTCTTTGTGTCTCTCTGAACCACAATATTAAAAAAAAAAAAAAAAAAAAAAAAAGGCAGAAAATCTAAAGCCATTTTTATTCACTTTTGTAAAGGAGCAACAAAAGCAGCCCTGAGCTAATGGGCTCTCAAAGAGCAGCCAAAGATAAAATACTGATCAAGTGTATTCCTTTATTTACTTCTTTCACCTTTTTACACGTTTAGAGCTCTTATAACCATACCCCTGCCTTGTATTCCGTCTTCATCCTCTTTTATTTTTGCTGTTATTTATGTAAAACACTTTGAATGGCTTTTGATAATGAAATGTTCTTTAGAAACAAACTTGTACAGAACATATCACTTTGCAGTATAAGAATAAAACTAAAAATGAATCTAACATAAATAACAAGTAGCCACACTTAGAGAAAAGTCACATTAACTTCACGTGTGATAGTTACGCACGTGGTTTTATAGTCACGTGTGAAGGTTACACACGTGCTTCATTCATCCTGGTGATTCATTTATTTTCACGTGATTATCCTCTCATGTGACTTTTACATGATTCGCTGATCCTCACACGTGATTCTTGTCACTTTTTAATTTGACACGATTCATTCACGTGTAATTCTAACACATGATTTATTTAATTTCACATGTGATTCATTTTCATGATTCACTAATTGCACGCGTGATTGATTTTTTTTTTCTTCAAATGATTCAGTTATTTCCCCATGTGATTTCATCTTTTCACACAATATTCATTTGACGTCACATGTTGATTTTTTTTACACGTGATTCTTTTGTCATCACCTGTTCAACATGTGATTATATTAATCCCATATTCCCTTGATGTCAGTGTTTACATTCACATTCCGCTGTTGAATATCACATCACATATTACCCTCATACCCTCACATGAAATTTATGTGATTCTTCTGTAAAGGGAAGCCTATTATTATTATTATTATTATTTTTATTATTATTATCTTAATATGTTGGTTATAAGATTAGATTTTTATTGTGATATTTGGTTTGATCATATATATATATATATATATATATATATATATATATATAGAGAGAGAGAGAGAGAGATTTTGAATTTTCAAGGCCACCTCCCTGCAACCTTATCATCTATTTTCACATGCAATTAAGAATCCATGCATTCAACTGGTACACACGCACGCACACACATTTAACCAAACATGCGTCAGAATTTCATTCAGCATTAGAATTTATTTTCCCTAATTATGCATTACGCTCTGCACAAGGAGATGTTAAGGAATGCTTTTCATCCTTCGCTCTGCGGGTGTGACAACAAATTGCAGTGTGTATTTGTTATATTCAGAAATAGTTCTATCATTAGGCTAAACCATATTGATGATATAAAAATGATCAAGTTGTAGCTTGGAATGTGCTACCGATCAAAAATGAGATCACTTTCAGACAAACACTTCAAGTAATGAAGATAGACGATATTTTCCTATAGTACTGAAGTGCTTTATTCCTCTTATGCCACATCAATTTGTCATTGAGGATAATGTTTCATTTATTAAAGAAGGACACATCATATTTTTACCCATTTATAGTTACATCGAATGTTGTGGAACATCTGCAAAACAATCTAGTTCCTGTTCTCACTTAGATTAAGCAGTTGTTCCCTCACCAGCCTCTCTTTTTTTTTTTTTTTTACTCTCATGAAGTTAATAAGACCAAAAATAAAAGGCAGCTTGTCAGGTTACCAAGAAACCACGAAAAAGAGTAAACTCCTCTGTCCTGAAGATGGTGGAACACTTAAACTTACAGCTTTACAATATTACAACACTTTTCCTGAGCTGAGTGGCACTGTACGTTATCATACCATCATTTCTATCACAGAAAGAAGTTTTTCATCAGCAAGCTGTAGAGGAAAGACAAAAAAAGCCCAAGCAGGAGTAGTCGCTCATCATTGGCTGTGTGTGTGTGTGTTTTTTTTGTAGCTATCTGTACATATTAGAAGTTTTTCTTTTATTCTCTCTCCACTCTCTTCACTCTGACAGTAATCCACTCCACTCCTTTTGTCCTCTCACAGCACCAACGCTTCAGTTCACTATTAAAGCTCTAAAGCAGGAAATAATGACTTCAATCAAAATAGCAGCGCTGCTAATTAGCTCGCACAGGTGCACGCAGATTACACTGAGTCTAATAACAACTAATAACAACACGCAAATCTGATTATTGAGGGGAAAAAAATCTTTAAGAAATAACACTTTAAGTTAAAGGGAAAAAAGTATCCCAGATTTAGAGGATTAACACGTTTGCTGGTGATTTTGTGGTTAAATAAATTAATTCATCAGCAAATCACATGACAAACAGTATTAATGATCATTAAGTAAATTGACTGAAATGATAGAAAGCACCAATGCTTCAGGCTGTACTCCAGCTCTAATCACAGCATGCTAATCGACTGCTATATGAATGATGGGGCGTTTCATTTCCATATGCATGAGTGTGTACTCAGTGCTAATGCATGTGCGCGTGTGTGTGTCTGTGTGTGTGTGTGTTATGGTTAGTGTTGTATGGAGGCAGGGAGACACTTCAGACCCCACACTTTCCCCCTATGGACTAAGCTGAATCAGTAATCGAGGGGAAACAGAGGCCTGTCACTCACTGTCACAATGTGAACTTCTTAAATGCTTGAATGGAAACGTGTGTGTGTGTGTGTGTGTGTGTGTGTGTGTGTGTGTGTGTGTGTGTGTGTGTGTGTGAGGGAGGTCACGGCCCCTGTCTCAGCTCAAATGGGATTGTCCTGATCATTTGTGAGAACAGACACAATCCATGTGTTATTCATTTGAAGAAAAATGAAAAAAAAAAAAAAAGATTGAGCGTTTTTTGTTCTGTTAATTGAATTCCTCCTCTTTTTTAAATACAGAGATAAAAACTAGGAGTAAAGGAATAAAACTGTGTACTGTTATAGGAAAATAATCAACGGAGCAGAGTTACCGAATTGTTTTATTCCTTTTACACCGTAGCAATATGCCAACGATTTTTTTTTTCTTAAAGAATGGCATGTCGTATTTTTCTGTGAAATGAGTTCGTTCCTGTTCTCACTTACGTTATAGCAGCTCTAAGCAGTTGTTCCCTCACCAGCCTCTCCTTTTTCTCTCTCTTGAAGTTCTTTAGACAAAAAAATGAAACTCATCAAAAAAAATGAAGTTGCAGAAAATGTCAGAAAACTTAAAGTTACAGCTTTACCTCTGACTGTTACAAAGCACTGACACTGGAGACTCCTTCCATAACGGTTGAAAAAATCTCCTTACAGAAAACTTCACCATATCGACGATTTTTTAAAATCTGTTTATACAAGTACCTGTGAATGAGCCGTTGCTATAGAAACGATAATGTATTAGAATCACAATCTGAATTCAACAGCGCTAATTCTTTTTCACGATTTCTTTTTTACCTTTAAAACGTAAAAGGTAAAAACGTTAAAGGCGACAAGGTTACAGGTGTAGTTTTACCTCAGACGTAGCTGATAGAGCCAAGATCTGTTTGCTGCGTCTGTCTGACGTTTGATTTATTATTTGTTTATTTTATTTTCATTTAGTGTAGTAGCAAATAACAGAATTCTGTCTCACCTGAAAAGTTTTGTGTAAATACAGGGCGTTCATTTTTATACGCTCGCTTTAAACATCATTAAATTCTGTAATCTCCTTTAAAAATATTTTGTAAATTAGCAGTATTAATGTGCAGAATATTTACACATTTACATTCACGTAAGTTCCACAAAGAGGAACTTTAATCCGCATCATCACTTACATCACTTCCTGCAATAATACCGCCTTCAAATTCTGGGAGGCAGAGCCTAGCAGGGCGGAGAGATACGAAACCCTCCATGCGACATGAAGAATTTGCGATTTGCGGCTGAGATTTAAAGATTTTAAATGACATTGCTTGTTATTTGTTAGCGATAAGAAGCAAATGTCAAACATCAAATCTTGGCTGATGGATACGTTAGGGGTTAATGGGACAGCCAGATGGTTATGAGTTCAAATCCCATGCTGTTTAACCCTGACCTGCTCTGATGATTGAGCCCTGCCTCATTTGTAAGTCATTTTAAATAAAAGTGACCGTCAAATGAATAAACGTTGCACAAGCTGGTCCATCAGGAGTGATTTAAATTAATCACTGCAATGAGTGTGAGTTCAGACGACACACAGGAGACGAGGAGACCGCTGTGTATCGCTTCCGACATGGATATCTGCCGTGAAAATGTTATCAAATCAGCCACAGTCATTAAGCCATTTAGCAAAGCAGCAGCGTTTTAGTCATGCCTGAGTAAGGATGTGTGTGTGTGAGTGTGTGTGTGTGTGTGTGTGTGTGTGTGTGTGTGTGT
>CM040985.1:11654394-11708063 GCA_022985145.1 Pangasius djambal
AAAAAAAAAAAAAAAAAAAAAAAAAAAAAAAAAAAAAAAAAAAAAAAAAAAAAAAAAAAAAAAAAAAAAAAAAAAAAAAGGCAAAGAACGTTGTCGTAGGAAGTGAGCAGGCTGTAGAGATGTGACGTGATAGCGGTTATAATGTAAACTCATCTGCTTGGCGTTAAAAATAAACAACGGGCAATGTGCAACTCTGTATTAAAAATCTGAATTTTAATTATACCTTTAATGGTTCTTGAAATATTGGCACCCTCCATGAAAATGAAGATAAATAAGTACATGAAACGAATAACATATGCAAATGGAACCTGTGATGTGTTGACTTTAAACATATAAGAACGATAAAACACTTTTTTCAAACCTGAGATCAAAAGTATTGGCACCCTAACAAACATGACAAAATTCTGACCACAGCACATGTGTCCATATGTAGCTCCACTGAGACTCTGTGAGGTTCAGGAGGTGTTGTTTTAAAGAGGTAATAAACAAGCAACATATATTCTATCGTAGGCATTAAAAATAAACAACAGGCAGTGTTTAGCTCTGTATTTAAATCAGAATTTCAATTAAACCTTTAATTATTCTAGAAATATTGGCACCCTTCATGAAAATGAGGATAAATAAGTACATAAAATGAATAACGTGGTTTTAATGAGTTAATAAATGATGAACGTACGTTCTATCATAGACTAGTTTGGACGTTTGGACAGTGCGTGTATTAGACAGTGCGAGGACGGTCAACCTTAGTGCGCAGAGCAATATCAGCGAGCCTTGATTCACAGAGCAAAGTGTAGACGCTGGCGAGAGAAAGTGCTCAGTGCTCGCAGAAGGGGAGTGCTCTCTCTCAGTTGCGAGAATTTCTCTGCATGCCCGTGAATACCTTTGTGCGTCTACACAATTCACAGCACCTAGCGCTCATGTTTAATGACAACGCTCGCTGATACTGCTCTGCCCGCTCAGGTGGGCCGTCATCACGCTCTGTTAAACACACCATTCAAACACCAGGAAGATGTTTCATCACTTATATTGTACGAAGATGCCGTAGTTCCTCCTCTTAATATTTTGACAGTCTTCAGTCTGCTTTGCTTTGATCATTAGTCGTGATATACAAATCGCCATCATTCGCATCATCTGTTTATTAATTCGACAATGTACACTAGCCTTACGTCACATACAATCACGGATGTTGGTATTCGAGCATTTTTTACAAGGTATGAGTAAATTTTTTTCACAACTTTTTATGTCTGTATTTAAAAGAGTATTTGGTTACAATCATGTAAATATTATTTGTAATGTCCTAATAGCTTATAAAGAAACTTTTAGTTCACTGTAAAAAGGTCACATGTCACATTTTAAGTTTATAAGATTTTGTTAATAATAGAGCAAACTTGTCCTGTTAAAGTTAAGTCAACAAAACTAAAAAAGGATGACATTCATTTGATTATTCATTCATTTAGTTATTTATTAATCCCATGTTTTTTAATATCATACCTTACATGAGGCTCATTTGTCCATAATGTCCTTACAGCTTTAAAAAATATATTTTATCATTCGGTCCAGATTGTGACAACACCACATGACCGCGTTGCACAAACATTTCCACCATTTACAGATGATAATAGATTTTCACCCGCTGTTATTTGCTACTTTCTATCACACACCCTTTTCAAGGTTATTCTCCCATTGAAACATTTTAATTAAACGACGTCGCTTTATCATGACAAACCCGGAATGAGGATGTGTGTGTGGGGGAAAAACACTCGGTCCGAGCTGCACCGAAACACAAAAGGTGTTATTAGAAAATCAGTAGGCAGAGTAAATAAGGAGCGAAGAACATATGTCTTATATTTGCACATCTTGTCTCGCTTCAGCTGCGTTCAATTAAAAAAAGACTCCGAAACGCAGGAGCCGAGAGCCGCCGAGCCGACGGAGTGGGATACAACATGGTACCTGCTCTATCAGTGCTGATTAAAACCACACACAAACACGTTTGCAGTGTTTTTGGTCCACTGGCACCAGGGGGCAAATTGGAATCCATTACAATTAAACAGTAAGTCGGAACAGAGCAACGGAGTCACGAATTACATCTTTTATTTGCGATGTAAAACAAGTCAAAATTCTTTGCAGTTTGCATGGAAATATCCTGATCCAATAGAATTCCTTCCCATGATTCTAAAAATGGTGCAACACAATCAAGCACTATATCAGCTTGAAAGAATAGATTTAAAAAATGTGGCAAAATGTGTAAATATTACAGCATGTGATTTCCCATGATGCATTTCATATTACGTCACAACAACGACGTCCGGGATTATGTCCCTTACTACGCGTCACCAACACCACATGAGGATGTATTAATATCATAGAAAGAGTAGAAATTGCAAATCACAGGAATCAACTATCAACTCCACAATATTTTATGGAACAATCCAGATTCATGTCAAAGAAGAGCATTATGGGTAATTTCAGTACAGGTGCTGTAACATTTTGTCTAAATGATATGGAGTGTCAAATCTGTAAAAAGTTACTGAATAGGAATTTCTCGTATATTTGAATTGTGCTGTATTCAACCAAAGGTCATAACTCTGCCCTCTGACTAGGAAAAAGCAAAGAAAACATCCCCTCAACTCGGAATTCCTACTCAGGAACTTGGGACAGTCTCCTCAAGAACAAGTTCAGCAAGTGACATCAAATCAACATGGCCGCTCACAGTATCAACAGTGATCAAAGTAGTACCTCTTTCACTTTTTTTAAATTGAGTTATACTGTATATACAAGTATTTACTTCAGAGTAATCATAGAGACATATTAGTGTGTTAAATCAATAACACTGAATAGACAGTTCATTGTTTTGTAAATATGGTAAATATACATCACTCATCACAGTTAAATTTGTTGCTAAAAAAAAAAAAGGCGAACATGGAGACGTCCATGTGTTTTCCCACTTTGTAACTCAAACACACAGAGGTTGAAATTGTTGTAACTCCAAACACCGAACACAGGGGGAGACTATAGTGGTTTTTAAGATCTCTGTCTTTGCAGCACCCATTTCAGCTCAGCTAAGTAGCTAACGATTATATCAGTAAAGTTGGCTTGCTGACTAAGTATTTAACAGGCTATTTAGTGAACATCCCTAATTTATATTGCTTTAACAAACCTATGTAGCTCACCTACATCAACACCAGCAAGAATAAACACCAAGAAACTAGCTAGCTAATGCTAGATAGCTAGGTCATGTTGCCTATAATGGACATGTTTAGCTAGTTAACTTTGTTCAGGTTACAAATGAGATTATGGCATCGGGTTGGGCAGTACCTTGACTTTCAGTGCCACAATATCATCCTCATTAAATCGTAAGACATTGTGTCCTGAATATTCCCATGAACAACACAGTTGTAAGCATAACGAGACTTCAATTTCTCTGAAACCCTCGACTTTATCTAGTGAGAATCCTGGACACTTCACCTTCGACGTAATTTACACCAAATCTGTATTTTTCAAGTTTGAATTTTTGAGATTTCTATTTAGGGTTCAGGTTTTTCTCAAAATCTTAACTCTGTAATTTCAAATTTATATGTTTTTAAAGACAATTCTTACCCCTAGCAAGTTCAAAGCAAAGCAAAAAAATTAGTAGTAAATTAATTAAATGCATGATGTAAAAACAAAGAACTTTATTTAATGTGACGTGTATATAGTATTTTTTTTTTTTGTTGTCTGCGTTAACACTCCATATCCTTTCGGCTAAATGTTACAGCACCTGTATAGAAACAACCCATAATGCTCTTCTTTAACGTGAATGTGGATGTAAGGTGTGTGTGTATTTCATACAGCACCAATACGAATGCATTAAAATAAACTTTTTTTTTTATAAATAGGAAATAGTGCCATGTATTGTAATGCACTAAAAATATAGAGATGACACTGCCAGGAAAAATGGTGAAAAATTGTGGAGAAAAAAAAAATTGATCTGAGTCTGTAAAAAAATCTTGACGGAAATATCAGAGAATTATTTGTCATGTAAGGTTAACGTCGGTCACATGATAACAACAATAACCATGTGACCTAGCGCTAACAACGGCCAGTGAAATATCCAGCAAATGCGAAGTGCTCTCATGGCAGCTGTGTGGAAATACTTCACGGATCATGGTATATGGGTTTGCTCACAGGCTGCCTGCAATACAGTAGTGTTGAATTTTTATTTTTAATAACCCTGTTTGATATGTTATTTAATATCTACAAAACAAAATTTATTTTTATTTTTTAGATTTAAAAATAACATTTTTAATTGTAAATATATAACACTGAAAGGTAACATTTTATAACATTTTACAGCTTTAGTACAAAAATCAAATCAACTGTTTCCTGTCATTCGGTAATAATTTTTAAAAAATCATGCAAAAATTCAAAATTTAGTTATTTAAAGTTATTTAATTAATGATCATAATTAACATTTTTTGACATTGTGACATTATTGTTATTGCATTTTTGTATCACCCAGCCCTACTTTACAATGATGGACTTTTTTTTTTCATTGTATTTTATTTGTTTTATTTATGTGTTAAATATATGAATAAATATATTAATTTATTATATATATTATATATAATTATTATATATTAAATGAAATGAAATATTATTGCGTCGGTTTAAAAAAAATCATACTAAAGGTCAGTAGTGTTTTTTTGTTTTTTTTTTCAGATGGCTATCAGATGGTTATCAGATGGCTATCAATATCGGCTGATACTCAAGGCTTGAGTATCAGTATCGTTAACAGAAAAGAAAATGTAGCATTGTGCCACCGCTAGTAAAACACAGTTGGATTGTACCATTATCGTAACACTTAGATAAATTTGTCTGAATTTATCATACTGTGGAACAGTCACCATGACGAACATATCACTTCCTGTTAGATAATAGAAAACCCCCCACAATAGCCAGCATGCCGTCACTGGACAGATCATCGTCGTCTTCTTCTTCTCGTCAGACATACCGATGGGTTTTGGGTTTTTGTTTACCAGCCAATTTGAATTCGAATAAAGCTTTGCTTCTGCTGACTGCACATCATTATCTGACAGACTGTAATCCCGGCCGTAAATCCTACATCCCGCACAGCCAGGCCTCTTTGTTTGGGATTACTGCGAGCTTAGCCTATCACAAAGAGAAACTCATTCCCCTGTAATTAAGTGTGGAGAGTCGTTTTTCCCGACGAGACTGAGAATCCCATCGCATCACAGGATGATACCTTTTAGTCTCTGGAGACGCGCGGATACGTTACGGATCATCTCTGTCGAGCGCACGCATCATCTCTACATCTCTCATCTGGATCTGATGATCTCATGCTGACATTATTTTTAGACAATGTGAAGCACAATTCCTATATTGCTCAATTTCCCGAGAATCAAACGTATTGTTTCAACAATATTTATTTGGAAAAAAACATTACAAGTTAAAAGTTAAAAAACTGGATTTGAATGTTAACTTTAAACTGAAAAATATCTCTTTACAATCTTCTCAGTTCAGTAGAGTTACTGGTACCACCTCAGAGTTGATTACTTTCCTATAACGGCACATTCCGAAGTGTTTTATTCCTCTTATATCACAGCGCCAGTAGTAAAGGAGTAAACTCCTCTGGACAGGCTCCTCTGACTGGTACAAAGTGCTGACACTGGAGACTCCTTCCATAAATGTTAAAGTAACATCTCCTTACAGAAAACGTTACACTTTTTTTTTTATATCCGTATATGTGGAGCATCTGCCATATGAGTCCATGTGAATGAGCTGTTAGCTAGAAATGATAACGTATTTGAACAAGCACATTAGCAATAAATAAACCTGTGATCTGCAGCGGCACTACTACCAGAGCTGCTGTTATAGCTTGACTAGGATTTCATGTCGAGTTTATGTCTAAATGTGTGAAGTTAGAAATCTTAAACATTGAAACTGAACTGAAGTTTCATTTTATGTTTTGTAACGAATCATCTTCAAAAGAAAACCCTGAATTTCTATTCTCAATCCGTTCAACTTGTTCACATTATTAGATTCCACTTCAAAATGAAATCTTAACAGAAGTCAAACATAAAACGCCCTGCCATGGAAAAGTTAACTAGCTATACAACTTTCTTTCCTTTAGAGATTTCCATGTTCACGCTAACTACAGCAGCCAAAAGTTGCAACAATGCAGTGTTCAGTTTCACCACAATTTCACATCGCAGAAAGTGGAAAAGTCTCGTATTTCCACTGTGACTTGAAACACGTACATGGCTGATAAAGTCTTTTAGCACTTGTACTGAATGTCACTAAAATAAAGATGTTTCGAAGTGAAATAAAAACATACAATGGGAATTTTAACATGAAATTTATAGTTTTGTTGCTATAAAATCTTAAACAGACGCCCTGTGAGTACCTGGAGATGCACAGACACACACACACACACACACACACACACACACACACACTGTCAGGGTCTCCATCTGAGTCCTCTGAGGTGGAGGTTTTGTTCTGATGATGAGCCGGGTCGATATAGCTCTCTCAGTTTTTTTCTCAAATAAGGAAAATCCAGGAAAATAAAGCGCGCACGCTCATGAACAGAAAAACGATAAATGATTTTTCTGAAGCAAAAGGTGGCAGGATTTTTTGTATCTAGAACCAGAAATTTTGTTTGGTTTGGTTTGGTTTAAAAACGCCCACGAATACAGCTCTATAATGATATATATATACACACACACACACACACACACATATATAAATGCGCAAAAAGTCACAGTGTAAAATCACTATCTTTCGTAGAACATAGTTTGGTGTCAGACTCAGAGAGGGGGCATGGCCTAAACTCTGTGGGCGGAGCTTGTGTATTAGACATTCTTGTGTTAATTGTTGATTCATGTGTGATTCATGTTTGATTTTAAAAATATGTTCATTAATGAAACTGAGACAAACAATGTAGTCGAGGCGAGTGTGTAACGATTTAGACATGTTGTTTGCAAACGCTAAACTGACAGCTATCCGTTACTTTCTAGTTACATTAGCTCATAGTTAAAGGAGCAGACTGTCACTTCAAGTGTGTATGCAATGTCCCTCTGTCGTCAGACAGTAATTCACTGAGGTGTGAGATCTGTGTGTTAGTCCTGCTGCATTCACATACTAGCATTACCAAACAAAATAAAAAACTAACAGGGCAATGGCGCGAACACACACACACACACACACACACACACACACATTTCAGTATCGGTATCGACAAAAAAAAACATGTATTCGTTATTTAAAATTGTAAACATGCACAATATTTTCTAGAAATATCAACATCCTGGGTGTTGAATATCGCAGTATACCGTGTACACACTTACAATCTGGCATGAGCCTCCAGATTTCACTGTCTCACACACACACACACACACACACACACACACACAATGTCTAATGACTAATGAGGGAGCTTCTGGGAGGTCCGCGTCAGCGTCTGGACGAGCCGTGACTTGACTCACATTTCTGCATCCTGAGCTTTTCTTCCCGTCTTGTTTAAACTCCTGTGGTAGAATTTCACAACAAGCTCATAAACGCGGGAAAATAAACCATCACTCTGTGTGTGTGTGTGTATGTGTGAAACTCAAAGAGAGCCGGAGTTAAGGAAACACTCACTAAATGACAGGGCTTCCATGGGAACGAGCCCATCTAGTTCACACTCCTTTAACTGGCATCGTAAAACACAACACACACACCAACACACACACACACACATCAACACACACACATAGAGACACACACTCACATAGAAACACATGCACTCACAGATGACAAGTGCATGCAACAGTTTGCAGCATCTGCTCTCCCTGTGTTTGTGTGCAAGCCTATGTGTGTGTGTGTTTTTGTGTGAGTGTGTGTGTGTGTGTGTGTGTGTGTGTGAGGCAAACACCCTCAGGCTGCCAGTTCCTTCACCTCCCACTGTTAACATCTGCTCCGTTTAATGCCGCTGTGTAACTCCGATACACTGATTCATGCTAATAGAATCAGACGCCTCTTATCACATGACACACTCGCCTCAAACAAGCCTTGCTGATGGATCACCGCTAATAACCCTGAACACACATACACACACACACACACACACACACTCACTTTTCACAGTTTACTCAGAAATGCTTTATAGATTGCTACTCAGAAAAAGTATGCACACAGAAAAACTCCACCCTGAACAATTAATTTTTATAGCTTACATGTGATCTACAACTTCTTTCATTGCTCTGTTTTCACTTTGGTTAATGGTTTCCTACATTACCCACAATGCCATTTGACCACTTGCTGATAGCAGTGCAGTGGGATTTAGCCCTTGCTCTACTAAAGAGAGCAGTGCTGCGGCACTTTAGTGGCGCTCTGCTCAAACAGATCAGCTTCCAAAGCTTTCATGCTAACACCATGGTGCTCGATATCTCATAGTACTCCAACTAGCTAGGTTGAGGCGTATAGCTGCATTGCATTCTGGGACTTTGAGTACAGCAATTGCTCCAACATCTCCATTACTTCCACACTGGATTTCTCTTTAATATGATGCTGAATTTCACTGGAAAACGGCGAGTAGTTTGAGATCGTAAATTTTTTTCTCCTGTTAAACTCCATTGTATCAACACTATAACAATAACAATTACAATACCAATAACGGTGTCCTCCGTGACATCAGAGTGGCACACAGCCACTAACGTCTCATAGAAATAATAAAAATACAGCATCAGGTAACAAATTATCACCTAAACACATCACACATATTTCGATATAAATATATTTAATTTGTTTCACTGTGGAGTTTTACTTTAAAGGGATAGTGTGAAGAAAAATCAGTTATCCTGGAGTGTACCCAATCAGCCAAGAAGTGTTTGGTGTCTGATGTTTAATGTTTGCTTCTTTAGTTTAAGATGCTAAAAAGTAGCGGAAGTCACCCAAAATCTGCTTTATACCACACCCACTTCTTCAGGGCTGAACTAAACACGAACTAAACTTCACCATCTAGCTGAATGCTGAGTCATTATTTATGGAGGCGGCCATCTTGGAAAACCGGAATTAGTTTTGTTTTGTTTTTTCAATCACAGTTAGATATCTCCCTATCCCTATCCTCCCTAGGTTCTGCCTCCCAAAGTTTGACAGTTGATAGTAGAAACAGGAAGTGATGTGGATGATGCTGCTGACTGAATTTCCACTTTGAATCTAAATATAATTTTCTGTAGATTGAATGTGATATTATGGATATTATTGCTTGTCAAAAGATTTGCATAAGAAATGCTCAAAAATATCTTAAAATCAAGACTTGAAAATGTAAAAGTACTAAATATGCATTATAAATAACAATATTTTTCCATTCCAATGCTAGTTTACTGCATTTTGCATAGTTGCTAATTCTATGCTAAAAAATACTAGAGAATAAAATGAGATATTGCTGGGACACCTTTTGTTTATCGGTAAAACTTTTTATCAACACATTCCCTACTTTACATGTTTATTTAAGGTGCCTTTTATAAATTTTAAAAAATTATAAATTATAAATAACAGTAATTTTCCAGTTGAATGTCTGTAATGCCATTAGCATAGATGCTATTTAACCGCATTTTGTGTGTTTGCTCAAAAAAAAAAGCAATGCTGTTACTCATTTAAGAGCAAAATTCAGCCTGTTAGAAAAAAACACCCTCTAAAAACAATGAGATATTGTTGCCTGAGTTGGGTTGAAAAATGTTGAAAAAAAATAAATAAATAAATAAATAAAATTTTAAGACTAAACATCACCTCAATCATGGATGTACATGTTTATAAAAATAGAAAATATATATTTAAAAAAAAAATGAAAATATGATAACACCTAAAATAGACCCTTGTGGGACACCTTTTGTTTATCAGTAAAACATTTTATTAGCACATTCCCTACTCTACACATTTATTTATGTAGTCTTTCTAATTTCAAATGTTAAGTTATAACAGGTTAATTGTAAATGTTAACAATATTTGTCCGTTTCTAACTACCAGATCTACCAGGCTGAAATTCTTGCACTGGATGGACTTGACTACAAAATATCTGAAACAAACTTTTTTTTTTCATCAGGATTTGAGTGTAGATGAGATGACCCCATGCTGAAGTGAAGAAGAATGATGCATGGACTTCTCTAACCCAGAATTGTTGCAGAGACATTTGAAAAAGCCGTCTCACACAAACACACACACACACTCATAAGCAAAATCAATAAAAATGATCTTGGAGTCCATACACTCCATCTTGTGGCTATCGAGGCCGTACTGTACAATGAAGCAGCCGAGTGTGTGTAATTTGTCAATCTAATCTGCAGCACTCTTGCATTGATTTTTTTTCTCTCCTCCCTTTTTGGACTTTTATAGCCTCTAGTCATTACAGGCACAAAAAAAAAATACACACAATCTTACGGTGTGTTAATGTATGGGTCACGATGATGTCCATTTTCTTGCCCTCTGGTAATTTTGTTCCTTTCTCCAGCTTTTCTCTAAAAATCTTTTTTATAGGTCAGCGTCCTCTCTTTTCTGAAGATGGGGTTGTATAAGGTCATCTATTCTTTTCTGAAAGAATATGTCTTGGAAAGAAAAAAATCCTTGAAAATGATGTTTACGTGAGTTGAGTGTCACTTTTCTTTCTTCGTAAACTGATAACATTACTGCACAGTGCTGTTGAATTCTCGAATCAGAAAGAGTGCATTCATGTTCTATAACCTAAATCAGATGTTTATATTCATGTGCTCGTTATAATACTTGATTCTTTTTTAATACCAGGGACTTGTATGGTGGACGCTCCACATTACTGGATTAAAAAATCGTAGCAGTTGGTGAAGTTTCTGTAAGGAGATGTTTATTTAACATTTATGGAAGGAGTCTCCAGTGTCAGCACTTTGTAACAGTCAGAGGTAAAGCTGTAACTTTGAGTTTTCTGACATGTTCTGGACAGAACAGTTTACACTTTGTTTACACTTTGCAGTTTCTTGGTAAAGTGAAAAGCTAATTTTCTTTGGTTTATTAACTTGATTGGAGAGAAAAAAGAGAAGCTGGTGAGGGAACAACGCTTTATAGCTGCTATAACATAAGTGATAACAGAAACTAACGTGTTTCACTGACATTCCACAACATTAATGTCATTAAAAGTATGACATCATTCATTAATAAATTGCAAATTTTAATTGTGGGGAACATTGTATAAAAAACAAAAACAAAAAAAAAAAGATCGTTGAATTAACACATTTATATAAGCTTAAATTAATGTTTTCTTTGATTCAATTAAAAAAGATTAAACACGTTTAAATGTTTGATTTAGATTTGAATGGGCTAAATGACACCTTAATCATGGACCCACCCATTTATAGAAATTAAAAAAAAAAAATTATGAAAATGTGATAGGACCTAAAGTAGACCCTTGTGGGACACCTTTTGTTTATGGTTAAAACATTTTATCAACATATTTCCTAGTTTACACATTTATTAAGTTGCTTTTCTAAGTTAAATTTATAACATTTTGACCCTGCAAATGCTGTGAGATTTCTTTTTTCTATTTTTCTCTTGCCCAGCTGCTAAACCAAACAGTTTTGTTTTCATTTAATGTTTTTCATTTCTAGGAAACTGCAGACAACTGTGCCAAAGGGCCCTTTTCACAAAAAAATGGAAGTACATATATGTAGTATAAAATGAAGACTAAACTTGTCCAGAACTGGTAGAGAACTCAGCAATGAAGGGTTCCAAATTAAATAGATCAATAGATAACTAAATTTCATGTGTGGATTGTGTGGATTTTTTGATCAGTTAAAAATATTTTCTTCCTAGTCTTGAACTCTTGAGTATGTTTATGTGTAGATATTTTCATCCAAGTAGATTTTTAAGTAAAGGTTATAACAGGTTATTAAGAAGGGAAATTCATCTGCTAATGCCGCATGATATTCCCAGGTGGAGTGTGTAAATACAAAAGCTTCAGCATGTTGTAAACTTATTATAAAACACACACTACACTCTATATTCAGTTCTACATGCAGCACTTGTTTTTCTCTCAAAGCAACAGGGACTCTTTGCTATCTTATTCAATAATCCCGTTGCTCTGCATCCTTTCCAATCCGTGTTTATGCTGTTTTTTTTTTTTTTTTTGGCCAAAGCTATCATTTACACAACGTGCTCTTGAAGAAGAAGAAGAAGAAGAAGAAGAGTGAAAGAAGAGAGACCTCCTGTCTGATGGCACGTGTGTCACTGTTGGCTCTCCTCGAGGCTTTAGCCTCCTTATCGGCTTCAGTCGAATGTATTTCTTATCAGGAAAAAAAAGAGAGCCGTGTGACAATGCGGGCCGTTATCAAATTTCCTCAGCCCAGTCGGCGTGTCATTCAGCCGCTCAGATGGGCCGAGCTTTGATTGATGGATGGGCCTTGGCACGAAATAAAAAAAAAGAAAACCAGGATCAACAGCATTGCACTTCTCGGTCCTCATCGTGAAACATTCCTGTGCGACAAAAGCGGGATTACGGATGCATTAGCTCTCCATCGACCACGCGCCTCCTGGCCATGTCAATACTTTACACATAATAACCTGAAGAGACGATAAGGAGACAAAAGGAAGGGAGATAGGAGAGGGCAGAAAACGAAAATAAATCAATAAAGGGGGGAAAGTTTGGGTTTTTTCAAAGATACCCCGCAACCAACACCCCCTAACAACCCCCCCACCCACTCAACACACACACACACCCACCCACACACACCCACACACACACACACACACACACACGCACACACTGTCGAAGTGAGTGAAGAGTGCATGGACGGATAATGGCCTCTGACACGAGCAACAATGCAGTCCAGAGGCTTCATCCGACCTGCAGAGTGTCACACAAGACATTCAATTACTCCATTAAATCCTAGAATTGGAGAGGCGAGCAGTGATGCGGTAAATCTCAAAATCATCTTGTTTACAGCTCACTTTCAAATCTTTTGTGTCACAATGCATATGGAATTAAACAGTCCTTTAAAAAAATAAATAAATAGACAGGTGTCAATCTCTTCAGATGCATTATCTGTGATGGCACTTCAGTCGGTACTTCTCAAACCGGCGACAGCTCGAGGAAACGACAGCAAGAGCCTGAGAGCCGAGGGCCAAGCGTAATTGTTTCAGCGATCGCAATTAATTAATTTCCTCCTCCGACTCGGCCTTGCTGAGGCTCGAGAGCTGTAGGTAATATCAAATAAATAAAGAAATAAAGAAATTAACAAAAAGGTAGAGAGGCATGCTCTGGAAAATTAATGAGAGACGAGCAGGCCTGCGTGTTTCCGTCTGCAGAGGGCTGACGCACAAAGACACAATAAGCGCAGGAACAAACAGCGCCGTTTAAAAAAAAAAAAAAAAAAGCTAACCGAGAAACACAGTGAGCAAATTCAATTACAGAAGTAATTAGGAGATATAGGGCAAGGCTGCCTTTTGGGACTGCGCCAGAAAACACGAATTAATAAGAGAGAATGGGCCGAGGCCGTTGTAGTAATTAAGAACCAATCACCTATGTCAATGAACGGCAGGAAAAAACACAGAATGAAAAAAAAAAACTATTAATTCAGTGATCAAATGAAAAATATTTTTAATACAGAAAGTTCATTTTAAAAGACTCATTTCTGGAAAGATAGCAAGACATAATGTGTATAAAATGTGCTGCGCCTCCTTACGGCATTTATATTGCTAATTAAATTTTTGATCATTTCCTGAGGAGGAAATTATCTGTGAAGCAGCATTTCACAAATAAATACAAGTGGCGATCACGTGACCTTCAAAACGTGACTTCACTTCCTTTATTTGAGACAACTGTCATTAATTAGTTATTAGGCTAAGAATAAACTGTTGTGTGTATTATTAACCTCAGAGTTGTTTGAATAGAGTGCGATACATATGCATACGTGTATGTGTAAAGCATGTGTGTATATTTGTGTGTATATATGTGCATAGCGTGTGTGTGTGTGTGTGTGTGTGTGTGTGTGTGTGTGTGTGTGTGTGTGTGTGTGTAAATATTTCCTTTTCTCCCAGGTATTTGTTTCTTTTTTGCAGAATGGTGTTTAATTTGTGTATGAGTTTATGCGCAATTTCTTGATGTCATTTTTTTCTCTTTGATATAAAATTTTCCTATTTTTCTGTATTTTTTTCCTTTACTTTTCCCTCCCTTATCCTTTCCTAATTGTTGTTTCCCTTTTCTAAACAAACACAAAAAAGCAACAAACAAACAAACAAACAAGCAAACAAACAAATAAATAAATATTTTATCTAATATAAAAATATGGATTACAGAAACAGTGGAAGATCTTCGTTATCTTTTGGAGTTATTGAAGAAAAGAAAACTGAGGGAAAAAAATGTAAAGGAAATACATTTAACAACCAAATTAATACTGGATCCATCACTGAGTGACCGCTATTTTCACATTTCAAGGAGATTCTCTACTAAACACAGTATAAATATGGATTTATGGTGATTTGTCTGAAAATTTGCTAAAAAAAAAAAAAAAAAAAAAAAAAAAAAAAAAAAAAAAAAAAAAAAAAAAAAAAAAAAAAAAAAAAAAAAAAAAAAAAAAAAAAAAAAAAAAAAAAAAAAAAAAAAAAAAAAGCGTCAGAATTTGAGATGGGAGAAGATCTGAGATCTGAGAGAAAATCTAATTTAGTCGTATTCAAATTGAACTGAGAGCGAAAGTGACGCTAAATATGAGGCCTCTGATGTGAATTTTAAGTTAAAGATTGCCCGACGGGATTAGTTTCATATTCGTTCACACTGAATTTACATATTCATACGTGTTAGCGGTTTAAAAGCCATTTTAGCAGCAATATGACGCTGAAAATGCCACTTAATATTATCAGAGCTGAGGATCGGTGGCCATAAAAGACCAATTGCCTGAAGGGAAGGGATAACACTAATACGCTCTCAAAAACAGCGGCACGAGGTATACCGTTGACTGCAAAGAGGCGAAAAGGCAAAGAGGACGAACGATGAAGTTTTAATATCACTTAAATAGAGTTTTATTAACATTAGCGATGAGTGTCTTCACTTTTAAAGTCTTTTACGAGTCTAAACTCTCCGACGAGCGGACATAGCAATGCGATTAGCGTCTGAAATCTCTGCGTAGCATCCACGATCAAACCGCTCATCACACTTTCTCCATTTTTCCTTCGTTTATCTGCGGCCTTAAAACGATTTAGCCTGCCGCCAGCGTTAGCACAGACAGCTAATTTCCTATTCACAGCGTCTATTGGAGCCCCATTTGGATAAATGAGAGTGATTAAAAACCAAGATTGCGACAACACAAGATGTCACTCAGCATCGTTCGAGGAACATCTGGTGTCAGGCAGACCTGAGAACGTTTTTAACGGTGGGGAGAAAATGAGAATTATTTTTTTTGTCTCCCTCTCTTCACATCCTGGCATCCGCATTCACACACACACACACACACACACACACCGGGGCTTTGGGTATGTGCCAGCGAGTCGGCCATCTGTGTCCTTTAACCCTCAAGATGGCAGATGTGGAGATTCACGCTGATTTGGAGATTCAGCTGGATCTCGCGAGCCTTCGCCCCTTTTTTTTTTTTTAACAAACATCAAGTGCAAAAACGCTTCCTGTCATTCAGAACCGGCCTCAATGAGCCAATCGACACGGCACCAATTTAGACAAGCGCTTCAATTAATTCACTTTTTCTTTCAATATGAGGAGGAAATTGGGGTGAAATCTGAGACTTCGAGGCAACACCAAATGTTTCAGGATCTTTATAGCTAAAAAAAGGAAACTAGCATGTCTTTGCGTAATGATAAGATGTGTTTTTAGGATTTGGTATCATGTTTTGTTCAGGATAAGGGTGATTCCATGAACGGGGTGCCATTTAGCCCTTATAATTCTTAAAAAGGAATTATTTTTAAATATTTAACCTAATAAAATGTGCGTTTCAATGTGAAAAATCTGTTAATCTATCTCATTTCTTTGCTAATAAGCTGTATTTCACACTTCCTGATGTCCTCTGCATTAACAAACCTGTTTTTACACACTGAGCTCGAACGTTCTGACATTTCTGCAAGTCCCAAACATTGTAAAAGTCAGAACATCTCACGTCCTTGTGATTACACAGAGCTTTGCTAGCTCATCACAAATTGCATCAACCCATTCCTCCTCCTTTTTTTTTTTTTTTTTTGTAATATCACGCTCAGTATCGTGTTCACCTCGCCGACTCTCATTCTTTACCCAAATGACAGTGTTTTTGTCCAGGTAATGGCACTCATTTTCCCCTCTGAGCACAGCAGTGGCTTCACTTATCATCAGACAGAATCACAAGGAGGCTTCAGGGGGGAAAAGGGTGAAAAAACTCATGTGTTGCCTTCACAAACCGATATGGCTGCTGCTAGCCTTAAATCATGGCCTTATTTTTTCTTGATTTTTCCACACTACTTTGCACACTACTATATGTATATATATATATATATATATATATATATATATATATATATATATACACACCTTTGCTCATTTATGCAGTTCTCCAATCAGCCAATCACGTGTCAGCAGCGCGATGCATGTAGATACAGATGCAGATACAGGTCAAGAGTTTCAATTAATGTTCACATCAGACATCAGAATGGGGGAAAAGTGTGATCTCAGTGACTTTGATCAGGCCATGGGTATTTTAGACATAACAATCTAGAGTTTACACAGAATGGTGCAAAAAAAAACAAAAAAACTTTGAGTGAGCGACAGTTCTCTGAATGGAAACGCCTTGTTGATAAGAGAGGTCAGAGGAAAATGGCCAGATTGGTTCAAGCTGCCAGGAAGGATGTAGTAACTCATATAATCACTGTTTACAACAGTGGTGAGCTGAAAAGCATCTCAGTATTCACACACATCAAATCTTGTGGTGGATGGGCTACATCAGCAGAAGACCACATCAGGTTCCACTCCTGTCAGCCAAGAACAAGGATCTGAGGCTATCATGGGCACAGACTCATTGAAACTGGACAGTTGAAGATTAGGGAAAAAAATCACCTGATCTTTCTCCAGTCTTCAACTGTCCAGTTTCAGTGAACCTGATGTGGTCTTCTTCTGTTATAGTTCATTCCACCGCAAGGTTTGATGTGCTGTGCATTCTGAGATGCTTTTCAGTTCAGAACGTTTATAAAGAGTGCTTATTTATAAAGAGTTACTATAGACTTCCTGTCAGCTCAGACCAGTCTGGTCATCCTCCTCTGATCACTCTCATCAACAAGGTTTCAGCCTGCAGACCCTCTGCTCATAGGATGTTTTTTTGTTTTTTGCACCATTCTGTGTAAACCCTAGAGATTGTTGTGTGTGAAAATCCCAGGAGATTAGCAGTTTCTGAAATACTCAAACCAGCCCATCGGGGAATATCTTACTCATCGAGAAACACTGTATGAAAGCCAACAGTCAAGATGGATGGAATAAATGTCAGTTTCTGGGACAGTTCTTAAACACTACTAGCGTTTGTAACGTAGCCTAAATAGCCTTTAGGACAAGCTCAAGATACTCGTAGGAAGAACATAAAGAGCTGCAGCTAGCCATAAAATTTTTATGACAGAAATTCAGCTGTCACTGGCCTCCATCAACTGGTTTTTCGAAAGGTCTCTTGATCGATCCATCATGTCCAAATTGACGCACTGCAGCTTTAATAAACACACACTGCATAGAGATCCCTTTCACTCTCTCTCTGTCTGGGAACGATGTGACCCATGTGAGCTTCTCCAGATTTGTGTCACGTTGTGAATCGAGTCCATGCATCTTGATTTGGGTGACAGTTAGGCTCTTTGTGATGAGCGAGTGTCCTGCAGTCGCTCGTTTCCCCCATGGGGGAGCGAAATTAAACAACTGTTGTTGACCCCCGTTATATGGGAACACACAGTGAGTGTAAAGTGCTCGTCGTACCCCGGGGACAAAAACGGCCCTGCGGACTCCCTGGAGAGAAAGCAGGAATCCTTACAATCCCACTCCGACAGACACACACACACACACACACACACACACACACACACACTATAAAACCCCCAGTGCTGTTAACTCTTACAGTCCACATTTATACAGCTATTTTTGAAAACATAGTTTTTACCTCTCTGTTGTTTCTTGTTACGTTAAGCGCCTTGAGGATAATGTTAGGAGGTGTGTATTGAGCAGCAGAGTAGGTGAAAACACTGTTTTCAATTGGAATAATCTGCAATAATCCATACACTTTAGTCCTTCCTACACTTCAAGTATTCCAGTCACCTCAGTATTCTGTATACTCCACTATTTCGTAAACTCCAGTGTTTCATACACATCAGTATTCCTTACACTTCAATACGCCAGACACTTCAGTATTTCTTGCACTACAGTATCCCGTATACTTCACTATTCCTTACACTTCAGTATTTTGCACACTTCAAAATTCCTTAAATATTTCATTATTCCTTTCACTTCAGTATTCCACGCATTTCATCATTGCTTACACATTTGTGTATTCTGCACATTTTGGCAGTCCTTACACTTCATTAGAAATTGTTTTTTAAAACATGCACATCCAAATCTGACACATTTCTCCATCGGAATTACTGCCAACATTCCTCTCGTGACCTCCATCTTTACAACAGCCAGATCATAATACATCAAAGCCGGTTATATAAATGCTTTATGAACTCTGGAGTGTGTCACTCTCAGATTTGGATCCAGAAGCCGTGGAATAATAAAGGCATTGTTGTTTAATTAACCGGGTATGTGATTTTCTAGCTAATCCCATCTATCTCCGTCCCCTGCTAGTCAACACTGGACTCTGGACCAACTCTGTGTGTGTGTGTGTGTGTGTGTGTGTGTGTGTGTGTGTGTGTGTGTGTGTGTGTGTGTGTGTGTAAGGCTTAGATAGTATCTAAACACTGCCTTGTGTTCTAATAAAAGAGATCCGCACATGATCACTAAGGGACTAAATCGGAATAAGTGCGCACAGCCAATCAGAGAGGAGCAATTTGCATGTAGAATTTCAATAAAGCTGAGAATGAATTGATAGAATGTCTCTATATGACAGTATTTTATATATATAGACCTGAACTCAATCATATTGAGAATGTTGTTATATTTATAATAACCACATTATTTAGTCTCATATAGCCATAAGAGGCAATCTGCGGGGTCCAAGCACCTTCACAAATAGTGGGCCCAGAGGCCAGTTCTTGCCAAGTTGTATAAAAAACTAGTGAATATACTGATCAGGTTTTGTGACAATAGCTCAATGTTAACTCTGTCAAATGCTTGCTGAAATCCAATTGGCCAACGGCAACCATGTTTGCTAAGTAATCAAATATCCACTTGCAGTAAACCAAATTTCAACTAGATCAGACACATGATTCCAAAGAAACAGTTATTTGCTTAATTCCTCAATTTCCATGGGACTCTATGCAACCAATCATAAATCAGAGCTGTTTGAGGAAACTAAGCAAAGCAAAGATAACAAAGATTATTTCACATGTGGTGACCATATTGTTAACAAATTTCAAAATGTTTATTGAGATTAGAACTTTGCTGAGTGTTTCGACACTAATCTTGGGATGATGCACTAAAAAATCCTAGGTCTAGTTTGGAGAAGTGTGGTTCACAAAGTACATTATGCAAATTAGCCTAAAATATAAGTGGGCAGAGCTAAAATGTTCAAATTGAATATTGGTTTGTACTAATCCAAAGAATCAGAGGAAAGAGGATTTTTTTTCACAGTTCTTGAGATGTGTGTTTAAACATTAAAAGTTTTGAGTTTTCAGGTTGAGTAACAGGAGTTTTGCATGCTTTTATTATTTATTTATTTTTTTTATTTGAAAAATAAGGCAACTGATAAGCTTCAAGTGTGTTTTTACGCTACTTAATATCTCACTCTAAAACCAGGCATCCAAACAGGATGCTGTTTTCCTCGACATAAAGGCCTCGTGCACTCACTCACTGTCCTTCATCGCATTAACATTCCCAGGTTTTTTTTTTTTTATTTACAGACTTTCTTATGCGGCCCAGAACTTGCTCTTTTGTTGCATCCACTCTCTCTGAGTGCACGTAATGGCAAAAAAAAAAAAAAAGGAAAAAGAAATGCAACGCAAAGGAGGCACAAAAGGAGCTGGAAGAAAAGGAGCTCCCTCCGGCTCGCGTGGCTTTACGATGTACCCATGCAGCACTAAACTGTACTGTCCGTGCCCAATCAGGGACGTTTTTTTCTTTTTTTTCACCTCGTTCTTTCTAGCCTGTGGCCTCTCCGTCATCCATCATTTCTTCATCCACACTGGAGACCCCTTTTGTACTAATTGCTAGATTGCTACCAGATTTTCTACTTCACTTCCACCCTATAATTGAGGGACAATGATGGCGGAGGAGCTCGAGACTGGAGCACGCCAGGCCAAGGCCACAGATCAGAGATGACTCGAGGAGGTGTGTGTGTAGTAGTAGTAGCAGTGGTAGTAGTAGCAGTGGTAGTAGTAGCAGTAGTAGTAGTAGCAGTAGTAGTAGTAGCAGTGGTAGTAGTAGTAGTAGCAGTAGTAGTAGTAATAGTAGTAGTAGTAATAGTAGTGGCAGAATAGGTGAAAGTGGGGTTAGGATGCAATTTTGGATTGCAGTCCTGGATCTCACATGCTAGGGATGTATATGAATATGAATACGTTATTTGGAAAGAACAGATTATGTGCTCTAAAAGGATATAAACACAGCTACAAACAGGAGACACGCTATTCTTTTTTTTGCTGTTTTTTTTTTTTTTAGAAAGCTTGCCAGAATGATTCCCAGAGCATCTGATTGAGACTAGAGGTGTCTACCAGGACTGGAAGAAAAAATGTCTTGGGGGGTTTTTACTTTCAAGTAGGTGAGCGGTCAGATATTTTGGAAAATAGAACCAATTAAATTAGTTGGATAGAATATATCACAGGCAGATACACACAAAAAATAATAACTGTGCGAGTGGGATTTCATTTCAGTATTAAACAAATAAATAAATAAATAGCCTTGAGGTTTAGACCATGCATTACTTCAGGTTTAAATCAGATATCTGGAACACTAAATAGGTACAGGTACAAGACAGTGTCATTGAATTACACCCTTATGCCCCCCCCCCCCACACACACACACACACACACACATACACAGACACATACAAACACATACATTAGACATCAAACACACATTAAATCCTCACATTCAAGGTGAAACCAACATTCTAATCCATCCATCTCTTTAACCTGTTGAGAGCTGTGATGTCACACACAACAAGAACGATTTTACATACTGCTCAATAATTTACTAAATTTATATATTGCTCAATAATTTACAAATTGGTTGATCTAGAGAATTACTTGAAATCACATCTTGTCGCAGAGAAAGATTGCAAATCCACTCAGCTTCACAGTTTGGAACTGAATAAAAGATTTTCTTTTTTTTTTAATTTTTGTCTGAATTTTATTTATTTATGTTCTATAAATTTACTATAAATTTCAGCATTTATATATATATATATATATATATATATATATATTTTTTTTTTTTTTTTTTTTTTTAAATTGCATTAATTGGTTTAGATCACCTGACACACTTAAAACTGCAGTAGTTCCACAGCCACATCTGTGCTGAGAAATGAAATGCTGGTATTTTTATTGAATGCATCACAAACTCACTCTTAGGGTTAATATTACAAACACACACACACACACACACACACACACACACACACACAATGTTGCATTTTTTACACCAAAAACATCTTTAAAGCCCTAACTTCAACATCACAACTCAAAGTTCGGAGAACAGTCCACCCTCATCCCACCCCCTTCTTTCCGCTGCACTACAGTTCAGAAATGTTCACACACACACAGACACACCACTCACACACTCACACAGACGCGCGCCGTCGAGACAAAACAACTCGAGAGCCTTCTTTTAATTAGTGTGCACACTTTTTTGACGATGTAATTTGCCTCTTTTTTGTGTCTGGACGCACTGAGCACCTGCGACTCAGAAGAGGAATAGAGGTACCAGCATGGAGGAGATGTGTGTGGAAATGTGTGTGTTTCCAGGTGCTTACACACACACACACACACACACATACACACACAAAAGTGCCTGGACTTGCTGCGACTCAAAAGACACACTTCAGTTCAGCCATATCAAAACAACCTGCATGGGCCTTGGAGGCTGACCACACACATACACACACACACACACACACACACACACACACACACACTCCAACTAGGCCAAAGTGGGAGGTCAGACAGACAGATGGATGGACAGACAGAAACACAGACAGACTGTCACTCACAGAGAGATCAAGAAATGTACCTAAATTTTATCCCAGTTAATTAGTTTGCTTACCTTTCCAGCTAATGCTTTTTTTCTCAAGACCTAACCATAGACGTGCACACACACCTCCGAGGATCAGAACAGAAAGCCAGAGGAGAATCAGAGGAGAATCAGAGGAGAATCAGAGGAGAGCCCAAGCACCAGCACTAACGTTTCCTCACTCTGCCTGTCTGTGACTGAGTGTACAGGGAGCTGGGAATGCACTGGGCTATAGACTTTTTTGTCCAAGCCGTAGGTCTTTCTTTCTTTTCTTTTCTTTTTTGTGACTGAAGCAAGATTAGTTCATACAAAACTCAACAATACAGCACTGAAACCCATTGTTGATATTCAACATTTTTCACATAGCCGAACAGAATAGACAATACGGCAGCCTGGAAAGCATGGACCGGATTACATACCGATCGTATCACCGACCCTTTTTTTTTTTTTTTTTTTTTTTTTTTTTTTTTTTTTTTTTTTTTTTTTTTTTTTTTTTTTTTTTGCAAGAACGAGGCCCTGTAATCCGTCCCTTTTTTGTGGCGGTGAAGAAAATCAATATATGAGGACAGGGGAGGGATGAGAGGAGACTTTTTTCATATCCTAGCAGGACACAATAAACGTTTTTTTTTTTTTTTAACCCTCAATGTATCCAAAAAATTCAGGAACAAACATCTTGTGGATGCACTGCTAGTTCCACTGACAGAGATTTGGGGCTGTCAGGAATTTCCTGGAGCTTGTGGCACATCTGAAAGGTCTTTGAAACACAGGATAACTTTATATCAGAAAATATTCATAAATCTAGCAAATCTTTAAAATGATAGTGTAATAGTATTATTTTTTAAATGACAAGCATTGAGAAGGAAGTGGGGGAAAAACATCCAGGAAACCCCAAAAAATTAAATCTACTACCTCAGCTGCGTCACAACTACAAGTCCAAGATCCATAAAAAAAAAAAAAAAAAAAAAAAGATCCCACCTGTGCTCTGGATCCCCTCCATTGTTCCTACTCCAGCCTCCGTGTTTTCCCTCATTCCCTCCCTCCTCTAGGTAACCGCAGTGAGTGAGAGGATTGTTCCATCCTTTCCTTTTCATCACTTCTGCAATTGACCAATTGACAACTGATTGATGGTTATCTTTCCGCACCTACAAAAGGCAGAAATTACCATCACTAAAGCCACTTTACAGTACGGAGAGAAAAAAAAAACTTGAGAGTAAATTACATGTTGCTAAAACTCTCCTTCTCTGAGGCCCATACAATGGCAGGCAAACGGGAGAGAGAGAGAGAGAGAGGGAGTGAGAGAGAGAGAGAGAGAGAGGAGGGGAGACAAAAAAGGGGGAAAGTTTCCTTTTTGTCACTCCTGAGGCACTGTAGATTTGGCCCTTTTCCCTGCCAAGTGCACCCAGAGCTTGACAGCTTCTTTAAATGGCGAGGCACAAAAGCTGGTGAATGAGGAATGGTGCTGAGCGCCGTTTCTCCAGAAAGCACCATTATCCACATTGAAAACAGAGGAGAGCTTGTGAAAAACAGATAAGGTGTAAACGAATACAAGACAGGGCACTCCAAGGAAACTGGAGGAAGGGGTCCGGGGAGTGTTTGCAGTTGGCGGGGACTTTGAAATATCCATGTGAAATAATAATCCAATAATCCATGTGAAATAATAATCCAATAATCCATGTGAAAGTTAGCGAGAGTTTAGATTAGTGTTAACTCCAGCTTGTAATATACTCACACTATTAAATAGTAAATAATAATAAGTAAGTAAGTAATAGTAATAGTAAATTGATTATTTTCCTACTACAGCACATTCCAGAGTGTTGTATTCCTCTATACTACATCACTTTGTTAGCGATTACAATTTTTTTCATTCACTGCAGCATGTTACATTCATTTATAGTTACAATTATTGCTGTTGTGGAAAGACTGCTGTTCTCACGTACATTACTGCAGCTATAAACAGTCGTTCCCTCCCAAGCCTCTCTGTTTATCACTCTTGAAGTTAATAAAACATAAGAACACAGCTTGTCATGTCACCGAAAGACCGCAAAGCATAAACTTCACTGCTCTGAGAAACATATAAAACAAAATCATTTAAAAAAATACGACACTGACACTGAATGTTAAACATTTCCTCACAGAAAGTTTAATCATATCAACAAGTACACACATTTTTAATCTGTTTATGTGGAGCATCTACTGTGATTATAAAAACATATATTCATTTAAATGTCCATGCTCTTGACTGGTCCTTTATCTTTTCTGAGCGGATCTGATTGAGTCTTTGTGTCACACACCTGTCTGAATCGCTCATATCCGACACATTTCCACAGGATGATTCAGCGGAGACCTTCTCCTTCAGAGCTGCGGTTTCTCTTTTCTCTCCATCTTTTTTTGTGCTAAAAGGCCTGAGAAAGTACAAATGGTAGGAAAAAGGAGGAGGATGAGAGCAAGCAGTTGCCCAAAGTGTCTTTTTTCCTCTCTGTACTAAAAAAACCCCTTTCAGACTCTGTCATTCAGAAACAGATGGGGCCCAAACCTAGAAAGGCATCAACTTTGGAGGATAGTCGCCTTATTCAAGGGACGAGCATGAGCAGGATGAGTGTGCGTTCTCAGATGATATTTAAAGGCATCAATAAATAAAAATAATGGGTTTAATGGACACTGAATATTTTAAACACATCATCATCCTTGCCACATCCTCACTACAACAACACAATCCTCAGCACATCCTCAGCACCCTTGCCACGTCTTCACCATCCTCACAACATCCTCGTCAGCCCCACCATTCTCAAAACACGGTGAGCCCCAATACATCCTCATGATCCTTACCACATCTTCACTACATCCTCACCACATCCTCACCATATCGTCATGCTAACATCCCTACCATCCTCACCACATCATCATCCTCACCACAATGTCCTCACCATATTATCATACTCAAATCCTCAGCATCCTCACCACATCATCATCCTCACATTCTTACCATTCTCACTACATCATCATCCTCACAATATCCTTATCACATTATTATACTCACATCCTCACCATCCTCACCACATCATCATCCTCACCAAAATGTCCTCACCATATTATCATACTCACATCCTCACCATCCTCACAAGATCCTTACCACATTATCATACTCACATCCTCACCATCCTCACAATATCCTTACCACATTATCATACTCACCACATCCTCACAACATCCTCACCATGTCCTCATCATCCTCACCACATCCTCACCATCCTCACCACGTCCTCATCATGTCCTCATCAAATGCTCACTATCCTCATCACATCCTCAGCAGCCAAAACTGTCAAAATAAACATTGCCATGACAACTACTATCTAGTCATCATGAATATTAGCTATGTTAGTTAGTTAGTTAGTTAGTTAGCTAGCTTACCATGCAGGTTCTGTAGCTAAACGTTACTGGTTTCAACTGCAATGTGTGTCTGTCCTGAAGATGTCAGAAAACTTAGTTATTGTTTTACCTCTGAACATTATAAAGCGCCGACACTGGAGACTCCTTTCATAAATGTAAAATAAATGTCTCCTTACAGAAAATTTCCCCAAATCAAGATTTTTATTAATCGGTTTAAGTGGAGTGTCCGCCATACAAGTGAATGAAACTATACTCTTACTATAGAAACGATAACCTATTAGAACGAGTGCATTAATATAAACCTGTGATATTGCAGCTGCACTACTGTCAGAGCTGCTGTAATACAAAATTAGTCAACAGATTAATTTGACCAATCAGAATCCAGAATTCTACAGCACTATGGTGTAAAAGTTATTATTGAGCTTATTTACAAAATCTAATGATGATTTGCTCAGTAAGGCTTCAAAACGAGAAAAATACCACTGAACAGAGAAAAATGTGTGGGGGCGGGGTTTTGTTTTTTCGGGAAGGGGGGTTTGGGGGTGAGGTGGGGTGACAGAGGTATCATCGCAAGGTTTTCACCTGTCCACAGTAATTACAAACATACAGGTGTGATGAGGCGTGCGTGATGATGATGGTACTCCTTGATGTGTCTCTGGCTGATGTGAGATGAGAGGTTTTCAGCATGTTTCATTAATACAGCTCAGCAGGGAACTCTCCAAATGACATCAACAAACTGATAACGGATAAGAGACACTAGCCATGTCGTCATGCACCTCATGCTGGGCTTCTCCACCATGCCGCGGCCGCTTTAATTCTTCATTCATGCACCGAATACATAAATAGGTGCCTCCAGATTTTACCCTGATAATGACACTATTTTTAGAGCCCAATTGCTGCTTTAGGTTTCCATGGAAACCGTGCAGAAGAGCAAGTGTACACTGCCTGCATGGAGTCCTGAGCTAACATGGAGAAATAGATACAAAGAAAAAACAAAAAGAAAGAAAGAAAGAAGAGCAAAAAAAGCAATAAAAGAAAGAAGAAAAGTTTCAACAATGCTGCTGATTGGTCAGCTCCTGTAACACCCCTTATGACATCATCAGCTGGGAGTTGGAAGTGAAATTCTCCAACATTCTGTCAGTGTGTTTAATGGTAAAGTTTCACTCTTTAATCTGAAAGAGTTCTATAAAGTTTATAGAGTCTATAAAACCCTGAAATCCAAAGCACAGCACTCACTCAGAGTTCTGAATTCAGAGTTCATTCTCTACAGAGTGAATTCAGAATAAATAAAGAAAGAAGAAGAAGAAGAAGAAGAAGAAGAAGAAAATGATGGCTTATCAGGAAAAGGACACAATAATAATGACATTCTTTGTACATTTTGATATTTATTAATTCACCAGAAAGATAACCGTGTGTCATAGAGTGTCAGAAAGCAAATATGTGCGGGCATATTTTTACATCTTGGTGGGGACCAAATGTCCCCACAAATATAGGAATATATGACATTTGGCTGGTTCTCAAAAGGAAAAAATGCTTTTAAAAAATGTTCAGCTTTTACTTAAAAAAAATAATAATAAATAACTAAGAGAGCCAGGTCCTTATACGAATAGTAAGATAAGTGTGTGTGTGTGTGTGTGTGTGTGTGTGTGTGTGTGTGTGTGTGTGTGCGTGTGTGAGCATGCGCATGTGTGTTGGGGGGAGTTGGTTGGGTGGCGGATGGTGTCTGGCAGCTGAGCTCAAGGCCAACTATTGACAAACTGCTGAATGAGGCGAGAGATGAACAAGGAGAGGTCGGGCCTGTCTCTCCCATCCACACACACACACACACATAATCAAACAGCAGCTTTACTGAGAACACAAAGATACACTCCACTCCTACACTCTCCATCGATCAGCCACTTCTGCCTCCAGCAAAAAGGACTCGTTCTTGTGTCCTTCGGCACTGCTCCATTTAAACCCCAACAGCAACAGCCTTAAAGCAATTACAACTTTACTGAAGCTGCATCACCTTCATTACAAACACATCACTCGTACAGAGTGTCCCTATGCTGGGGTAAATAGTTCCAGAGTTATTAGACACTTCTGTGTTTAATGGTACAGAACATGTTGTCTGATTTTTCGCAAATAAAGATGTTCCTCAGGGTTCCATTGTAGGTCCTGTCCTAATTTCAATATATATATAAGATCAATTTTCTATAACAACAGCTGTAGTGCAGCTGCAAATCAGAGTTTTATATTAATGCACTTGTTCTAATATATTATCGTTTCTATAGTAACTCATTCACAGGGACTTGTACAGCAGTAACTCCACATAAATCAAACAAAAAACACTGTTTGTAATCATTGATATGGTGACGTTTTCTGTAAGGAGATGTTTGTTTAGCATTTATGGAAGGAGTCTCCAGTGTCATTTACATTTACATTTACAATTATAGCATTTGGCAGACACCTTATCCAGAGTGACTTACAATAGTGCTTTGAAGTCTATCAAAAATACATTCTGATATTGGCTCACTAGGTCACAAACTAGGAATACCATCAGTCCAAAACTCTGTTGGGAGGGGTTTTTTTTGTGTGTGTGTGTGTGTGTGTGTAAGTGCTAACTTAAGTATTTTATGAAGAGGTAAATCACAGAACAGAGAAGAGTCTCGATGCATGCCTTCCTTGTACCCTGAGAGATGGTGGGACCAGTTGAGCAGCGCTAGAGGACCGGAGAGAGTGTGGTGCCACGCGAGGTGTGATAAGTGCTTTGAGTGTCAGAGCTTTGTAACAGTCAGAGGTAAAGCTGTAACTTTAAGTTTTCCAACATCTTCAGGACAGAGGAGCTTACACTGAGGTTTTCATTAGCATGAAATGCTGTATGAATTTTTAATTCAACCTAAAGGCTTAGACAGGTCAAATATGCCTAATGTGACACTACACACGGAAAATGAAAATGAAAAAAGCTGAAGGAAAGAAAGTGATCAATTTTAAAAAGAAAAGACAATAAATTCTTTTTTGCATTAATCCTCTCTCTGACTTGTCTGTGTTCTGCTCACCACTGCAGCAAGTCGCTACACTGTACACATGAACACAAACCCAGCGCCCGCCCACACCATGGACCAAATTCTGAAACACTTACTGGAGACCAATCTCCAGTAACGGGGGTCACTCAAGAGCTGGCATTAGGACTCTGCACCACTACAGAGGAACTACTAGCTCTTCGTGAGCTGAACATAGCCACTGACACTCCTCTCACTAACCCCTGCCGGGACACCAAGTGCCTCCTTGCAAAGGTGATGGCGGATAACAATACTGAGGCCTTTTTTACACACTTTCAAGTGCATTGCTGCCAGCAAAGAATGGCCTGAGTGGGACTGGGCCCAGATCATCACCTACTTCCTCTCAGAGGAAGCCCAGTTGACCTAATACACCCTTCCACTGGGGGAAGCACCTGACTATGACACGCTCAAAGAAGAGATCCTGGTGCACTGTGGACTGTCCCCCACCAACACAGTGGCAGAGTTCCACAAGTGAGTCTACCGGGCTGGACGTCCTGCTGTGCACAAACAAGAGGTGGGCACAGCCAGAAAGGCAAGTGGGTCACCATGGATAAATTTCTGAAGGCTCTGCAGTTGGCATGCATTTCCCCGGCACCCCCAAAGAAATGGTTGAGGCATTGAGTGCACCCTGGCCACCCTGGTGATTGGCAGAGAAGAGCAAAGAGAGTTTTTCCCCAGTCCCTGCCAGGATAATACCTGCTGCCAAGGTCCAAGTCTCGAACCAGGCAGGTGAGTGGCCACTATTACTTGGATTAGTGCCTGAGCTTCCTGTAGTTCTATTTTTAGGAAAGACTGGCTGGGATTCCCCACGGACCCATCCACACCTGCAAAGGCCACCAGGACCAGGAGAAAACAAAGACAAATGTGGCAGAACCCGGCCCAGGTCCGGCCAGCATACCTGGCTCAAGGGGAGGACAGCGCCAATGCGGGAGCAGAGGGTGAATCTGATAGTAACATTAACCCAGTCTCTGCTGTGTTTCATCAGGCAATCCATGAGGGCAACTTTGGGCACAAGTAAAAGGAGGATGACTTCCTGAAGCACTGTTGGGGCAGGTGCTGCAAGTAGAAGGGGAAAATCAGCAGGCTGACCAGATGTCGCCTACCTCATACTGCATCATAAGAAGAGGGCTCTTCTACTACCACACCAAATGGCGAGGTCAAGCGTGCAACCTCCTGGTGGTGCCCCGTCCCAAGATCGAGCTCCTATGCACCTGGCCCATTCACACTCACTAGGCAGCCATCTGGGGGCACAGAAAACCTTGGAGAAGCTGAAGGACCGCTTCCACTGGCCAGGCATGGAAGCGAAGGTGCGGAACATCTGCCAACAATGCCCCCAGTGCCACTGCACTTCCCCCAACACACCTGCACCTGCTCCGCTTATCTCGCTCACCATCATCAACGTCTCCTTTTGGGATCTGGTAGGGCCGCTCCCAAAACCCACCCAGGGCCACAAGAACATACTGGTCACCCAGTATCCTGAGGCAGTCCCACTCCGAAAAGCCACCTCCCGGAACATAGCCAGGGAACTCGTCCTCCTCCTCAGCCATGTGGGGATCATACAGACATACAGAAATTTTAGGGGATTAAAATATTCTTAAATTGCAGTATCTGGAAAATCCTGCAGATTTTTTTTATCTGTTGCGTCATCCTGCTTTTCCATCACACTCTTGCTGTTTTAAAAATGCACAAAGTGATAAATACGAGAAATATGAATGCTTTTTGCAATAGTTATTGTTTTAAGGTTAAAAACTATTGAACATCTCGGTTGCATGCAATTACTTTCATTTCAAAATGAAAAACAATCAAATGTACACAGAGACCTCAGTAGTGTGGATGGATATGTTTGAGTGTTGGTTCCAGTTTAATTTTGGATTTAAAAACATGCAATAAAGGATCAAAGAAAATTTCTGCTTTTTATGACATCATCTCATCACTCATCTTTACAGTATTCCACAGGAAAAACATAATACTTCACACATCTTTTCACTAAAATTTAGAGTTCTACAGTTCGTTTTGGGGGGAAGGGATGGCAGCATGGGCAGGAGGGTGCAGATTACTACAGAGATCCTCACACAGAGTTGCTCGATCCAAACACGTTAGAGAGGAGGTGAAGCGGAAAAGCCATTTTTGTTTCACCCAGCGGGAAGCTGTTCATCACTCATTGCTTCCCTCAAACGCTTCTAGCACGGAAAAAATAATAAAACAAGCATGTGATTAGCTTGTCAAGTGGAGATCGTTATCTCTGTGGTGTGGTAGGCAGTAGGTGCGCTGGTTGGCTGGTCAATTAATTAAAATTCTGATTTAAAATAAAACTAACCATCATAATATTTCTACTAGGTGTAATTAAGAGAAAGACAATATTTTTATAAAGGTGGTTACATTTTTACAGGATCGTGGCTGAGGTTGATGATTCAAAATCACAATCATACCCTTAAGTCATACCCTTATTAATGCTCACTGACTGAGAATGCGGAGGAAAAGAGATAGTGATTTATATCAAGCAATTGTTTTACATTTAAAGAGTCATTCAATGAAACTAGAATTGGACCTAACACGGATCCCTGAGGTATGCCTTTAATTGAAACCCATAACTGTAGTCAAAAAATAAAAATACAAATAGCTCAGCCAGTTTTAAACACATGGTCCTGACCATTATTCAAATGTTCAAAAAGTAGAAATACTGTATATATTTATTTTTATTCAAATTACATAAACATATTGTGTGTAACAGAGAACATTCATAAACGAATTGCAGAATTCAGCTCTGGTTGAAGGTGTTCAGTTTTAGTGACAAAAATGAACTAAATCAACTAAATCTACAGGGTGTCCCAAAAGTCTCCATACATAGGGAAATGTTTCATACGTAGTTTATATATATATATATATATATATATATATATAAAGAAATGGCAATCATCATGGCAATTAATTGTATGGAGACTTTTGGGACACCCTGTAGAATAACACTAGCAAAAACCAGCTAGCTATTTTTTTTGTTTATAGAAGTTTCCTGATAAAAACAGAGTTGTTTCCCAGGGCTTGGAGCTCCACCTGATGGCAGGTGGAATGGGAAATAAGAGATGGTGAGAATCTGGAGAACATCATCACCACCTTAGTGCACCACCTAAACAAACACCAGGCATTTTAACACAAATCATTATTAATCTTCATTAGAGAAACTGAGCTAAGCAAAGAAAGTGTTTTGTGAGTTTAAAAATCAGCAATGTTTCATGTCTTAGTAAAGATTCAGAAAGAGTCACATAGGTGAAACAGTGGCTCAGTGAGTGTCCTGCTGCTCGTCAGTGTCTCCCCGGGGGAGGTGTGAGATTTCTCACGCAGTCTTGACACCTACCTGGAGCTTAATGACGCCTCCATGCCCCCGAGGCTCACACACTTATTTACATACAGCTCCACTGCAGGCTTACAGCTAGTGTACTATTGTAAAGCTTCACACTATGTCATGTTGGGAGAGAAAAACATGTAACCTACATTTATTTATTGAAGACGGCCATGTTTAACCACTCCAAATCTTTCTACCACACTGACCATGCTGACAATCAATACTTTAATTTTAATAGCTCAATTGTAATAATCATTAACAATAATCTGCATATGTCCATCTGTGATTTATGTTTTACAATCCATTTGATCATATTTAATTAAGTACACTGTAAACTCTTTGATCTACGAAAAAAGAAGAAGAAAGAAAGAAAGAAAGAAAGAAAGAACGAAAGAACGAAAGAAAGGGATGGCAGGAAGGAGAAAGAATAAAAAGGAAGGAGAAAAATAGAATAGAATAGAATAGAATAGAAAAAAAGAAAGTTAGAAAGAAAGAAAGAAACAAACAAACAAACAGAGGGATGGAGGAAGAAGGAATAAAAAGGAAGGAGAAAAAAATAGAAAAAAGAGAAAGAAACTAGATACAAACAAATATTAGAAAGAAAGAAAGAAAGAAAGAAAGAAAGAATGAAAGAAAGAAAGAAAGAAAGAGGTAAATATATATTTAAAATATTTGTTGCTTTTCTGTGCAGGTTAGTCAGGCACGTTTTTTTAACTTGTTAATTAAAAGTTTGTTCATTTTTAACATTTTAAAAATAGTTTCTTGGGCAGTTTCCTTGCGTAACATTAACAAGTGTTATTGCTAAATGTTGGTGCTAAATTCTAATGCTAAGTGCTAACGCTAAGTGTGGTGTGGGGATAGACTCAGTGTGAACAGGTGGATGGGAAGCTAATCTCCATGAAAATCTTTTACCCTTAACAGAGTAAAGTTTTCCTGCTCGGCTCTTCTCTCTCACACACCTCATTGTTGTGTTAGTATTAGCGTTACATGTTGTGATAATAGAGCTAATATGCTTAGCCTCTCCCATGCTAGCTCTGCCTTTTTGTCTCTGAGTCTCAGCAAATTAGTACAAATTGCTTGTTCGCTAAGTCACAGCCGAACCTGCAAAAAGACTTCCTAATCTGCTTCTGAGTGAGAACCCGGCGAGCAATTAGCCGAATTAGCCCTCGAGCTACGAGTTTAAAACAAAGGGATTTTCTCACAGTAAAAAAAAAAAACCCTGCGGTTTGGGCCATTGTGTTTCTGGAGGCACTTTTTCGAGATGCATCGTCAAAGTTTTCGACACCTCGGCTCAAGATTCCAGTGTAGGAGCAGCACAATGAGTGTGTGTGTGTGTGTGTGTGTGTTAGCATTGTAGGTTGAAGAATTTAGCACATTTAAGGAGCTTGTGTTCCAACAAAGGACCTCCTCATGATATTAACATCATCCTAAGAGCACTGACAAGATGCTTACAGGAACGCAGGAGTGTGACATCATAACCGTTAGTCCAGCGTGATACAGAGTTCCTGTATGAGTTCCTGTTACAGAATGTGTGACTGTGAATAATATGAAAGAGACTGAAGCTGAAGCTGCTGTTCATTTTGTATATAAAGTCTGGGTTATAGTAACTGATTTGTACTTTTTTTCTAATAATTTTGTACATTAATTCAATGTACAAGATTCTTTCAAATACAGCCAAGAAATGTAGCCTGCTAAAGTCATTTTTTTTTCTCCTTCTGTCTTTTCCTGTTCTTTTCTTTTCTTTCTTTTCTTTCCATTATTTTGTTCAGTGTATATATTGTATATATGTATATATTCTGTTTATGTACAAACATGAGTATGTTTTAAAAAAAATGTGTTTACATGTGTGCACTTCATCTAAAAAATGTTAAACCCTTAAGGGATTTTTACAAAAAATATTATACAGTCCAAAATATCAAAGTATTTTGTTTATGGCTAGTAAGGTTTCGTCAGTTAAGGCCAAGAAATGCAGCATATGAGAGATATGTCTTTTTCTTTTCTTTTGTGTCTTATCTGTTAATGAACATGGCGGGTTTTTTTTCTAAAACCTGTGCCCTATGTCTAAATTATATAATAAATTATTATAATAATTAAATTATATAATGTATATGTAACTTTATATAGCATAAATGCACACTATGTATAATAAATGTTTTCTATACAATACAATTACAGCATGTTATAAAGTATAATAACACAAAATGAGAAGAACACAAAATGTTTCTTATATGAATCTTATAGACTGTATTGTCTTGCCATCGTTTCAATAACATGCTGTATATTTTAACAGCACTCTGATGTACATATTTCGATTTTGTACATTTTTGTACATTTCAATATATATTTTTAATATCGTTTAAAATGTGATTGGTCATAATGAACATTATTACAAAATTATTCTGTGTATGTTTCTATGTACAAACATGTTTAAACAATTAGAAATCTTCTTTTGGTCGTCCCTCTGTAGAATCCTACAACAAAGGATTTTTCTATTAAAGGGTTCCTAAGATGTAGAAATATCCAGTGATCCCTTACAGAACCCTTTAAGAACCCATTTTACTAAGAATGTATGTTTCAACTGGGCAAGTGTGCGGTTCTGTCTTGGCAAATTCTTAGAAAAAAGGGTTCAAAGAACCCACAAAGTGTAAACTCCTCTGTCCTGAAGATGTAGGAAAACTTAAAGCTACAGCTTTCGCTCTGACTGTTACGAAGTGCTGACACTGGAGACTCCTTCCATAAATGTTAAAAATAAGCATTTCCTTACAGAAAACTTCACCACATCAACATCTGTTTAATCTGTTTATGTGGAGTATCCGCCACACAAGTTCCTGTGAATGAGCTGTTACTACAGAAATTATAACGGAGTAGAATGAGAGCATTTGCAGCATTGTAACAGTGCTGTGGTTTAAAAATAAATATAATAAATATGATATAAATTCACAGAAATGAAGAAGTGGAATTTGATGCCAATTTTCGCCTCACAGCTAGTTCGAGTCATATGAATACCCTCATGACTTCAGAAAGGATCATGGTCCAAGATAAATATGTACATTTCTGAAAGTCCAGATGTAGCTGTTCATACAAGACATCCAGTGGCCTGAAAAATACCTCACGCGCTGCTGTTTTCAACAAGGAACCATCATTCAGCGGTAAATTCCCGCCAGCTTCACAGAAAGGTTAGAAAAACACCTCAGCGTAAAAATATTTTGTCTAAGGCTGGACGTCATGCACTTTAAAAAAAAATGTAAGAACAACTACTTCAGGTTTTTGAGACACATATACAGTAATATACTGTAAATAAGATACAGGCAAATATAAAGTATATTAAGTAAGGAATAAAACACTTCAGGCCATGCGGTTATCGGAAACTAATCAACAGTGTTTTATTCCTCTTACACTACAGCAATTTGCCAATGATTATAATGTTTATTTATTAATAAACAACACGTAATACGTAATTTTTAACCATTTATTGTTACATCTAATGTCAATGTACATCTACAACAAATTAGCTCCTGTTCTTATTTACGTTATAGCAGCTATAAATAGTCCTTCCCTCAACAGCCACTCTTTTCTCTCTCTCTCTCTTGAACTTAATAAGGCAAAAAATTAAAACACAGCTTGGCACGTTAGACAGAAACCAGGAAGCATACAGAAACTCCTCTGTTCTAAAGATCTTGGAAAACGTCAAGTTACAGCTTTAGCTCTGACTATTGCAAAGCGCTGACACTGGAGACTCCTTCCATAAATGTTAAATAAACGTCTCCTTACAAAAAAACTTCACCATATCAACGCTTTTTAAACCTGGTTTAATCTGCGGAGCGTCCATTGTACAAGTACCTGCGAATGAGCTGTTGCCATAGCAACCATAACCTGTTAGAAGGAGTGCATTAATTATATATAGAAAATGGATCAACACATTATGATGAATCAGATTCAAGTAAATGCGTAGTATGCACTTTCTAAAATATGATGATATATTAATATACCAGAATCAGAAACATTATTTCCAGGTGAAATCTGCTACGAGATTTTACAAAGTATTTTTAAAGAGATTTAAAAAGCCGAGTTCTGTTTTGTTCTGATAGACTATTTAATGAAATCTATTTAATGCAATAATTCTAGCATTTTCCCCGACACTGCACTTTTATTTGGCATTTAATGTCATTCTCTTCGTAAGTGGAAAGGAGTAAGCAGATAGTGGGATGTACATGCATTCTTCACAGCATTTCTCTCGTTATTTAAATAAGGAGCACAGGGTTGAAGATGAATTCTCGTGCCAGGCCACCTGTATTTTGATGTGCAGGTTTATTCATCTGGTAAATGTAACAGAGTTAAATATCCTTTCCCTCATTTTCTCCTCCTGCCCTGATGTTTATAATCGGCCCATTCACCGCATACTGCAATATTACGGCTTTAGTCTGAGTAAGTTACAGAGCTGCACAGATTTCCATACGGGCTCCTCAGAGAGACTCGACCACATCTGTTACGCTGTAATAGCAAATATCTGTGGCGTGTCCGGACTCCATTTCCCTGGGTCTTTGATCAAGCATGGTGTGTAAGGTAATCATGCGCATTGTTGACCTGATCTAGAACCTGTCATTCCTTCTGTTAGTGTGTTTAGTCTATAAAGCAGCACATGTTCAGAGACGATGCACGGTCTGAGTTATCGAATTATGATAAAAAACGCAGACAATAAACACACACTGTATATACTACACATTGTTAATATGCATAAAGTATAATGAGTATAATATACCGCATGAGTATAATGCACAGGTGCAAAACAATTGGTATGAATCATTAACATGAACAACATTTGGTTTTAAAAGTGCTAGCAGCTAAAGTATGTTAAGTAGAAAAATACACTGATATTTCAGCCATTGATATATTAATATTATATTATATAGTAAATATTAATATAGTATATTGAATAGTTCCAGTTGTAGCATAAAAGATTTTTATGTCTATATTAATCCGTTCATTCTAATATGTTATCGTTTCCATAGTAACAGCTCATTCACAGGGGCTTGAATGACAGACACTCCACATAAAGTAAGCCTAATAATAAATGGGTTAGGGGAAAATGTTATTAATAAAGAAAAACCTTTGGTAAGGAGACGTTTATTTAACATTTATGGAAGGAGTCTCTTTGTAACAGTCAGAGCTAAAGCTTCAGGACAGAGGAGTTTACACTTTGAAGTTTCTCAGGAACATGAACAGTAACAAGCTGTGTTTTTTTTTTTTTTTTGTCTTATTAACTCCAAGAGAGAGAGAAAAAAGAGAGGCTGGTGAGCTGCTACCAACATTAATTGTAACTATAAATGGATAAAGAGTATAAAATGATGTTCGTTAATAAAAGAAAATTTCTAATTGTTGGCAAATTGCTACAGTATAAGAGGAAGAAGACGATTTAGGAAGTGCTTTTATAGGAAAACAATCAACTTCAGGGTGGTAACAGTAACTCTGCTTCATCACACCACCTGGCGTTGTGTGTTCAGACAATATTTCTTCTTCTGGTAACACTCAAAATGAGCAAATGCAAATGAGCATGATGAGCCAATGAATATGCAAATTATATGCATATAGTTATGTATACGACGTCATCTGGTGACTGCAAGCAAGTATGCGTTAGGTACTTTCCCCTGAATTAAATGTACTTACATGCATGTATCACTGGAATTATTCACTATAGCTCAAGGAGAAGAAGATCTCCAGCTATCCATGAGTTTATTATGAAAATCTGGCTTGTTTTTAATTACTGTGGAAAAAAAAAAAGCAAGTAGCACCACAGCTCACAGCTCAACACTTCAAACCCAGGTTCAATAATCAATTAGCACATCGATCAGGTCTAATGAAGGATCAATTGCAGGCTCTCCTGAGCTGTGGGCAAAAAAAAGCCTCCTTGATCCAAACGCTATCTTTGTTTATGCTGTCACAATGAAGGTTATCTCAGTGGGAGAACGGCAGCATCAGGTGACAGCTATTTCCCATGATGCTGCAAAAGCAGTCAAGCTGTCCATCAGGCTGTCAGCTGACCACCGTTTCCCATAATTCCCCATGCTGCCAGTCTTCCTCTCTGAAAGCCTCTATTATGTGCTGGTGTTGGGGAAGAGCTGCTCAGGCTTTGATAAGCTATCACGAGTCCCAGGTGAGCATCAGGAGTCGGGATAGAAGAAAAAAAAACGAAAGCCTGTCGTTATCGACCTGCGCCGATCACAGCTAAGGGTCTTTTAGCAAGTTTTAGGCTCTAAATACACGTTTTTGCACATCAACAGAATCAAACTCATCTAAAAGAGAAGCAATCCTTTTTGGGATTTTGTTAAAAGAAAATAAATAAATAAACTCAAAAAAAAAAAAAAAACCCTTTCCTTTTTGTGAAAGATGGTAGATACATTCAGCTATTCAAACTGAAATGCATCATGGGTGTTTTTACTTTCCAAACCTTGAAACCTTTTTCTAAAGATGCAACCAAAAAAATGTTTTGCTTTTTTATATATATATATATATATATATATATATATATATATATATATATATATATATATATATATATATATATATATATATATCACAGAGCATCAGAGCTACAGCTACAGAAGGCCCTTCAGCTGAGGAAAAAAAATCTGACAAGACACATTTTGGATTTAATTACGTGTGCAAGGATGCTTGCGCTGGGGGAAGAAAAGTGGAACTACCACCACCTTGTGTACACACACCTCCCTGCAGCGTGTGTGTGTGTGTGTGTGTGTGTGTGTGTGAAGGGGGATTATCTGGAAAATAAAACATGACACCAAACATGCCTCAGGCTGCTGAAGTGTGTTTATTCTGCACGCTGTGTCAAACTCTGACGCTATAATAAACTCTGACACTGGAACTTTTACACCGTTTCATTACACAAACCTGTCAGTATCTGTGTGTGTGTGTGTGTTTGTGTGTGTGTGTGTGTGTGTGTGTGTGTGTGTGTGTGTGTGTGTGTGTGTGTTCAGTGCAGGGAAAAGAAAATGGCACATTGTTTCATGGAGATAAAATTAATTGTCATTTGGTAACGGGTTTAGATTGATGAAGCGTGGTGCGAAACGTAATTCTGTGAGTTAAAATTTCACACAAAAGGGTGTCGGATGAACTACATTCAGGAGCAAATGACTGATTTTTTTTTGTGTGTGTGTGTGTGTGTGTGTGTGTGAAATTTTATTTCTGGAATTTTATTTTTTTTTATCTCAGTGCATCTCCTCCACGGTGTTCTGCCTAAAGCTGTGAAAGGTTGTTTGTTCTGCTAATTAACTTTATTACCCTGATAGCTCCCCACAGCCTTTTGACGAAAACAATTACCATTCTCTCTCTCTCTCTCTCTCTCTCTCTTTTCCACCACTGGCAGGAAGAGTATTAATTAGAAAACGGGGCCCGGGTCCGTGGCGCGTGAGCCTGCCATGTTTCCGGCGAGCCCTCGAGCCGCGGATAGCGTTACATTGTCAGCAGCAATTTAGCTCTCATCTGTCTCTGCTAATTATTGTCACATTCATCAAATTCATCAAGGAAAAGTGCTCTCAGAAGGATTGCATATTTGCAGTTAATATAGCATAAACTGGCATTAACCATCACCACATTTGGGATGATGAGAGGGACACAACTTATTCATCCCTAATTAGAGCAAGCTGGGTAATTAATTATACATTCCGCCTTATTACTTCAGAGTCCCAGATATTGTTTGCGGAAAAACTAGAGCGAGAGAGAGAGAGAGAGAGAGAGAGAGAGATGCAGCAGTGCCGGTGATGTGTTTTGTCACATGCTCTCTCCCATAATTCCCACCTGACAAACGTCCCCAAATCAGCGGGAAATTGCAACTTGTCATCCAGCAAATAAACTGCGGTAATAACTGATTAACGATCAGCACCTGTGACAGGTGTGTGGCAAAATGAGCTGCGGCAGGAAAAACAACGAGAATAAATCACTCCAAAGCCACGTTGGACTTGGGCTTTTTCACATTAATACTTGTTATTTAAACAAGTTTTTTTTTTTTTTAAGTAAAACTTCACTGTGAAACGCAGTAAATATGTTTATACTGAAATATCTGTCGTGTTTAGGTGATGATTTGTTACATGGTGCGGTATTTTGCTTACTGCTGTGAGAAGGTAGCGGTAATTAGCGGGGATGTTGTTGATGTTATTGATAGCGTCAGGTTTCACTTCTTTTCTTGCTTACTTTTCACGTTCCAGCGATGTGAAGCATCAAATTAATGCGAGATCCAGTGTAGAAGCAATCGCTGAACTCAGAGTCCCAGAATGCTATGCAGCTATGCAGCTATAGGACTCAGCTCGGCTAGTTAGCGATCTACGAGATGGCGAGTACGATGGCGTAGATGGTGGTTGCGTAAAGGTTTGAAAGCTGATCTGGTAGAGTCTACAGATGCGGAGGTGAAAGAGCTGGACAGACTAAAGGATTAAAGCATCGCTGCATTACTGCAGGCATTGTGGGTAATGTGGAAAATGTGGTGGAAGTGTTGATGAATGACGTCTAAACTAAAAAGCTCAGAATTTTATTACAAGATAAATGTTTGCGTCCAACATTTATCTTGTAATGAAAGTCTGAGCTTTTTGGTTTAAACCTCTTTGAAGATGTTATAATATGTTAATTATAAGCATTAATATAAATATTAAAGAGTTAATATTAATATAAGTCATTCAGATTGAATTCTTCCTTTAATTTCAGAGCTGATCTCCATTTATTTCATTGGAATTTACATAAATAAAAAAAAATTCTATACTTATCAGGTCATGTTTAAAAGAACCGTGTGTAATGTTTAGTGCCCTCTGCTTCATGTGAGATGAATTGCAATCACAAGCCGGCGTTAAAAAAAAGGTAAAATCCAGAACTTAAAGGTTCTTTGCTTTGTCCGTCTGGAGAAATACTACAACAGCTTGTTTCTCTTTCAGTGAGAGTTTCAGTAAAACCCCTTTAGTGAGCTAAAAGTACCTTTAAGTACCTTCTACTTTTTTTTTTTTTAAGGAAAAGGGGTGGAGTTTATTTCTGGGCCAGAAAAACCTAAACAAAATTTATAAAGCTATAAACTTAAAGCTTTAAATGAAGAAACTAGCGAGAGCCATTGCATTGATATATATTGTGAATTTGTTTTTGCAAAGTATCAGTGACATTGTGTGATTATTACAGGTCTAGAGATATGTCTAAACATTACAGACTGCACCTTTAATCGTTCCTGTAATTAAACAAGACATGAAGCACCTTCATTTCCCGGATTGTTAACAAAGTTTTATAGAACTGTTTTTCTGAGAGTGTACGCATATCTCACAAGTTGCCTTTTAAAGAAAGGGGGTGGAGCTCATTTCCGGGCCAGAAAAATGTAAACAGAAGTGTTAAATGAAGAAACTAGCGAGAGCCGGGTTTCTTAGAAAGCATCATTTTCTTAGAAAGTATCGATGAAACTGTGTGTTCATTACAGGTCTAGAGACACTTTTGTAGTTTATAGACAGCACCTTTAATCGCTCCTCTAACGAATCAGGATTTCTGTGGCCAAGATTAGTGAATAGATCAATATGACTCGGTTTTATCTCATTATCCACCTCATCGCACACATCACTCTTTAAAAATTGTTCTTCTAGGGTTCTTTAAGTGTACATTAGATCATTATGGGCGATTGGCGTCTTTTCTTTCTGAACATAGAAACCTTTCCTGAAGAACACTTACATTTCCTAAGACTGTACATTAAAGGGTTTTTTGTTTTGTTTTGTTTTGTTTTGTTTGTTCTTTGCTTATTTCTTTGGGGGAACCCTTTATGTTTCTACTGTGAACCCTAGCCCAGTGTGTTTTATCTTTCAGGAAAGGTAGACCCATCCTTCAAGAAAAAAAACTGAGGAACTAAGTACCAAGACAGTTTATCTAAGTGTCAGACAAAGAAAATAATGAGCAAAGAATTTGTGCTACACACTTACCCAGTTAATACACAGTCTCTTATTAGGATGAGAATGGCACGTGGGATTAGGATGAGAATTTTTAAGCGTTAAGGATCAATGAAGAACCCTTAAGTCTTCTAAATTTTCTAGCTATGTATATTAAAGGGTTCTTCGGTTGTCCCTGTGGGGAAACCTTTAAAGGTTCTATATAAAACCATACAGCAGAGCGTTTATCTTTCAGAAGAGGTTGCTGCAGGTACCTGGAACCACCCGTTCAAAAAACAACCCTTGAGGAACCTTTTTTTAAATTTTGTTTCAAAGAACATTGTGTTTGTCCCTGTGTGAGAACTTTAAAGGTTTTACGTATAATCCTACATATAATATTTTTTTAACCAGAGAGTGTTCCAGTTTGTTTGTTGTGTTTGACTGATTGACTGATTGTTGGGAAAATGCAAATCCTCTCCTCTTAAAAATAAATGGCATTATTATTAATTATATTTTCACAATTGTCACAACATAATTTTTAGCCAGAGAAATCAAAGGTTTTAAGAAATCAGTTTTATAATTATAATATTCGACTCACATGGAGAGTAAACTCTTTTTTCTTTGGGTTTTTTGTTTTTTAATGCAATCTATACATACTATACTATAATAATTTAAGCAATGAACTGTTCAGAGGCATAAAAACTTGATTTTCTACCATACAGTCCCTCAGTGATGCGCCCAAACCTTGCGCTCATGTATTAAGAGCAAGCAGCAAACTGACATTTCAATCAAGATGTGAAAACGAACAGGCAAAGTGCTACACGTCAAAGAGGATGAACGGAAAGAACACGGAGAAGCCTCTGAACATGGGCATCCCATCACATTCCGTAAGGATGTCAGATTAAAGGTAACATACGTGAGTCAATATTGGTACACAGTGACCCTGAGTCGCCTCCAAGCAAAAAACCATTAAGTCCAACATTTCTCCTGTGAGTGTTTATCACAGGAGAACGGCTTACACGTCCCCCGGAGCAGATATTGAAACTGATTACACAATGGAGGAATCGCACAGAGGGGACCGGCAGGTCGACCCCCGACAAATAGGAAGAGAAAATCTTAATCTGCAACAACAATGGCTGCTCTCTCGAAACCCTATCATTTTCACTTCTGCGCCGTCCGTCCTTCCGACTGCGAATGAAACCCGATGAGTGGATATGGTGCTGAAAATTGGATCAGAGCTAACACTGCTTCCTCTTTTTTTGTTCCCCCCATTCCTCTTTTTTTTTTTTTTTTTTATCAGCAGCTGCCAAAGGTCATCCGACATAATAGATGATGAGTTTAAACCCCATTTGCAATTTCCAATTTAGCCAAGGCCTCCAAACCCCACAGCGATAAGAGTTTCCTCCTGTCATGGCCTGTCACGAACATCACTGCGATCAGCATGAACTTGCAGCACAGGGAGAGAAAGCAAAGGGAGAGAGACGCCTATCGCCGAGAGGAGAGATAACGAAGCAAAGTTGGGAAGTTGGCAGGAAAATGCCATTTGTGGCATGCGATTGTGAAAATCAGCCCACTCTCAGCCCCACGCTCTGTTTCACGTTCATTTCCATTATATACATCAATCATTTATTTTATATCAATCATCACAAATTTAATGTTCAAATGGCCAAATGTGTGGAAGTCATCATTAAAACAACTGGAGCAGTAAATGAGGACGGTGTCATGAATGTCATGAAATCATTTTACTTTTCTTGTCAGAAAAGCAAAAAAAAAAAAAAAAAAAGGCAATGGCTTCCATTTCATTCGAACTCATTTTTAGGAAATTAATTATAAGCAATTAAAAGTGTACTATGTCATGTTAAAAAAAAAACTTTGGCACACATAAATGCAACACACAGCAAGTATTTTTCTTTTCTTTTTGCTGATTGCTGTACAAGGAAATCACCCACCGCTGTTTTTAACAGAGCATGGCAATAAAAAAAACAAAAAAACATTAAAATTGTCACAATATCCTGAGAAATGAAAACTATAATATGCCATATAATTAAACGTTTGGCTTACATGAATGCAACACATGGCAAGCAAAATCTCTTGAATTATTATTTTTTACTAGTAAATTCATTTGTTTTTGCTTATTTCAGATCATAAAAGCAAATTGTCTATAATTGGGGATTGTTTTATTCTTTGTCACATTTTCAATCTTTCATACCAGGATTACACACAGTTCAGACAATGCTGGAAGTTATTTTTATTATTATTAAATGCTGGAAGTTCCTTAATTATTAATTGTTGTACTAATATATTTCAGTGTGATTCCTTGTTTTTGTTTAATAAGAAATTGAAAAACCTTTCATTTTCAAGTAATGTATCTTTATACGTATATATTACCTATGACTGGGGATCGTTTTATTCTTTGTCTAATTTTTAATCCTTCATGTAAAGCGCTTGTAAAGGATTCAGGATGAAAAATGTTACATAATTTAGTAAGGAATAACACATGAAGAGTTACTGTTACCAGCTCAAAGTTGATTATTTTCCTATAAGTGCATAATTCAAAGTGTTTTATTCATCTTATAGCACAGCGATTTGCCGACAATGACATTTTTTCGATAATTAGCGAACAAAATGTCACAGTTTTTAACCATTCATAGTTATGTACTTTCAATGTTGTGGAACACTGCTGAAACTCGTTGGCTCCTGTTCTCACTGACGTTGTAGCAGCTAAGTTAGTACGACAAAAAAACGCAGCTTGTCATGTTCCTGAGAAACTGCAATGTGTAAACTCCTCTGTGCTGAAGATGTCAGAAAACTTAAAGTTACAGCTTTATCTCTTCTATAAATGTTAAATAAACACATTTCTCCTTACAGAAAACTTATATCAACGATTATACCGTTTTTTGTTTTTTTTTAAACGCCCATCTGGCGTACAAGTCCTGGTGAATAAGCTGTTACTATTGAAACAATAATGTATCAGAACAAGCACATTAATATAAACCTGTGATTTACAGCCAGAACTACAGTCAGAGCTGCTGTTATAGAAAATAAATCAACACCTTCTGATTGGAGAATTCCACAGTTCTGGGGTATAAAGATTATTATTATTATTATTATTATTATTATTATTATTATTGTGATGTTCAGACATTACAGCACTCACATTAGCTGTGGAAGTAAATAATGCTTGCTACGATGTTGTGTCACTCGATGTTTTATCCCTCGCTAACCTTTAATCGCTATATAACACGCCAGCCTGCTATGATACATTATCAAGGCATATTATCCTGTTCAGGCAGCTTCCAAACAACAGCAACAAAAAAAAAAAAAACAAGGCGCTCCATCAAATTCAATTTAGCGCTGGCAGAGGAGGACAGCTGAGAGAGGCTGCGAGGATGTGGCGAGAGGCGGCGAGAGGCGGCGAGAGGCAGCACTGAATGGCGAGAGGCACTCAGAGGCACTTGGCAAAGCGCTGCTGTGCCAGGCAAAGGGATGGAAATCACACAGAACAGCTGTGACTAATACCATCTTGTAAGTGCTATATAGCTCTGAAAGAAAAACCTTGGAGTGCTTTGGAACAATCCAGAGAAATAGAGGAGGAGGAGGAGGAGGAGGATTAGGAGGAGAAAATTCCCCTCAAAAATCAAAATGGCCGAGTGTTCTTTAACAGGACAAGGTGATGAACAATAACATCCAGGATTAATCTCTGCTTTGTTTTGCAAAAGATTTGCCAAAAATTGCAATAGATGTTAAACAAAATGACTATGATGGACATCTCTAGAAAACAAAAACTAGTACATTATTTACTAGAAAACGATCCTCAGCTAATATATGCTCAGCTAATATATCTTAAATAGTGGCAAACAACGAGTACACCTAGCAATGATTTTGTGTTTGAAAAAAAGAAGAAAAGACGAAGCTCAAGGATAAGGGCACAGCAGCCTTCGAATGCTGGGGGCAGAAAAAAAAAGGAGGGCAGAAAAAGGTCTCACTAAAGATCATGCAAATCCATTTACTTCCTTTGGCGAAGCAAGGAATAGAGTACTCTGTGTGTGTGTGTGTGTGTGTGTGTGTGTTAGAGAGAGAGAGAGAGAGAGAGAGAGAGAGAGACCCTCTCAGCCAGCTGAGCATAGACACTCTCCCTCGTCCTCCAATGGCAGGAACAATGTGGACGGAAGCAGTGAAACTCTGGGACGCATGACAAGCGTCTTCATCGGCACATTAATTGCTCAAATTGAAGCGGCGCCACATCTCTCCGAACTAGACGGAGCCGCGAGTTCCCTTTGATATGATAATGGCACGCTTCTTAGCCGAGGGAAAATGCAAATTGCAGCCGGTAATTTGGCGTTACGCACCTGCCAACATCACAGTCCAGAATCCACACTGGAGACTCCATAATCAGTTAGACAATATACCGTGAAACTCAGCCGTAACGATATCGTGGATGTTTCAAAAGTCCGCTCAGAAAAATTCATGCTTGAACACAGAAGAAGAGAAGAGCGATAATCTGTATATGGCATTAATGTTATAGAAACGTAACTTTCGGTGAACTCTTTTTTAATGTTAGTTAACTAGCTAGCAAGCCTTAACCAAACATTAACTTGTAGTCAGCTAACTTTCACACTAAGTTAACTAGCATGCTAGTGTTATTGAGATTGACAATTAATTGTGCAAGAAATGTAAACAAGATGTGCTGTCATTACATAATTATGATTTATATTTTAATTACACTTAAATATTTGGCGTGTTAACTAGGTAATGTGACACAGGCTGTTTAGTTACTTGATAAAGTACTTTTATTTTGAAAGACCTATAGCAGGACTTCCACCTAGTGTTAAATAGCCAATCAGGGACTTTAGCCAATCCTGCCAAAGGCTTCAATAGTACAGCCAGGGGTTTTGTCTAATCAGGGGCTTTACTAGTCCAGCCAGGGGCTTCATCCAATCAGAGTCTTCATCAGTTCAGTAAGGGGATTTGGCCAACTTTGTAGCCTGGGACTGCACCAGTCCAACCAGAGGATTTGGCCAGTCAGAAGCTTCAGGTCGTGATGTGGCACAATGTGCAAGCGGAGTGCCATGACTTCCCCAAAGTGCAATATTTTTGTATAACAGCATGGTCAGGAGTGTGTTATTCAGCATATACCACAGCGATTTGCCAATGATTACAAGGTTTCATTTATTAATGAATGACATGCCACATTTTTTAATAGTTTATAGTTAGATTTAATGTTGTGGAATGTTCGAGAGACCAGTTAGTTCCTGTTCTCACTTACGTTATAGCGCACCAGCCTCTCTCTCTCTCTCTCTCTCTCTCTCTCTCTCTCTCTCTCTCTTTCTCTCTCTCTCTCTCTCTCTCTCTCTCTCCGGAAAGCATAAACTCCTCTGTCTTGAAGACTTTCCTGAGCTGGGAAACTATGACTTTTACAAAGCGCTTAAAGATTCCTTCCATAACTGTTAAATAAATGTCTCCTAAAAAAAAAAGCGTCACCACATCAATGATGATACATTTTACTTTGTTACAAAGTATAACACATTTTATTATTAGTCTTAGATTATGTGGAGTGTCTGCCATACATGTCCCTGTGTATGAGCTGTTACTATAGAAACAATAACGTATTAGAATGAGTGCATTACAGCTGGAACTACTGTTTGAGCACATCTGAACACCTTCTGACCAATCAGAATCCAGAATTCAACAATGCATAGCTATAAGGATATATATATATTTTAGATATTTATTTTGGGCTAATTCATGAAAAATTCACCACCCACGTACCTTGCTAGCAAAACTTCACCACAGGCACTAACTTTTAAGTAGACATGTAATTGGGTCATTTTGACCCAAAGCAAAGAGCTTCCTGTGTGTAACTCCTGACTCAGAGCTGAACACAAGCACTGTTTCACTTGTTCACATTGCATCTCAGCAGTAAGGAATGCACAAGCTGCACACACACTCCTCTCCATACACTCAGGCTGTGTGTTCCGGGCACTGATGCTGCTGATGAAGTCATTGTAAACTCGGAGCTGAAAGTGTTGTCACGACGATACTGCTGGAACAGCCGTCCTTACAGGAAGCGGTTTGACTTAGTGGTCGAGTAGCTGTGCGTCACACTCCTACATGGATCAGTGACCTCACAGCTATGCAAAGGTCAACCGTGACTTTTACCCTCCCCTTCTGCTCCATTCAAGCCCCTCGCGTCACTTCATCCTGACCACAAACACACACACACACACACACACACACACACACACACACAGTGGGAGAGGCTAAAGTCACATCAAACACCTACACTTCAGTATGAAAGGGAAATCACGAGAAGCGTTTATTTTTAGAGTTGGCATTTTTTTTAAATGTGTACATGCAGCATTTATTACTTTAGTGACTAATCTTATTAACAAACAATTTTATTATTACGATGACAGTGTGGGTGTGGCACCTGAGCCTATCAGTCACAGTGAATGATGTGTGGGTGTGGCCTCTGTGTGTGTCAGTCCCAGTTAATGTCAGTGACAATGTGTCAGTGACAATAATGTAGGTGTGGCCTCTGTGTCTGCCAGTCTCAATGAAGGAGGTGTGGGTGTGGCCTCTGTGTCTGTCAGTCACAGTGAAGGAGGTGTGGCCTCTATACTTGTCAGTCACAGTGAAGGAGGTGTGGCCTCTATACTTGTCAGTCACAGTGAAGGGGGTGTGGCCTCTATACGTGTCAGTCACAGTGAAGGAGGTCTGGAGTCTGTGCTTTTCAGTCCCTGTGAAGGAGCCTGGGTGTGGCCTATTTGTCTGTCAGTCCCAGTGAAGGACCTGTAGGCATGGCATCTGTTCAATTAAGAGGGTGTGGGTGTGACCTCTGTATCACAGTGAAGGAGGTGTGGGTGTATCTGTATGTATACTAAGTTGAAAGATTCTGTATAATTTATTAATTATTTTTTTATTTTTTATGAATTCATTTCACTTCTGATGGTGGATTTGATTTGATCTCAGTGTACACACACTGATGGAGTTGATCTGAGTCACACAGCAGCTATAATATAATCCTGGTTAATAAAATAAAAATCAACCTGTCAGCATGGATATTTACACTCTATAATATAATTATTGGGTGTATGTTTCACACAAAGGTGGAAAATTACAGCTTGTGCTTTTTTCTGCAGCTATTCCCTTGTATTGGACAGGTAAGTGAAACATCTGGAAGCCTGAATCAGTAGCATTCAGTATGACTGATTGAGTGTGTAAGCTGTTTTTGGACCTGTTTTTGGATTTCTGGTCCTGTCCTGGTTCCTGAACACAGTGGCTTGGAGGGTTGGTTTGAATTTTGAAAAAAAAAAAAAAGTCTAGAATTCATTAACCTTCCCAACAACATTTGATGAAATAATATTTAAAAAAATCAAATGTTGCCATTGTAATTTTAAAAAAGTCTGATGAAGCGACGTGTCAGTATGACCCTACAGTGTGATGAGGAAATTGCCTAATTTATTTTATTTAGTGCTACATTGTTCTTATAAAACTTCCCTGAACTGATATTGTTTCACTCCTCGTCCCCCTTAACCGTTTTTTTTTTCCTCTGCTGGCACGATTAGAAAACGGTCGTTTCTGTCTCACTCTTGGGGCTGAAAGAGCTCCATTCAGTCGACTCTGACGGCTGGCATCGTGCCCCTTTCACTACCCCGACTCACTGTCACTCTGGAAGCAACAAATTGGTACATTCTCAGAATAATAATTAGCACAGCCATGAACATGCTATTGTTTCGGCTGCATAATGAGCAAACGGCCAGCGGGTCACGTGATCACCGTGCTCAGCCTCGGACAGGGGGGTTGGGGAGTAACAATAAACTAATCAAATAAATAAAGTAATAAAGAAAGGAACTGCACAAACAAGAAGATGCAAGGTTCACACTTATTTCCTGGTACAGCTTATTCATTCAATAATTCAATAATTTACATATTTACTTCCTTAGGTTTATTTATAGATACTTACAAATGCTATACGTATTTACATTTTGTACCTTGAATAATGTGGGATTTAGTTAGTCAGTTAGTTAGTTAGTTAATATTTTATGCATTTATACAGTATACGTTAGAATAGACCATTAATGTGGCCTTATTAGGTTAATTATAATGTGGTTTATTTTGCACAATTATGCAATATTTTGTACAATTTTGTACAAAAAAGGTCTTTTTATTTGTTTGTTTGTTTATTTATTTATTTATCAGTGAATCAGACTACATCCTACATGCGATTATGAACATTTAGAACTCTTATGAATTCTATGATTGTCCCTTTAACCTATCAGAAAGAGTCAGAACCCTTTTTGGAAGCTGAGTAACCTAAATTATTCAGTGAGCCCTTAAATAAAAAAACCCTTGAAGAACACTTTTCTAAGAGTGTGTGTATTAACTGGGTAAGTGTGCAGTACATACTCCAAATTATTGCTCATTATTTTATTCTTAACCCCTACAGCCTATCAGGAGTTTAACATTTAGCATCATTTTATTTGGTACACTCTTAGAAAAGGGTTTTTAAGGGTTCTTTAAGGCTTTATTGAAAATTTGGTTGGGGGATTTACCTATCTGGGACCTTTTCTGATAGGGAAACACACTTGTAGGATTTTACGTAGAACCTTGACCTTTGTCTCTCTCCCAGAGAGACAAACAAAGGATTCTTAAGGGTTTGTGAAGGGCTGTATTTCCCTGTTAGAAAATGTTCGAAGTGAAATATTCTTATGAAGCTAAGAATGTTTCAAAATCCAAATTTAGAATTCTTTTAGGGTTTGTTGGTTGTCCCTCTGAACCTTTAAAGTTTCTATGTAGAACTGTAAAACAGACACTTTTTTAGCAGGAAGGAACCATTTTTTGGAAGCTAGGAACCAAGAAACCCTGAAAGAACCCTTGAAGAAGTCCCTTTGTATATAAACCTATATGTATTAACTGGGTAAATGTATGGTACACACTCTAAATTATTGCTCATTATTCTCTTCTAGAGCGTGTCAGAAGTTTAACACTTCGCTTAATTGTACATGATTCTTTAAAGGCTCATTCTTTGCATAGTTAAGGGCTCTTAGCCTACTAAGAGGGTTCTGCTTGGAAGCACTCTGTTGTAGGGTTCTACATAGATCCTTTAAGGGTTCCTCCAGACAGGCAAACAAAGAACCATTAAGGGTTCAAAATTTTCTATAGACTGATGAGATGAAGATGTTGAAGTTGAAGGTTTTTTCTAGAACAGCAGCTCTGACAAGAGTGCAGCTACAGATCACAGGTGTATATTAATGCACTCGTTTTAATAGTTATTGTTTCTATAGTAACAGGGACATTCACAGGGACGTGTACGAAGGACCCTCCACATAAAAGCATTAAAAATCATTGATCAAGTCTCCAGTGCTTTGTAACAGTCAGAGGTAAAGCTGTAACTTTACGTTTTCTGACATGTTCAGGACAGGAGAGTTTGCGGGGGTTTTTTTTCTTTGCGGTTTCTTGGAGAATTTCTTGGAGAATTTGTCTTATCAAGTTAAAGAGAGAGAAAAAAGAGAGGCTGGTGAGGGAATGACTCTTTATAGCTGCTAAGTGAGAACAGGAATGTACAATTAATTTCAGTGTATTGTACCACTGGATGGAGCAACAAAAAAAAAAACCTGTGTATAAATGAATAAAAATGAATCCTTGTGATTTAATTTAAAAAACTAAGTTCATTTCTAAAGGAATTTACCAGTCCTAATACCGATCTTGGGAAATCTTCTGATATAGAATCTATGCCATTTCCTCATTTCCTCAATATTTTCGGACTCATTTCAGATTTACAATTACTAGTGATTGAAAAACTCCTCCGCTGCTGTACGCACACTTTCGTAACAAAGCATGATGGCTTTCTCTGCTAACCAGACCATGGTTTTGAGAGATGTCGCTAATTATTCCCCCATCCTGTACAACATCGGAGCTGTTTCCATGGTAATCTTTCTCTCCACATTTCTTCTTTCTCTTTAATGACACCAGTGACGGCTTTATGAAATCTCAAAACACTGCAGCGATTCTCACTGCTTTATTGCAAATGTAATCCATCTTTAGTTTTGCTAATGTTTGGCTAATGTTGCTAATAAAGTAGAATCTTATAGCCACCAGTTTAGCAGTTGTTCAGTGTCTCAAATAAGCTTGTTGGTGTGTTTTCTGACTCTGTACGGCACACTGTCACAGATTTAAACCTTTCTAAATCGTAACGTCAAATCATTTCCTCAGCGCAGAGTTTGGCGTCACTCCATGTCAGCATCCGACTCTGGTAGGAGGCGTGGCCTAAAGTGGTATTCGAAGTGGAGCTAAGCGCTCAGTGAGGTTTGAATACCACATCAGTATTCAGACCTCAGGCATAACCACAGACATAAGCGCTGTTCAGCACTATATGAGAGTTACGCATGTGGGGGCGGAGTTTGTCTAAAACAGAGCCGTGTCTCAGTTATGCTCGATTCTGACCTTGAACTTAAGCGCATTTTTCTCGTGTGATATCGGCTCGAGTGAGGAGGTCTATCAAGTCCAGTGCCGCTGTCTGATAAGTTGATGTAACCACAAAATATGAAATTCATGTTTTGTATGTAAATACACTCAAAAAATCATTTGAGGCTAATATTAAATATAAAAATATGACACAATTAATGAGTTTAAAGTGTCACTTCTTTAAAACATCCCTAAAAAAGAATTTGTGTTACCTAGAGGACATTGAAGAATTGACGTATGTTAATCAGAGACATTTTTATGGATAAAATTATGAATGAACTTCAATTTAGCTGCACACGTACTATATGAGTCAGCTTATCCTTCAAGCTATGGGCACATTTTCTTTACAGGAGAGCACATCAAATTAACACAAGCATTGGAATTTTTTATTAAAAAAAAAAATCTAAATATTAAAATGTATAAATTTTTTTTTTATTAAAATCAAAATTAAAAGTGTAATAAATTCACCTACATCCAAGCCACATTACAATTTCATGACCTCAGTTTAGTATCTCATGGCTTCAGTTGTGTGCACAAGTAACTGTTGGAGCACCACAATATAAAAAAATAAGAAAATGTAAAATATTATAATGTGCTGGATCAAGTGCTATTTTATTCACTGCTTAATAATGAGTGTGGAATCCATAATGTTAGATTAAAGCAGGGATTAATGTGATAATTACAGTAATAATTATTCATGCAGCAATATATTGGCAATATACTAGATTTATTTCAATCATATTAGTCTTATTATTTTTCATTTTTACATTGTCTCTTGCTTTTATCTTACATCATATTATGTTTGACAGAAAAAAACTTGTCAGGTTTAAAGATGAGTGCTTGTGTTTTAATGGTGGTGGTGTAGACGCTACTGAAAAACCCTGTCTCAGATGAATAATCTGGCAACCTCAGAGCCATGAAATACACACAGGTGATTTTAATAATCTGAATTTCTTACCCACAAAATCAATTTAAGCAGGTGCATAGCTTGACTCGGAATACTCATACCTTTCCCAAAATAGATATTGTTGTACTCTTTGGACTCTTAATGCAGCCAGGAGTTTGTAAATTAAAAGTGAATATATACAAATATTTCACCGTATTTTACTATTACACAGTAATAAAGAGCCAAATGAGTTTGTTTAGAGAAAGTGCAGTCACGAACAATAAGTGCGATGATAGAAATCAAGCCCAGTATGTTGCCTAATTAGTGTCAGATTAGT
>CM040985.1:11708163-11757431 GCA_022985145.1 Pangasius djambal
GCTCCGTCACGCTCCATAAGAGACAGCCAAGAGGTCTGTGACATCCCACTAAAAAAAAAAAAAAAAACACCTTTAAAAAAAAAGAAAAAGAGAATGAAAGAGTTTATGGGGCAGAGATCAAAAATAAGTGCTGCTCTACAACATGCTGAGTCTTGAGGTGAAAAAAAAATAACAATGATTTCACATTCTTTAATTTTCCGAGTAAAATGGACAGCCATTTTCGGGGGTCGAATAATTGTTTGAACCGAGGATTTTATCATTAATCCGAGAGGGCTGGCGGATCCGGGGTCACGCTGGGGGTTGATTAGGTACGAGACGCACAAAGCTCTGCTCACTCGACGCCGCTGAAAAGAAGCAAGTAATTTAGATTCAGGATTGGTCCAGGGGGCCGCCAAGGCTCGCTCCATTACCAGCCATTTTCAATTTCAGCCGCACAATAAACATCAGCCTTGCCTCACCGTGGAAATTAGAGCATTTGATAATGCACAGGAGAGAGGTGAGACTCGACAGGCTGACACAACCTCAACAGCGAAACAGCCTTGAGATCGGCCTCATGTTTGACTCGCAGTTTTCATAGCATTTGGATTTTTTTTCTCTCTCTCTGAGAGTGAAGAGATGCACGAGGCCTTGACTTCATCTTTTAAAACTCGTAGATAATGGAAATGAAACATTATGCGTACTTATACACACATATACACACATATACTTATACACATACTCTCTTATACACACTCTCATATATCCTATATACACACTGTGTAGCCTTAAAGTATAAAGTGTAGCCTTGTAATGCACTGAATTGTGACATTTCTTTGAGTATAAAACTCTTCATCACAGACACAAACACACAATCACACACACACACCCACACACACCTCAACCAACCAAATGCCAATAAACACCCAAATAACTACCTCCCCATGTCACACATTGTGTGGGGTTTGGGGTGGTGTTAGGGCTGTGGCAGAGTTTGCGGTGGGATTATGGCTGAGAAGAGGTTTGGGGGCGGAGTTATGGCTGAGGTGGGGTTTGGGGCAGGGTTTGAAGCAAGGTTAGGACTGACACAAGGTTTGGAGAGGGGGTTAGGGTTTTGAGGAGCATTTGGAGAAAGGATAGGTATGGATAGGTAAGAAGAGCTTTGAGCAGGGTTAGGACTGAGGCAGAGTTTTGGGTGGGGTTATGGCTAAGGTGGGGTGTGGGGTGTGGGGTTTGGGGTGGAGTTAGGCCTGAGGCAGGGTTTAGGGCAGGGTATCATTCTGTAGTTCAGATTGTGTTGCTTGGCATAAACTGCCTGTCACTGTGTGTTACGCTTATAGAATTGTGTTAATTTTGCATGTTTATTTTGTTAATAAGGATTTATGGATTTAAGGATTTTTGGATTGCATTACTATCAACACACTGTGTAACTGTGTTCAGCATAAACTGTGTTTATTCTCTATGTATTGTGTAATTTTATATTCATAAATCTCTAAGACATATTAGCAAAAGAACTTTCATGCTGTCATTTTTTTTTTCTTGAAGCTGGTAAAACAGCTTCCTGTATTCGGGGAGGGAGAGAAAAGAAATTCAAACTCTGGGAATTCACACAAACCACTTTATCAGTGGCGTAAAATCAATAACGGCAGCAAGAGAGCAATTCTCTCCTGCCTTTCCCACCTCCTGGATCTGACGGGAGGAAAAAAGCTGCCCGTAAATGAATTTTATCAGCATGAAAACAAAGTGACTACCTGAACAAAGTCCATTTTTCAGTCAACACTTCAATCGAGTTCAGTGAGCTGAGAGAAGCCACTCGATCCTTTCCAGTAAATAGGACTGATGGAAAAATGGACACACACACACACACACACTAAGTGCTCTCTGAAATATGAAATAATATCTGATGCTTTAATGCACATAGACACTGAGCCTGAGATCATTTAAAAGCATGAATTATGAACGATACATTTATTTCTAAAATATTCCTTCTATTTTTGATGTATCATTGCTTTTTTCGTTACTTTGTGAGGTCTTTTCCTCTTTGATGCTGTTAAAGGAACCGTTTGTAATATTTAAAGCCTTTGCTTCCTGTAATTTATGCTTCATAAGCAGTACAGCTTTGTTCCTACTGAGGTAGCTGAAAAACTTAAAAGTACACTAGCTGGATTTATTTCCTGGCCCTATTGCAGATCACATTTTTCAAAAGTGTCTTTTGAAATGATATGATTATTACAGATCGAGATTTTTTTTTTTAATTAGAGACTGCACCTGTAAAGTTCAATTTCAGGATTTTAAAATAAATCACTGATATGGTGAAATTTTCTGTAAGGAGAAATGTGTATATTTAACATTCGCGGAAGGCGTCTCCAGCGCCATTGCTTTAACAGTCAGAGGTAAAGCTGTAACTTTAAGTTTTCTGTCATCTTCTGGACAGAGGAGTTTACACTTTGCAGTTTCTCGGTAATGTGACCGTCTGCATTTTTTTTTGTTTTGTTTTGTTTTGTTTACTTCAAATGAGGGAAGAAACAGTGAGGGAACGACTGTTTATAGCTGCTATAATGTAAGTGAGAACAGGAAGTAACTTGTTTAACTAACATTACATGTAACTATAAACAGATAAAAAGTAGGATGCGTTTCAATAAATAAAAAAAAAATAATCTCCAGAATTTGGACTCCGTATCATCTCTTTCTATTATTTATTCTTATTTTGTGCTATTTTATTTGTTCTAGTGGTGATTATACTTAACTTGCACTTGAAATGGATAAGCCTTGTTTATTTCCCTCATCGCAGCATTTCTTACTCTTTTGTCTTTCCTTCTTTCGTCTTGTCCAAAGATGATTAAAAAGTCTTGACTGCGGTTCTTGAAGTGTTTTGGGTAATTGAACAAGCTCAAAGATGTTTTATGCGAGGTTTTACCACAGTATCATCAGCTCGGCAGTGTTTACACACACTAATAACAAGTCCTGTCATGCGGAATACACTTTTGGATTTATCATAATCTCTTTCACTCTCTCTTTCTTTCTCTCTCTCTCTCTCTCTCTGGTCTGTATTTGTGTAGAAAACACAGGATTCCTTTTTTTCCCCCAGTAATTGCCTCTGTTAATTCAACAAGACGAGATTGGTATTTCTGGGATTTGGAATGTAAAGATTTGTCAAAGCCTTGAGTTCTCCAAAGAAACTTGAAACAAGGGCAAAAAAACAAAAACACAGCCTGTGTGATTCTGATAAAACATAAGAATCTTAGTTTTAACCCAGCTTGCGATGATTCTCTCTTTTCTATAGGTCCTCAGATATTTCGCTAATCTTCTGCCGTTTTTGAGACTCGGGTGACATTGTGGCTTCACCACGAGCGACTGGAGGACATTAAAGGCATTCACAAGAGTTACAGAAGAGGAGAGGAAAAAAAGCTGCTGTTTTGTGATGAAGCAGAGTTACTGTAACCATACCAAAGTTGATATTTTTCTGTATCAGCACATGCGTTATGTCACACCAATTTGCCAGTGGCTACAATGTTTTAGTTATTAAAGAACCACACGTCACATTACATTTAATGATCCTGAAACAAGTTATTTCCTGTTCTCACTTATGTTACAGCAGCTATACCCTCACCAGCCTCTCATCTCTTTCTCTCTCTCTCTCTCTCTCTCTCTCTCTCTCTCTCCACAAAGCTTAAACTCCTTCGTCCTGAAGACATCGAAAAACTTAAAGTTACAGCTTTACCTCTGACTGTTACAAAGTGCTGACACTGGAGACTCCTTCCATACATGTGAAATCAACATCTCCTTACAGCTCCTTACTTCGCCATATCAACGACTTTTTAAATCAGTTTATGTGGAGTGTCTGCTGTACAAGTCCCTTTGAAAGAGCTGTTACTACAGAAATAATAATATATTAGCATGAGCGTATTGATATAAAGATTAATAACATCATATCGCACGTCCCTGCTTTATCACAACGGGCATTTTTGATTTCACACCGGATGTTCTTCTGAAGCAGTTTTTAGATGCCTGTGAGAGGCGTGTCACATTCAAGCCCACGCCCCTCGCTACCCTTGTTTCCCATTTTGTCCCTACTTTTTTTTTTCCACTCGTACATGTGAGTGAAGCGTAAATGCCATACAAATCATATTTTCACACTTTCTGTATGTTGTCAACTTTTTGTAAAAGGATCAATCTATAGAGAAGTCATGATTGTGCAACTTTTAGATTTATAGAAAAGTTTTTCTGTGGAAGTCATACTCATGATAATATTTAAAAGAAGAAAGACAAATAGGCTGTTTATTCTCTAGCCTCTCGTGTAACATTCTTATTGAGACATGTTCTAAACACAGCTTGCTAAACTTGAGCTTTGATTGCTATGATTGTACATTTGGGCATTATTTTTCATGCTTCGAATGATGCGCGCTTGTTATGCCATTTAGGGTGTTTGTGGTCAGAATGGAGCTTTGGGTTGGTGGACATTAAATGTCCTTTAGAAATACTTGAAATTAGTCTCTGACTCTTCCACCGGTTTCTCTAGTACTTTCTTAATGTTTGCTTTGCAATTTAGTCCCTTTTATTTCCACAATACACAAATGTGTACTCTCAGAAGCTTCCTGAAATTTCTGCACGGTTTTATTGCTGTTCCGTTTCATCCAATGATGTTCAGCGTTTCCATGAAAAGCCCAATCTGTCCCTCAAGTGCAGATAAAAAAAAAAACACCACCATCGTTTTACTGCTTTTTTAATTCCTCTTCCACGTCACTCGGGCCATGTTCCAATCCACCGCCATTATGCTCGCATTTCTTTTCCTCCACACCTGTTAGTCTCACACAGATGTGAAGCTAGTGAGATGCAAAACAATCCGAGATAGGATTGAAACAATTACGGACAATTTCAGGAGGAAAAAAGGGCCATCTGCTGTATGCATTACCTCTATTGAAACAAGGCTTTTGTAGCCTGCCAGCTTCATTTTTTTATGAAGGGTCTCATGAAATATGTATATTTTCATAAACTGTCAAGTGTCTTTAAGGTAAGATGAAGGAGGTAGATTTGGTTTGGTTTGGAAAGTCTCTAGAAAAATCATCAAATGAAGCACAATTAGATCATCTCATGATAGACACTGAGAAGTCCCTCTATAGGATGCAGAAATGTGAGAGCTCCTCCACCACCGGAGCTGATTACACATTTCAGGCCACGCTAATCATTCCGTTACACGCCAAATCACAACTTAGCGCTGCACCGTGCAAAATTATGCATGGATATGATAAGATCACGAGAGAAGATATCAAACCAGAGCCTGGTGGCTGGAAGAATATTTTAAAAATTATTCCTAAAGAAAAAAATATTTTATTAGTTCACTTTATTTTGGATGCCACGAATAGCAAAGTTATGTAAAATATATAAGTGGTAGCCTATTAAATATTAAGTATGGTGGATGTGTGTAAAAAACTATTCAGAGTAAAGCACCTGTTAGCATTATTAGCAGACTTGCTAACCTCCATCCTCCTCCAACATTTTAAATATAACATTTTAAATTACCCCTATTTCACAAGATAATAATATTTAATATTTTGAGGAAGGATAACACATTACATCACAAACTCATAAGTAAAATAAAGACATGTAATACAGATGTAAAGCAAGCAATCATTACATCAATTAAACCACACAAATCCTAGGCTTACAGTTGAGTGCAAAAGTTTCTATGCCTCTGATTAATTGAGGAAGTTTAAGAAAATCAATCACTGATCCCCATTGTTTCACAATCACCAATCACTGATCCCCATAGCTCCCAATGACCAATCACAGATCATCATTGCTCCCAATGACCAATCACTGATCCCCATTGCTCCCCAAGGACAAATCAATGATTTGACATTGGTCCCAACAACCAATCACTGATCACCATTGTTCTGAAAGACTCATCACTGATCCCCATTGCTCCCAATGACCAATCACTGATCAACATTGTTCCGAAAGACCTATCACTGATCACCATCATTTGTTCACCAGCACAATTCTTTGTTCTTTGTATAAAACTCTCTTCTTGGCAATATATACTGTAATAATATGCAAGAGTACAGGCCTATCCTAAAGAATTATTTTGTTATGATTGTTGTCATGGTTACCTATGTACATATATTAAAATATTGGACACATTACACGTGTCCATTATGATCTGTTGCTGAAAAGTTGTTTCTCACATTTCTCGGTTCAATCTGAAGGAATCTGGATCTCTCCATGACATGGCTGCTGGTCGGTGGAGAATCCGTCACGCTCCCTGAGCAAAGCCTCATGGGAAATGATGGACTCTGCTCTACATCACTGAACCCTTTTTCATCGATGTCCAGACCTCCTCAGATCGATCTCAGTGCCACACACCTCAATCAGACCAATAATTAATTTCATATCTCGGACTGCAAACATCCTCTGACTGTGGATGTCTGGGTGTTTGAAGCGGTATAATTTAGCTGGCGACACTATCGGCTCAGAGTTTAGCACCTTTGCTAAATTGGATGCATTGGTGTGGAAGAAGAGGCTGAGCTTCCTTTCAGGAGCATCTCAAAGCACGAGGGATCAGCAGATTGAGTCTTTCATGGCAGAGTGTGTGGGACGGGGATGTATCTGTGTGTAACGTTGGGTCACAGATACAGGAAGTGTTGATTAGCTGTGTGAATCGTTCACCTCTGGGCTTCACTTTTTTCACTCACCGTCATGGTTCATGGTTTCATTTTCATCAAATAGTGGACTTTGGTTGTAAAGAAGCCAAAACTATCAACATCTAATCACTACTAATAACACTTAAAAAAAAAAGGTAGGGTTGAGAGTTAGGATCAGAGTCAGAGATAAAGCTGTAACTTTACGTTTTCCTACATCTTCAGGACAGAGGAGTTTTCGCTTTGCAGTTTCTCAGTAACATCACAAGCTGCAATTTTTTGTCATATAAACTTCAAGAGAGAAAAGATAGAGAGGCTGGTGAAGGAACAACTGTTTAAACATACTGTTTAAAGCTGTAACATTAAGTTTCCGATATGCTGTTCTGTGGGTTCTCTATAACATGACAAGCATGCATGGCTCTGTCTTACAAGCCTCAAGAGAAAACAGTTGTTTGTAGCTGCTATAACGTAAGCACGAACAGGAAATAACTTGTTTTGCTGACATTCCATAACAGGTAATAAATGTGTCATTCTATAATAAATAAAAAAAATAGTAATCATTGGAAAATTGCTGTGGCATAAGAGGAATAAAACATTTGGGGACGTGCTGTTATATGAGAATACAACAGTAACTGCGCTTCATCACACCACACCACCGCTCATTATACGCTCAATTAATAATAATCAACCCGGCATTGACGTTACCTCTCTAGCACTAGCTACGAACTTTGCTAGCTAAAGTTATAATGCAACAGTGGCCACACAAGTTCTGCCCCTTCTGCAAAAATTGCCCAGTGTTCCAGACTCTCGGTGGTTCTAAGAAATTATTATTACTGATGCACTACATTTTACTGATTTTCCCACATTAAAATGGTTCACACTCCACATAGGCACACGATTTGAGACTAAAGTGTCGGGCTTACGATTGCTCTCCCACCAGTGTGAAGAATAATTAAGTATGTTATTTTTCGAGCCAAAACCGTAATTTCCATATTTCATTATTCATGAGCTTCGCTGGCAACGAGTCTCACCCATGCAGGTTACAGTAAGCATCTGCTGCAGCAGATTAAGCTAAGAAAACCCGTCATTATCCCCACACACACACACACACATACACACCACACGTTCATTTCCATGCGTGGTTGCATTGTAGATATTTCTCCCCACCCCCCATCTGAATGTATCACATTGAAAGAGCATTAAAGCAGAAGCGTGTGAATACGTGCCATTCATTGCTCATTGTTCACGCCAAGGTAAGTGGAGTAACCTTTCGACTCTAATCACTGCTCCAAGAGCACAGAGAGCGAGAGGAGTGGAGGAAAAAAATAAAAACGAGTGTACAAATCCAGCAGATGCTCCCTTTTGCATGTAAGATAGTGTGTGCAAGGGAGCAAGGCTAATTCTCTCTCTCACTGTCTTTTTTTTTCTCGGAAATCAAATTAGAGAAGTGCAGCAAGCAAAACATGTAAACTCCTTCATGCTTCTTCATGGCTGTGTTCGAGAGAAGCATATCTCTCCACTCTATTGTGTAAGAGCTGCGAGCAAAAAACACAAAACACACCCACAAATCAGCATTAACACACTTGTCATACTGACCACACACACAAAAGTGTCCTTCTGCCCACTTTTATGTCAGGTTCGTAAGGACTAGTATGAACATTTCCCATTTATTTAATGCGCAGTTTATTAAATAAGCCAATATCAAGCAATATGTCAGTGTATAAATATAAAGTATGTGTCAAGAAAGGAAATGATTAATGTGCATAAATATTATATCAATCCACTCATACACTGTTGTCTCCTAAAGTCTCATCAAATTCTAGAGTCTATTTACTGCAAACATGCTTCAGTTACATTTGGTTCGTAAGAATGTTCTAGGACTGCCAATAATTTTGACACATGTGGTTTCAAATATATAATTATATTTAATTATATTCAGTGAAAGATAACCTAATTATCCATAGAGATTTTAATAACTTTTTTTTTACTGATTTGCCTCAAAGGGTGCCAATAATTCTGGAGCTGAAAGTACATAACATTGAAAAAAAACCTTAAACACCTGTAATTTACATGCGTGCTAAAATACAGAACGTGTATGCAAAATAAGAAAAAGAAACATTAAGGATGTGGCTTAGAGTTCATACTGTATGTGGGAACAAAGACACACCTACCTGTCCCACTCAAAGACACGCCCATCTGTCCCACTGACACACCCACCAGTTTCACCCACCACACCCACCACACCCAAACCTGCCCTCTGTACCACACAAAGACACTCCCACCTGTCCCACTCAAATACACAGCCCTATCTCCAAATAAAAGGACACACCCACCTGTCCCACTCAAAGACACACCCACCAGTTTCATTCAAAGACACTCCCATCTGTCCCACTCAAATACACAGCCCTATCTCCAAATAAAAGGACACACCCACCTGTCCCGCACAAAGACACACCCACCAGTTTAATTCTAATACACGCCCATCTGTCCCACTCAAATACACGGCCCTATCTCCAAATAAAAGGACACACCCACCTGTCCCACCCAAAGATATGCCCACCTGTCCCACTCAAATACACAGCCCTATCTCCAAATAAAAGGACACACCCACCTGTCCCACTCAAAGACACACCCACCAGTTTCATTCTAATACACGCCCATCTGTCCCACTCAAATACACAGCCATATCTTCCAAATAAAAGGACACACCCACCTGTCCCGCACAAAGACACACCCACCAGTTTAATTCTAATACACGCCCACCTGTCCCATCAAATACACAGCCATATCTCCAAATAAAAGGACACACCCACCTGTCCCACTCAAAGACACACCCACCAGTTTCATTCAAAGACACTCCCACCTATCCCACTCAAATACACAGCCCTATCTCCAAATAAAAGGACACACCCACCTGTCCCGCACAAAGACACACCCACCAGTTTAATTCTAATACACGCCCATCTGTCCCACTCAAATACACGGCCCTATCTCCAAATAAAAGGACACACCCACCTGTCCCACCCAAAGATATGCCCACCTGTCCCACTCAAATACACAGCCATATCTCCAAATAAAAGGACACACCCACCTGTCCCACCCAAAGATATGCCCATTTGTCTCACTTATAGACACACCCACCAGTCCCCCTAAAAGAAACACCCATTCGTCTCACTCAAAATCACACCCATCTGTCCTACTTATTGAAACACCCAGCTGTCCCACTCAGATACACCCACCCACTCAAAGACACACTCATATGTCCCACTCAAATACACCCACCCACTTGTCTGACTCATCTATCTCACTCAGACACACCCATCCGTCCCATTCAAAAACACACTCATCTTCCCCACTCAAAGACACACTCATATGTCCCACTCAAAGACACACCCACCTCTCCCACTTACAGACACGCCCACCTGTCCCCCTCAAAGACACGTCCCCTTTGTTCACATACATATTTGACATTTATTTAGTTTCTCATTCAAAAAAAATGTAATATCACAAATTACTTCCACATTCATGTTAATCAGATGTTTAGAAGAAGTTTTATGCTCGGTGTGTTATTAACAATGATTAGAACTATAAAAAGATGGAAGATGATCCACATCGTTTTTATACTAAATGGTAAAACTGCTCTACAAAGGGTTAACATATTTAAACAGGGGTGCTGATAGCTGAAGGCAATGCCACTGTGTACATATTTGTTTTAGCTGAAATTGTGCTGTCTCGTGTTCACAAGCCGATGTTATAACCAGGCGAGGTAAACACGGAGGAGAAATATCACGCAGAGATACGTATATATGCATACATGCTATATTAAATACTGCTAATGATTTAATATCGTCACTCTAACGTGTTTTTTTAGAGAAGCCATTTTTAATCCAATTCTGTACATCATTTTTGTCATTTTTATATCGATTTATATATTTTTTAACTGTTTCACGGCTGACAAATTATGCCAATCCTTCAGATGCGCTGGACTGGAAATGAATGAAGTGAGTGAGTGAAGGTGAGATTAGCCTATCCTCCAATCTATTTACAGGCTTTGAGGTGTGTGTGTTTGGAGCTCAGCTCCCGTTTCACTGCTTATTATTCCATCATCGATGCTTCATTTCATCTTCACCCCCGCCTCTACACACACACACACACACACACACACACACACACACACACACACACACGCTTATTTGACCAATATTTGTTAGCACATTAGCATGTAATGGGAGGAGGGGGTATTACTAGCCGGCGTTACTAGGAAAAGGAAAGAGAAGAAAAGCAGACACAGCGAGCTTGTTTCAGATGAATATGAAGACGTATTATGGTTTATTAAATGTCACATCGTTTTCAGATTGATTATTGACACCTGGATGAGTCGCAGTGAGAAGGTCAATAAATCAAGATGTCACAAGCAAGCATGTGCTGAGATTAGATTTACATTATGATTACATTTTCAATATCAGTCTATAACTCTCATGTTATTGGATTGTCTTGTTCTTATGCAACCTTCAAAAAAGATTGAAATGTACTTATGTAAGGAATAAAACACTCTATGTTATGCTGTTAGAGGAAAATAATCAGTCAGACGAAGTGGAGTTACTGTTACCACCTCAAAGTTACTTCCGTTTTCCTATAACAACACATCCTGAAGTGTTTTATTCCTCTTATACCACAGCAAAGTTCCAACAGTTACAAATTTTTGTCTATTAAAGACAAAGTAGACAAAGTCCTCAAAACAAGTTAGTTCCTGTTCTCACCTAAGTTATAGCAGCTATAAACAGTCATTCCCTCACTAGTCTCTCTTTTTTTATCCCTCTTGAAGTTAGTAAGAAAACAGATGCTGAAAAAAAATGAGGAAAACTTAATGAGGAAAGTTTTACCTCTGACTGTTACAAAGTACTGACACTGGAGACTCCTTCCATAAATGTTAAATAAACGTTCTTACCTCTTTACAGAAAACTTCACCATAGCAATGACTACACACACAGACATGTAAAAAAAAAAAAAAATCAATTATTCTGGAGTTATTAGAAAGTATAATTCATGTCTTTGTAGTGACAACAATATTACTTTTTGTGTAAAAAAAAATAAAAAAGGAATATTTATTACTGCCTAAATAAGAGAATAACTCGTTATTAATAACTTAAATGCCATTTGATTGGTTGAATATTTGGTGTGTTCTTTAAAAACAAAAACATTTCTGGGTGTTGTTCTTAAGTTAGAAAGAGGGTTGCCAGATCTATGATTTTCTCTCATAATTAGGATAACTTAATCTATTATATATTTTTTGTTTGTTTGTTTGTTGGTGGTGTTGGATATTTGGATATTTTACATACATTACTTATAGCAAATAATATATCAAATAAGAAATGTTATTTTATTCATCAATAAATTTGCTTACTCATTCACAAATGTTTATTTATATGAAATAATATGAATATTTTAGGATCTTTGTGAAGTACCAATTTCAGAGATTTTTTTCTAAATTATTATTTTTTTCTGTTTTTTTTTTATTTTCAAACCAAAACCAGGTATCACTGGTTGATAATAAATGCTTATATAAAAATGCTCTATATAAGAAATTGGACTAATCATCATAATACTGCTACTTTTAAATTTTACTTTAACAGAATGGAGTACAGAGTTAATGATAATCTGAAGTGTCTGTGATAACAATATGTCTAATATTGCAATATACTGTGTAATTGATCATTGTCTATGTAATACAAAGAGGTGGGAAAGAAAGTGTTTAATGGTGCAGATTTAAATGCTTCTGATTTAACGAGTGAGATGCCGTGTGAATCCACAGTCCAATCTAATCACCCCTCCTCCTCCTCCTCCTCCTCTCTCTCTCTCTCTCTCTCGCTCTCTCTCGCTCTCTCTCGCTCTCTGTCTCTCTCTTTTCTCCGGCAAGCGATCAAGAGAAAAAACATATTTCCATTTTAACGTCTTCCAGATGATCAAAGCATCAGCTTAATATAATCAGCTCAAAGCCTGTTTTTTACCAGCCGACCCCGCTGCTGTGTCTGGGGAGCCCCTCGCTCTGCGCCGCTATCTGCTCCCAAACAGGTGCTATAATACTAAATTAATTAGGCGGAGGAGATGCACCTTGTTCTCAGCCCCCTTGTGGGTCACGGCCTCGAGGAATAAACGCCATCTGGGCTCGAGTCGGTCCTCTGGGACTCGACTTCACTGCTTTTTACATGACAATTAACCCTATTAGCCCCCAGTGCACCGTGCACACACTTTAGTTTTTCACTGGGGAGACTTGAGGCAGGGTTTTAGAGCCTCAACACGTTGCCTTCAGCAAATATTTACACACATCGAAATTCATGCATGATTACCAGATTTTGTCCTTATTCAAAAAACACATTTTTCTGTACGGTTTCCTTTATCCAGTCCAGTCCCTTTTACTAAAACTGAGAAGAGACATAATTAGTACATTAGTATTTATGTTGTCCGAGTATTTTGTCTGTATTTTTTTTGTCTTATTCAAGAGAAAGAAAAATGTTGGATATTGGGTGTTCAGAAACATTAAATGTACATGGAAATGGATAAAAAGCATGTTCCATCGTGTTTTTTTTTTGTGCGATCACGTTCCCTAAAAATGACAGCACAACTATTACAATTTAATTAGTTGAATATCAAGTGACATTCGTAAAGCTCACATACATACCACAGCGCGGTTGAATTCTTGAATCTGATTGGTCAGATTTTTGTATATTTTTTTTAGGTTTATATTGATGTGCTTGTTTTTTATACATTATTGTTTCTATAGTAACAGCTCAGGGACTTGTACAGCGGATGCGCCACATAATCTAAAACTGATAATAAACAGATAAAAAAGGAAGTAAAATCGTCGATGTGGTGACACTTTTTTAGGAGACATTTATTTAACATTTATGGAAGGAAGTCCTTAAGCGCTTTGTAACAGTCAAAGTTTCCCAGCTCAGGAAAGTCTTCAGGACAGAGGAGGTTATGCTTTCTGGTTTCTCAATAAAATGACAGGCTGTGGTTTTTGAGAGAGAGATAAAGAGAGAGAGAGAGAGAGAGAGAGAGGCTGGTGAAGGAATGACAGGTTATAGCTGCTATAACGTCAGTGAGAACAGGAACTAAACTGTCTCTCGGATGTTCCACAACATTAAATATAATGAAAAACCATTCAAATACATGACGTGTCGCACATTAATACAGGAAATATTGTAATCGTTGGCAAATCGCTGTGGTATAAGCTAAATAACACACTCCTGACCGTGCTATTATATGAAAATGATACACTGCCAGCATTATTTTCATATAACAGCATGGTCTGTCGTGTGTTATTCCTTGCTCATAGAATAGAGATAAGATGCTTTTAATGCAGAATTGGACTGCTTTTTGACCTGTTTTAACTTCTTTTGCATAGATTATATTAATTCTATCAATCTAAGCCAAGTTTCCTGTTCTGACTTCCATTATAGCCGCTATAAACTTGTGATTTTTCCAAGAAACCACAAAGTGTAAACTCGTCTGTCCTGAAGACGTCAGAAAGCTTTACTTCTGACTGTTACAAAACACTGACACTGGAGACTCCTTCCATAAATGTTAAATAAACACATATTTCTCCTTACGGAAAACCTGTTTTAAATCTTTCGCCGTCCCCGTGAACGAGCTGTTACTATAGAAACGATAACATATTAGAACGAGCGCATTATAATATAAACCTGGACTACTGCTGGAGCTGTAGATGTAGAAAATACATTGATTGAACACCTTCAGTCTACACCTTATTATTCGTCTCAGTGTCCGGCTGATGGAGAGATATAACAAGAACGCTAAGTGAGTTCGAAAAGCACATATGCTAATAAATGCGTGTGAGCGCCATGGCCGCTGTGGGTGAGTGGAAAGACGATATTTCAGCATGACGATATGATAGCATGACATGAAATCTGAAATCGTTATGCCATTTGTGCCCTTCATTATACTACGCAATAAAATACGCAACACTGACACTTTTTAAAGAGCTAAAAAAAAATGAGAAAGAAACATTTTAAAAAAAGTAATATATGGTTTTCCCCAAAACCAAACACCAGACCCTTCTCCGTCCTCACTGCTTCTTTAATTGCTTTCCGGATTTTTCTTTGTCAGATATCAGGTTTTCTGAGAAAAGAAGATGGAAGATGGCAGAAGCCTGTGAACTTTAAAACCCACGACATCGGCGCAGCGTCTGCGGTTCATAGCGTGCAGCCGGAGCAAAACGTACAGACGAGTTTTGAGAGCAAAGCCTGAAATCTGAGCGTCAGTTCGTTTTCAGAGCTCTAACTCTCCATGAAATGCAGAAGAAAAGAGAAGCTGCTGGTTAATGACGTAAACACGGGCAGAAAATTTATGCTTACAGGATTTGGGGAGGGAAAGTGATGTAATGACTGAGGCTCCTGAGGGAGGGACAGAAACGAGGAGGCGCTTAAATACGAGCAGGACGAAGAGGAAACGATGATTATATCGGGAATAGAGATGTTATCAGTTTTTAGTGAAACCCCAGGAAATAATATTTCCATTTAGCGATATACGAATGTACAATTAATCCATGTTTTAATAAGGATCGTTGTTTCAGCTGACTTCATTAATGAAAAGTAATGAATTGTTATCTTGCTGAGCTAATTATTGAAATTAACCATCAGTGTTATTATTAATCAGTATATTTATGCTGATGCTTTAAATCACAAGCTCCTCATTTGGTCTTTTTTTTTTTTTATTCTTATTATTGTTTGTTTGGAGCCTTATTAACTAATTCATTAATTAATCCTAATTAATTCAAATATTAGGAATTTAAACCTATAACGTTTAAGATATAATGAAGTAATACAGGCATACATTGCACAGAATCAAAGATAAAAGGAATAGAAAGTTGGAAACCGCAAATATTTTTCCTCGCTAAGCTGTCTGAATGCCTGCGATAAACAATCGTAATATTAAAATTGAGCAAAAATAATTTCAACCCTCATCATTCTGCTGTTTTTAGATGATAATAATCTATTCCAGATTCAAGAGTAAAATTTCACTTTATTGTCTATTAAATAATAGAAATTTAGCTTATAACACAAAAGGCAGAAAAGGAAAAGCAAAACGCTGTTTAAGATTTACTCTTGCTAGCTAAAATTAGTGACGCTAAGCTAAACTGAAGATATTTTTAATTAATGCTGTTTTTAAGTGAATCAGTCTTGATTTGTTGCTTCCTTTTTTTTAACTGTGAAATTAAATTGTTGATTTTTTTTAAATATTAGCAATAACAATGTACATCAGTGCTAATCTGTGCTTAAATATAATACAGTACTCAACGCCATAGCTTAGCATGCTTAGTTTTTAGCGCTCTCTCTCTCTCTCTCTCTCTCTCTCTCTCTCTCTCTCTCTCTCTCTCTGGGTGTCTCATTCTCTCTTTTCTGCGAGCTGTACAGATTTTGTGATTAATCAGTCAAGGCGACGTGACTCTCCAGGGCTCTCGGATCACAAATATTGGGATTTCGTTGTCGTGCGAACGAGCGCCGAGCGGCAAGCAGATGGCCTGCGGATGTTCGGTTGAGGACGTGCGGCGATTGATTCCGGCTAACACACACCCCCTCGTTAGCCTGAAAACACCTCTGGGACGGCAGTCAAGTGCCTGTCTAACCTCGCGTGCCAAAAAAAGCCCCTAAAGAGAGGCGAATTTGAGACGGAGCCACTCTCCTGCCCCCTCTGTAATAACGGAGGACTGACAGAGAGAGGAAATTACCCCTCTCAGGAAGACAGAGAGGGGCAGATTCAGCAGCGGGGGGGTTAATCTGGCTAAAGGTGCACTTGCCTAACCTTATCTCAACATGAGAGGAAACATGCGCACACACACACACACACACACACACACACACACACACACACACACACATATATGCAGACTTACAGCATGGAGACAAATCGCAGTGCATTTCTGCATAAAATGCAGCTCATATTTTATAATGATAACATTTTACACACACACACAAACACACACACTATAGCACGATACTTGTGCAATAAATATATAAAAGAAACAATAACAGTATAATAAAAAATCCTCTCAGTCTCACATTTTTATGAAAAACAAATCCTCTATATAAAAAATTCAATAAAATTACGTTTATGTAATATTGTTATTAATATTAATATTAATATTAATATTAAGATAAGATAAGATAGAACTTTATTCATCCCGGGGGAAATTCTTGAAAATAATAATAATAATCATTAGTAAGATATAAGAAAGCTAAAACATTTAATATTATTAATAATTGATACTATTGGTGAATGATTTTTTCATATTATTATAAATCTATTTTATATTATTAATAATACATTTTATATTAATAATTTAATATTTTAGATTTCTGATATTTTATCAGATGTGGCATTTTAGTGGAATATCTATATTTATTATTAGCTAAACATTTTAAATATACATTCATACTTCAAATACTTCTATAATATTTAAACAGCAGAGATATTAATATTCATAATCATTCCTATTTATATGTAGATATTTACATGTCTGTATGTAAATGTTAACTATTTCAACTGCAAATCTCAATCAGTAGGAGCCAAGAGTGTGCGTGTGTGTGTTTATATGTGTGTGTGTGTGTGTGTGTGTGTGTGTGTGTGCCTGTGTGTGGACAGCGAGAGAGTGAGAGAGAGAGAGAAGAAGAAGAAGTAGAAAGCCATGAGAGACATGTCAAATGTGATGGAGTGGAATAACAATAGCGGAGTATGTGTGTGTGTGTGTGTGTGTGTGTGTGTGTGTGTGTGTGTGTGTGTGTGTGCGTGTGTGAATTGGTGGACCCTCTCTGACTGAATCGCTGTTACACACTTCACTCTGCAGCAACAGCGGAGACCAAACACACACTTCATCAGTGGGGTAAGACTATATAATGGATTTTCTGTACCTTACACACACACATACACACACACACATACACACACACACACACACACACACACACACACACATATTTTTATTGTCTAGTTCAGAAAGTTAATCAGTGTAATGTATGTATAATGTAATTGATTTTAATATATATGTATATATATATATATATACCTAATAGTATTAATTCTGATTTTACACACACACTATATATAAAATATTGAAAAATTCTGTTATTATATTTATCGCAATTATGTATATAATTGTGACAAACATTTTAATTAAAAAAGCTTATTGTATTAATATTGATGCTGAATATTATATAAGATATATAAAGATGCATAATAATAATAGTGTATATAAAAATATACATTATATATAGTATTGTTAATATTGAATTATTATATACAATTATGTATATCTCTAGCAAAAATGCAACTAAATTTTTTTATACGTTATGATTTTAAATTCACTTGAAATAATATGAAAGCTCTGTGTGTGTGTGTGTGTGTGTGTGTGTGTGTGTGTGTGTGTGTGTGTGTGCAACCAGAATTTCAGTGACACAATAAATGTCCTCATATCTGTAAATGTGCCTCATTTTCACACACTCTTTCAGATTTTCTATCTTTGCAGGGACTTTTGGTCATTTTTGGGCCTCACAAACATACATGATCCGATGAGCCGCACATAAACACACGCACACACACAAACACACACACACACACACACACACTCACACACACAATTAAAAAGCCAAAATATTTTCTTTGACATTACTAGCTGCTATTGATGGCAAATAACACAGATTTTTAAAAGTGTGAATATATACAGTGTGTTAAATAAGTTTGTGTGTGTGTGTGTGTGTGTGTGTGTGTGTGTGTGTGTGTGTGTGTGTGTGTGTGTTTTATTAAGCCACAGCAGAATCTGAGCAGTGACTCGCTGAAGGTGGACTCATCTCATCACACACTCATCTCCCAGCAGGTAATTTTCATCTCTCGTCTCGTCAAGAGGATCTGCTGCGTGTCTTGATTTCTTATCAATCAGAAAGTGAACCTGCGAAGGAGTGCGTGTGTGTGTGTGTGTGTGCGTGTGTGTGTGAGAGAGAGAGAAAGAGAGAGAGAGTGTGAACTAGAGTGCGTGTGTGTGTGAATATTAGGAGCGTCCCTTTTTTTCCTTTAATACCAGGGTTTATCTATAATCAATCTGCTCTGATTGCCTCAGACGGCAATGACAAGCTTCCATCAGCGGAGGGAAAAAAAGGGAGGGAAAAAATCCTGTCCTCATGCTCATCTCTCATCTCTCTGTTCTTTAATTTCATCCAATCATCATTGTACTTTAAACAGGATAAAAACGTTTTTTTTTGTGTGTGTTTCGATTTCACAAAGCCGCACAGGAACGAGCTTGAGGAGGGGAACCGATGATGACGCTGACTGCAGCTATTATTGCTGAATAATGCTTGAAGATGACAGCGAAGAGTTACACACTTCAAACACAGAGAGTGAGTGTGTGAGCTCTTAATATACTCACTATGATGGAGCCACACACACACACACACACACACACACACACACGACATTCACATGGCATTATAGGGGTCTAAGTATAGCATACATAGTTTTAAAATATATTATATTATATTATATTATATTATATTATATTATATTATATTATATTATATTATATTATATTAAGATAACTTTTAAAATTATATTATTGCTAATAAGAAAATCTGCAAAATAATCGACTTTATGCCCCATTTCCAAAACCAAAGGCAGTCTATTTTCTGAATAAAATGCAAGACAGTCACCTACCTAATTTTTCATGAATAAAAAGCCCAAATTTTATCATATTCACTACTAAATTATCTACGATAACAATATTGTGAATATTGTTATGTATCGTACAACCGATTATCAGCCCACCCCCAATCCTGAGCCAACCAAATAAGAGCTGTGTCACGTTATTGCTGCAATTTCCCATCACTTCAACAGAATCGCCCAAAGTATATTTCAAAAAGAATATGAAAAGATCATACATACTATATTACTAATAAATTGTGTGCTTTAGGCTCTGGTGAACTACAATAGATTTAAATTCCTTATAATAAAAAAAATCTAAAAAGTCATTTTTATGCCTCCTGTTTTCCCTAAAAAATGCAAAAATGTTATAATATTTACTGCTAAGTTATCTACGATAACACTATTGTGAATATCGGGATATATTGTGTAACCGATTATTGGCCCATACCCATTCCAGCACCATGTCCCTTTTAGATGCATAAATACAAAATAAGAGCCGTGTCACATTATAACCACAACATTTCCTTTGCTTCACTTCAACACAAACACACAAAGAGTCCATAATTCAGTGACAGCTTTAAAACCTCACCATAATATGTGTAGATTTCTGTCAAAATGTCATTTTGTCAAAAGGAGAGAAAAAAAAACGTATGTGTGTATGTTTCAGTGCAAACACAGCAGCAGGGTGTATGTGTGTGTGTGTGTGTGTGTGTGTGTGTGTGTGTGTGTGTGTGTGTGTGTGTGTGTGTGTGTGTGAAACAGTAGCAAGCTAAAATGAGGCCTTTTTTTCGGCTCAGAGATAAGAGATGGAAATTGCCACTGGAGAAAATGAGGGTTATTCAGCACTCCGATAAGCACCTATTTGCTTTTGGTCATAGTGCCTTCTCACACTTTATAAATCATCATTTAATTACGCAGACGAGCGGCTGATTGTCGGCCTGGCCGGCCCGCCGGCGCACAGCCATGCACAAAGAGGGAAATTATACATGTCCTTGGCATTTCAATCATCATCGCTAATGCATTAGCGTTCAATTACATCAGACACTTTCAGCAAGTGCAAAAAAAAAATCTAAAGACAAAAAAAGAGCGAAGAGGGAAAAGAGGAGGAGGAGAAAAATATACGTCGCAGTCACTAGGTGAGCTGCTGGAGAAATGACTAGCGTGCACCCTCGCAACGTATAGTTCTCTTTTCCTGTACATCACGACTGAGGAGTTTCATTTACTAAATAAATCATTATCAGTAGCAACATGCACGTTCAAACAGTTTCGAGTTTAGTGTTTTTTTTTTTGTCATATAATGATTATAGAATAATATCATTATTATTAAATTATATAGTGATGTTATTTGTTTGTTCGTTTGTTTGTCTATAATCCCTACATTTAGCAGTCTATTATAATAAAACTAAATATAATAATCAATATATTGTAGTACCTATATTATTATGTTTTATATTATGGCATTATTACATGTTGTTATTGTATATTATATAATTATTATATTGTAATAATAACATTCTGCTATATTTACTATATTATTATTATTATTATTATTATTATTATTATTATTATTATTTGCATATGAAATGTTTTAATCATGATGCTGTCCTCATGTAGTCACGTGTTTTTTTCAGGGCTAATAATAAACTATTGATAAACAATGGAAAAAAATGGAAGCCAGAATTCAATAAATAAATAAATAAATAAATAAATAAATAAATAAATAAAGTGTGTGGAAAATAAATAAGCAAGTAAATGAGTGGGGAAACATTAAGTCAAAATAAATAAATACAGTTGTAAATAAACAAACAAAGCAAGTGGAATATAAAGAAATTAATAAAGAAAGTAAATGAGTGAAAAAATGTTTAAATAAATGAAGACATTGAAAACAAACAGACAAACAAATAAATGTTTAGAAAATCAACTAAGCTCATACAGGTTTTTATGCATTGTGTAAGTGTGTGTATATAATATTATAATGATTTTGTGACATTTAGCTGCTGTCTTGCAACGTGGATTCTTCTGAAAAATGCTAATTTGTTAAACAAATGTGTATCAGAAATGTGTTTTTTATGATTATAAGATATTACAAGTCATATCGATGAAGCTGCGCAAAGTTATGAAGCAAAAACAAGATCGCATGTGACAAATGATATTGTAAATCAAGGATTTTCTGGTGATTTTTAAAAATATTTATTGAAGATAAATATTAAATTGTTTTGATGTAGAAGAAGCTAAATGGTTTGGAAATGAAAAATGTGTCTTTGTTTTTTCAATTGAGGCCTTAAATAATTTTTTTAAATAATTTTTTAAAAAATATGAATCCAGATGAGATTCAAAACAAATCAAATGTACTCTAAATAAACGCTAGTTAAAAAAATACAGATAAACAGATATACAGACAAACACCAAGGCACAGCTTATAATTAACACACACAAACACACAGGGTATATAATAAACACACAACACACAATCCGCCTGGAATGTTATTAAGGTTATATTGCATTATAAATTTGCAGAATAATTTACAAATAGCTTTAACTCAAAGTAAAATCCAGAAACGGCTCCATCATCTTCTACCTATAAATACAGTATACCTAGATCACAATTATTCCACCACACACACACACACACACACACACACACACACATGTCTGAGGTAATCTCAGCATCTAAAATGAGTAAAAATATCAGATCTATTCGTTTTTAATCTCTCATGTGCTGCAGAAGAGGCAGGTGTATATCTCACCCTGAGCTATATGTTCACTCTGAGAGGACATGCTAGTGTTTTGATGCCATCTATTGGAGTAAATGTTCATCTTATCCTGAGAGAGACACACACACATCTCACACACATCTCAAAATCATCATACACATATAATACACCCATCACACTCATATAACACACACCAGTCCATTTGAATAGTTATAATATTATTACACTTCAGTATTTGAAAAAAAAATATATAGATGGTTACAATTTTGTCCATAAGGCTTCTTTACATTTATGGTATTTTAAACTATAATATGGATTTGAGTCCCTCATTATAAAGAAACCTGCAAAAAAAAAAAAATTATATTTAAAAAAATGGCATGATATGATTCAATATGATACAATATGATACAATATGATATGATACGGTTCAATACAATACATGATATGATATGATATGGTTCAATAAGATACATTATGTTATGATACAATGCGATATAATATATGATATGATGCAATACAATATGACAATTCAATACAATATGATCAGATACGTATGATGTGATACACAAAGATATGATAGGATATGATACAGTAAGATACGATATACAATGCGATATGATATCATACCATATGACACGACACAGTACAATGCAATGCAATGTGATATGACACAATATGATGCTATGTGATACAATAAGATACGATAAGATACAGTATGCACGTGCTGTGAGAATTTGTTTATCAGAACCCTTTTTTTTTTAAACAGTTTACCATCCTGTCTTCAAATGACATACTGATATGTCATCATATCACTAATCCTGTATATATAAACATATATTTAAAAATGGACTCTTACTTATTTGAATCTGTCGTAATCAATGACAATGCAGGTTTAAATTGTGTGTCATCCTCTAATTGGTCAGAAGGTGTTGATTAAGTTTCTATAACAGCAGCTGCGACAGTAGTGAAGCTGCAAATGACAGGTTTGTATTAATGTGCTTGTTCTAATACGTTATCTAATACGCAGCTCATTCACAGGGACTTGTACAACTGGGAAAAATCCTGTTTAATCATTGATACGGTGAAGTTTTCTGTAAGGAGACATTTATTTAACATTTATGGAAGGAGTGTCCAGTGTCAGCGGTCAGAGGTAAAGCTGTAACTTTAAGTTTTCCGACATCTTAAAGATAGAGCAGTTTACATTTTTCAAACATGCCAAATGGAAAAGACGCAACTGTCATTTAAACACACCAAAAAATTACGTTTTTTTCGTCTGTCCTTTATGTGTAATTTGTACTTTGATTGTACAATGTGTGCTGAGTCCGCCTACTTTTAGTTTCTCTTCTCGCACAAAGGCATTTGGAAATAAAAAAGAATGACTGAGTAAATAATCCACCTCGTTCACATTCATTATTTCATGGGCGCCTTTCCAGTGACTGCTGATTACATGTTATGGATGTGTCAGTGAAGGAATGGACATGAAATATCGGGGGCGCGTCACTCTGTTTAATCACCTGACACGACTCTCACTGATAGGCTGCACGGATCTACAGTCTGGGCTTGAAAGAAATCAGCCACACTTCTCACTTCGTACCATTCTGCGTGTTTTTCCTATGACCGTTGGCAGAGCTGTTGCGCTTGGTTCCACAAAAATCCAAAATGATCTGATTTACGACATTTGTTAACAATAATCTGATGTGAACGTCAAATAGGAAACGTTATATCTTTTAAAGTCAGGGGGCGGAGCTTGGCCCTGCTATAACATTTATCCCATTTATACAAGCCGTTCCTGGTTAAATGTCTCGTAAAGCTATTTCCAGTTTATAGAGTAAGATGATACGATAAACACTACTAAATTAGTCATGATATTATAACCTGAATATACTGAACTTGTGCGAAAGACTAAAATGGTGTTTGATAGAGCTGCAGGATTTCCAAAAAACAATATCATATGTCAGTGTTTTAAGAGCTTTATCACCTACACTTTCCTCTGCGTGTTCAATTTTCCATTTCAGGCTGTTTTGCTCTCACCAAGCGGTTTTAGGCCCTTTTTCTCTCACACCACATTTTTAACCAATTCATTTCAGCACACTTCGATATCTGGAGCAGCAACTCCAAATGAACCTGTGGCCTTAGTAGGGGATAAAAAAAAATCTCGTTTCATTTTTCAGTCACATATATGTGCTTAGGAAGGGCAAGCAAACGCCGTGATCGTCCACTTTCTGAATAAAGCCGTCAGCGGGTTTGGCCCTGGCCTTCACCACCGCTCTCTCTTCTGTTCTCCTGTTGCTATTTCAAGGCCATGTTTTTGCGCTGTAGTGCAGAGATTCTGTCCTTTGATGGACACTTCGATTTCAGTAAATTTAGTTTGTTATTTCTTTATTTGGTATGAATGATGTTGTAACTGAAGCTATGTGTACTAGCCCTGGGCTTTACTCTAACTCCGTCCATCACCATGACCCTGCCCTTTAAACTTTACTCAGAAATGTTACCCAGCAGTCTGAGCACTGTCTATTTTTACTCTATATGTGGGAAAATCTGGTTTGCCAGCATAACTCAATTTTAGGCAAATGAGTCCTGTCCTCTAATGATCGTGTTTAGCCAAACAGGTAGTAGTAGAATTATAACTCGCTTTTAAACTTCTCGTGTCGGAGCTCCTCATTTTTAACATCATTTAACATAACAACAAACCTTAAGACAAGTTTAAATCACATGAAACTCATTATTATTTCATATGAACAAGCAAGCAATGACTGTTGCGGCTTAGGATTGTAACAGCATTAGAAAACGTCAAATCTAAAAGGTTCTGTGTAGAACTCTACAAGAGACTCAGAAAGGGTTCCAAGCTGTACACTGAACCCCTTGAATTCAGTGTACAATTTATTCCTATTTCCCCAAGAGCATATGATATATAAGGAATAAAACACTTTGAGGTATGCTGTTATAGGAAAACAATCAACACCAGGGTGATGTGATGTAAATTATTTTCCTATAACAGTATGTCCCAAAGTGTTTTATTCCTCTTACACCACAACATTTTTTTTTCTGATTAAAGAACAACACATCATACTTTTATCCATTTTTAGTTACATTTAATGTTCTCTTCACCAGCCTCTTTTCTCTCTCTCTCTCTCTCTCTCTCTCTCTCTCTCTCTCTCGAAGTTAGCAAGACAAAATGCAGCTTGTCATGTTACAGAGAAACCGCAAAACAAGAACTTTTATTCTATGTCAAGTTCCCATGTTAGCTGTTACTATTACTTAATACCACAGCAATTTGTCAGTTTAAATACACAATATCTTAGCAAAGTCTTAGATACTCTGCTAGCAAAATAGCATAGCAACAAGCTAAATACTGTGTCAGAAAAATAGTCAGCTTATTATTTGCTAAATTTGTATTTAGCCTAATGCTAACTAGGTTGCAAGAAAACTTGGCTAGCTACAATGTAATGTAGCTAATCCTAGAGAGGTGAGGTTAATGGTAACTACTCAGCTGAGTTTAGCTAGCTGTCCAGCTTAGCTAATGTTGAAAAGTTATTTGCATAAATAAAAGCAGCATATGTAGCAAAAACAGGCTAGAAGTGATGTCATATGATAGAACTTACGATTTGGTAACTTATGACTCGATAAAATCAAGATAAAAGTAACCTCTACCACAACAGCTGTCTTCCTTATTTTGGACAAATTTGAATGCAATATGGCACATCTCCTTCTATGAATAGGAGGTTTCTAAAGCCTGCACTAGAATTTCTCTCTAAATGCACCTCATATTCCTGCTCCCGGGAAAAATCTCCATCATTTTAAAGATCTCTCTCGATCCATCGAGCCGAAAGCCACTCAGAAGCGAAGTGAAGGCCTCTCGATAATATTGAGACACGTCCCAGCTAGGCTGATATCTCTCACCCGTCTGCTCTCATTGTGCTCCTGTCACCAGCCGCGCAGATTTATGACACACAATTACCACGTCTGCAGTTGCCACCTCATAATCGCGGCTATTATTTAACGATTGCGGCGATAAATTGACTCGTGCTGCTGTTTATCAGCCGCCAGCTCTTTTTTTCCCCCCTGACACGTCGTCTGCTCACAGCGGGATTCCTTTTAATGGTCGGAAACTGCAACCTCTGGAGAGGAAAAAACCTCCAAACATTACAGGAAAAAGCAAAAGCAGACAATTATCGAGGAGTGATGCTTTTCTGCGCCGGGCCGCTGCTCGCCGTTTTCCTGATCTCGCCGTCACGTCAATCGTAAAATTCAACGGTGACCATTAATCATTGTTTTAGATGAAAAATTGCAATGGGATGTTGACATGATGCACTTTTATACTTGCAATTCACAAGTGGGGAAAGGTCACAGAAGAGGAATGATATTGTTATCATGGCATTTTTCATTAGCACTTTTTTATGTTAAGGTTCCTAAAGTAACATATTGACTGCATTAGCTGAAGTTACACCACAGTGCTTTTGAATTCTGGATTCTGATTGGTCAAAAGGCATTGATTCATTTTAACTTATAATGCAATTACTGGGTAAAGAATAAAACACTTTTGGACGTGCTATTGTAGGAAAAATATCCACAATTGGGTGGTACCACCTCGAAGCTGATTATTTTCTATAGCAGCACATCCCAAAGTGTTTTATTCCACTCATACCACAGTCATTTGCCAATGATTAAAATTTTTTATTTAATGAAGAATGACACATCGTATTTTTTAGCTGTTTATAGTAACATATAATGTTGTGGGATTTCCGCAAAACAAGTTAGTTCTTGTCCTCACTTACACTATAGCAGCTATAAACAGTTGTTCCTTCACCAGCCTCTCTATCTTTACTCTCTTGAAGTTTATATGACAAAAAAATGCAGCTTGTGACGTCACTAAGAAACCGCAAAGCGTAAACTCCTCTGTCCTGTAGCCGTTGGAAAGCGTAAAGGTACAGCTTTATCTCTGACTGTTACAAAGTGCTGACACTGGAGACTCCTTCCATAAATGTTAAATAAATGTCTCCTCACTTATCGACAATTACACGCTTTCTTTTAATCTGTTTATTATTAATAGCGTCCCTGTAAATGAGCTGTTACTATAGAAACGCTAATGAATTAGAATGCTGAATTAGAATCTGCAGCAGCACTACTGTCAGAGTTACCATTATAGAAAATTAATCAACGTCTTCTGACCAATCACATTAGAACAGGAACTCCCTTATGTGCATACTTTATCACGTTATTTGTTAAAGCTTTATATACTGCACTGATGCAGTAATCCAACCTTTTTTCATTTACTCATTGTAATGTGTTCCGGTTTGTGTCAATCATTCTCAAGCGAATCTTCTGAAATCTGATCCTTTTCTATGTGTTAGCGGTTTGCTTTTTCTTAAAATCTTAAAAAAATGTTTGGCCATATATAGATCAAATAAATGGAGATATATGAATTATATATTGATAACACAGCAATGGATAAAAAAAAAACAAACAAACAAATAAATAAATAAAATGTACATTTTATTAAATGGATAGATTAATAAATAAATAGATTTCACAAAAAAGCAAAGACTTTTTCTGAAAATAAATGCATTTCAATAAATGGATGAATAAATGAATGATAAATAAGTTTTCATGAATAGATTGAAATGCAGCACATACAGCTAATACATTTTAAGAAATAAATTTAAATCATTAAAATGGCAATAAACAGACAAACAAAAGAATAAAGTTATTGCTTATGCATTATAGCAATATCCTTCTCATAAATTATTATTTCATTCATTCATTTAAGGGAAAAAAAACATCTTGTAAGTATCTTTACCATTTTGTTTAGCTAATGAGTCGATGTTTATTCCAGTGTGTAACTAAATTTGTGTTGTACCTATGGTCATGTAACACTAATTATAATTATTATCATAAGTATTCTCATTGAAAATCCAATTCAAGGGAGCTGAAAATGATATTTTAATTTAAGCTGTAACCATTAAACCAGCAACGCATGTTTGCGTAAGTTAATAATATAATAATGTCATGTGCTATATTTAAAAACGGGCAATTTGAAGCAAATACCTGGCGAATACCATATATCATATATATCAGATTTTAAACTATCAGCTTAAAAGCCTTAATTATGCATCTGTGTCACTTTTAACCTCTTTATTTACACATAAAGCTCTTTAATGCTTCTAATTACAGCTCCCCAGGAGCAAACTCTAAACACACGCTGCTCTGTAGGATTGGTTTGTCTATAAATCTTTCTTATTTCTAGGTTTAAGTGAAGCAGATGTTTAAAAGATAGTGTCTTAAGTGCTCTTCCTGAGCTATTAGTCTTACAGCCTGCATCAAATCTTCCTTTATTTAAGCGTAATAGCTCCAGTGTCAGCTATCGACCCTGAAAATCACTACCATCTCCTTTAGGACAATTTGGGTCACCGAATATAGAGCTTACGCAAGGGATCGTCTTAAACCATATTTTTCACTTGTAATTCATATATGTATATATATACACACACACACACACACACACACATATATATACACATACATATATACATACATACATACATACATACATATATATATGTGTGTGTGTGTGTGTGTGTGTGATTTTAATTGTGACACTGTCCACTGTTAAAACTGCTATACAAATAAAATTGATTTGATTTGAATTGAATTGAATCGAATATTGTTATTAATTATTTAAATAGTATTCTTATTGTTTAAAGAATAGTAAATTATTAATATTATTACTGCTATTAATTACCTATTGCATTCTAAATAAATCCTAAATATATGTACCTTAAAATTCAAAACATTTCCTGTTTATTTTCTAAACTTATAAATGGTACTTTTTTTTTTTTTACAAAAACGATTATACACTTATATGGTTATTTTAAAAAATTCTCTCGCATTATTTGAGAAATGTAAGGAAAGCATTTACAATTTTACTCGTATGCATGTACCACGTTATATTTATATATTCATAAATCTGCTTTTGTAAATAATTAAATAAATTAATAAGGAAAACGTAAAATTGAGTATTGATAAAATATTTTTAAAGTAAAGTAAAAATTTAAATTTTTATGAGATGGCAGAGATGCAAGTGCAATAAGTAAAATATTTCAGCATTTGAATAATTTCTGTAAAAAGAAGAGCTTTTGGATGCTTTTGTCTCATCCAACATATTCCATATCTTCAGTTTTATGTATTTAATCATTTTGGCACAGCTCATGTCATTGTTAGTTGTGCATTTTCCTTTTCATCATGTGCACTGTGTTGTTAGATCCAGGATCTTTTACTATATTCAACTGAGTGATTTTTCACATCTGGCTCATCTACAGTTCTAGTTCAAATAAATATATTATCGATTTCTGTATACATGCTAATTCACATAGTTTATACTGAATATTTCATATATTGTCATATTTATCTTTTATCCTTACTAACCCTTATTTTAATGAGTCACTAGAACATATCGATTCCCCATATAAACACAAATTAAAAACATAAAGATTTTACTGACAACTACAGAATAGCACTTAAATTGAATTAGCATACTCAAATGACAATATGGAATGACTAAGCAGAGGAAAAAGTTTTCTGATTCGAGCTGCCATGTTTAATAATGCATTAGCACTGACCTGAACATGCTTGAAATTATCTGAACATTTCTGCTATAGAATAAATTTTTCACAATTGCAGAATTCAGAAGTCTAAAAATGATCATTTTGACCCAAAAATTTGACCCAAACAGGACATAACAGTTGAAATGCGCTAATCCCATTAGCATATTTAGTGTCACTCTGTTTGCACTAGCGATGTGTGGATCGAGATGTGACCCTGAGGTCAGGTGTCTGAATATCTCCAAGCCTCACAGAAGGGCAGAGAGATTTGACTTGAGATATGATGAGGGATTTTATGGGCAAGTCAAGCAGGAAGAAGCAGGGGGAAGCAGGAGGAAGCAGGAGGAAGCAGGAGGAAGCAGAGGGAAGCAGGAGGAAGTAGGAGGAAGCAGTGGGACACTAAGGGAAGCAGTGGGAAGCAGGAGAAACAAGGAGGAAGCAGGAGGATGCGGGGGGAAGCAGAAGGAAGCAGGAGGAAGCAGAGGGAAGCAGGAGGAAGTAGGAGGAAGCAGTGGGACACTAAGGGAAGCAGTGGGAAGCAGGAGAAACAAGGAGAAAGCAGGAGGATGCGGGGGGAAGCAAGAGGATGCAAGGAGAGGCAGGGGGAAGAGGAGGAAGCAGGAGGAAGCAGAGGGACACTAAGGGACGCAGGAGAAACCAGGAGGAAGCAGGAGGATGCGGGGTAAGCAGGAGAAAGCAGGGGGAAGTAGGTAAAGCAGGAGAAAGCAGGGGGAAGTAGGTAAAGCAGGAGAAAGCAGGAGAAAGCAGGGGAAGCAGGAGGAAGGAGGAGAAAGGAGAGGGAAGTAGGGGAAGCAGGAGGAAGGAGGAGGAGGAGGCGGGGGAAGCAAGAGGAAGCAGGAGAAAGCAGAGGAAGCAGGAGAAAGCAGAGGAAGCAGGGGAAGCAGGAGAAAGCAGAGGAAGCAGGAGAAAGCAGCGGAAAGCAGGAGAAAGCAGGAGAAAGCAGGAGAAACAGGGGGAAGTAGGGGAACCAGGAGGAAGCAGGAGGATGCAGGGGAAGCAGGAGAAAGCAGGAGAAAGCAGGAGAAACAGGTGGAAGTAGGGGAACCAGGAGGATGCAGGGGAAGCAGGAGAAAGCAGGAGAAACAGGGGGAAGTAGGGGAACCAGGAGGATGCAGGGGAAGCAGGAGAAAGCAGGAGAAAGCAGGGGGAAGTAGGGGGAAGTAGAGGAACCAGGAGGAAGCAGGGGGATGCAGGGGAAGCAGGAGAAAGCAGGGGGAAGTAGGGGGAAGCTGTCATCAGCGGCTTACGTGCCTGGGCTCAGCAGGCTGTAATTGGCGGCCGGCATTTCCACCCTTTTCCACTTCAAAACCCTCCCCTCACTTTAACACTCCATTAAACTGCCCCTGAGGGGGAACTTCACACACATGCAGCGTAATTGGAGCAAATTTACCCCTGTAACCCTGCGCTCGGGGTGAACCTAGGGGCAATAACGATGATGATATGTACGCTGTGAACAGGATATGGTACTACTTTATAAACATTTTATTACTGAGTAATTACAGATTAATAACAGACTAATGATTGCGGGAAGAGGAATAATGAGTGTAAATAGTTTAATTTGCTTCCTATTTTTACAGCAAATGCTTAATTACATTACTGATAAATGTGTTAATAAAATTATTATTATTATTATTATTATTATTATTATTATTATTATTATTATGCAAATAACAAAAATGATTAATATGCTTAAATAAAAAAAAATCATTTATTTATATGTATAATAAAATTCAATAATAATAATAAATATAACTATAAGTGTATATTTTTGCAACTTCAAAAAAGAACAGGATTATCCCAAAAAAATGACGCATCATCGTCTATCAGAAAGTGTAATATGTTGATGAGGATTTAAGTAAAAGTTCAAATAATAATAATAATAATAATAATAATAATAATAATAATAATAATAAAATCTCCTTTAAAATTTTCTTTAAAAATAAAAGCTTAGAGCTGATCAGTGCAAATGCTGGGTATGAATGAACCACTGCAAGCTGCAGTTCCGTGGTCGGTCCTAGGGGGCGACAGAGAGGCAGCTGATTAACTATTCTATTCAAATCCAAATTGAATTTACGCACTCTCCCCTTGTTTTTTTGTTCCAGTGCAAATTTTGACATTTCTACAAACCAAGTGAGAAATCGACTCATTTGAATATTTCTCTTTCTGTTTGTCAATTGTTAGCGAAGCCTGAAGCGTGAAACTCTCTCTCTCTCTCTCTCTCTCTCTCTCTCACTCTCTCTCCCTCGGTGTGGATAAATAAAGCAAAACTTTGGCAGGAAGGTGATGGGGTGATGAAGAGGAGCTTTTTAAAAAGGTAATTCATGCATGTAAATAAAGTGTGTGTGCATTTGCATGTTATTGTTTGGCTGGAGAAAAGCAAAACTCAACAGGTTTGTACTCAATAAAATAAATCATCTGTCAATCATCAGCACGTAAATGCCACTTCTTTATGCTAACTTTTCATTATTTCAAAGTTTTTTTTTTTATTCTTTTTAAATGACAGCTGCCAAGATTTTATCAGTTTACCCACATGCCTGAGGAAAAAAAGTGATGAACGCTTTTATATTTCTTTTAACCAATCACACGTTTAGGAGTAGTATTTAAATCAGAGTCGGTGCTCATTGGCTCATTTCGGTGACTAGCGAAAGTTTGCATTGGTTAACGAATTGTTTTATATAATGAGATACAATTTCATAATTTACATGCTAAGTGCTCATTTAAATGGAGAGTGCCTGCTTAAATGGAGAGTTTAAGAAGAAGAAGAAGAGGACGAAGAAGAGGAAGAGTTATACGCCGGGAAGTTATTTCCATGGTAGTTCACTGCAGAGATCTCAGGGGAAAACACACACACACACACACACACACACACACACTCACCTTTTAGAGAGCGTTCCACTTGAACACAGTGAAGAAAACACAAATGATCTCTCTCTCCTCATCCTCCTCATCCTCCTCATGCTCCTCATCCATCATCAGAAGACAGAGTCGAGCTGACAGCTCACATGATGCAGCAAACTTCCATCATTATCATCATCAACATCTAGATCCATCTGGTGCAGAGCATTAAGCATAGCATCCTTCTTCTTCTTCTTCTCCTTCTTGTTCTTCTTCTTCTTGTACTCCAGACTGTGCTGCGTGAAAGCCCGTCTCATGCGTGTTCTCTCGTTGCAAAACAAACAGGCACGTCAACGTCTTTTTCAGCGGCGTAACCCCGCGCGTCGGGCCTGTCTCTGAAATGCTTTTCTGCCCCACAACACAGACGGCTTTCATTATCTTCTCACTCGCAGCAAGGCCTAGCTTTAAAAGCTACTGATTTCTTTTTTTTTTCCTTTTAGCCTCCTACACAAAGGAAGGGCATTTTGTAAATTACTTGCTCGTTTCAGACCAACAAAAGGTACTTTCATTGAAACTCGTTCCGTCCCCCACCACCACCACCACCCCCAGCACCAACATCACCACCACCACCTCCTCCTCCTCCTCCTTCTCTTTTCTCCATTTGATTTTGCTCAAATTTGATTACAAGGATTGAAAAAGGAAAAGAAAGAGGAGGAAATAAAAAAAAAAACAGATGGCATCCTCATTCAGCGCCCTGAATGGTTTTTATCTGGGTGCCTATTTAAACTGTGGCAATCCACAAGCATTTCAGCTGGCTACAGAGAGAGAGAGAGAGAGAGAGAGAGAGAGAGAGAGAGAAAGATGGAAAAAAAAACTTGACAAAAATTATTGGTTTGTCATTTCTCATAGAAGTGGCACGAAAAGAAAAGGCTTTTCTCCTACTGCTGCGCTCTCTCTCTCTCTCTCTCTCTCTCTCTCCCTCTCTATGTCCTCCTTTTATTTTTTTCCTCCATATCGCCTGCCTGGATCAAAATAATAGAGATTAGGTATTTCATTAGAAATTATAGTTGGATATAGAGCAAGCTGTCATATTAATAGCAACCTGCCCGTAGCCCTTCAGCGTGCGCTATTCACCTAGACAAAAGATGCAAAGCGGGGGCCGCATATCGAACCTCTGATTCGGGCCTGATCAATTTTCCGTCATTCAGGAAAATGTGGGGACGATTTTTAACAAAGAGGTTCGCACAGGACTGATGACCGGCCTGCCAGGAGACAGACGCCTCCTCCTCCACCACCTCGACGTGAAAAAGTGCTCCAACTAAACTCGATGCATTCTTCCAGCAGAGAAAGGACGAGAGACGTGGGCTATAATTCCCTCTGTATGGCCCAATGGGCATTTCAGCGTGCACTTGTTTTTCAGCTGGAGATAATTATAGGCTGAAAGAAAAGGAGTAGGGAACAAGCTGAGCTGCATTATTCCTCTGCTCGCTGTAAACATTTTGGATGATGAAGCAAGGACCAACCCCAGGATGCAGGACTCAAAAGGGAACTCTGGCTGCAGTTCTAGGGCCTTTATTCGAAGTATCCATTAGGGATGTACTTGAATGCATTATTACAGATAATGTGTTCTAAGCAGATACAAATATATAGGATTTTTTCATTTTATTGTTTTTGTTTTTATAGAAAGCTTGTCAGACAGGTTAACAGGATATCAAATCAGCAGTACCTTGAACTTCGTTTCCCATCAGCCCTCACAGACTACAACAAATCACATGACCCTGTCCCATGCCCTCTTGATCACTCTCACCTGTTTTGTGCTTCCCCTTGATTAGTGTCCCTATTTAGGTTCAGTGTTTATTTGCTAAGCTTCTGTTGTGTGCTTGCTACCACATGTCACTAACTCTTATTTTGATCCACTTAGGATTCTTGTTTTGACTTTGTTTGTTTTGCTTGTCTTTCATTTAATACAACGCCTGCACTCGCATCCATTTCCATCACTATCTGCAACGAAAAGGTTGCATGAGTGGGAGTTTTTTACTTTCAGGCAGGTGTGAGCGAGTGCTCAGATATGAAGCTTGCACGACAAACAAAGACGAGGTTTATTAAGGTTAACAATAACATGAGGCGCTGAGTTACAGAATTCATTCATTCATCCTTAGTAACTGCCTGGCCAGGGTTGCATTGGTTTACATTAGGATAATAGTTTGTTTACATTTTGAAAACTAAATTTGTTAGAACATATCATGGGCAGGTTCAAATAAAAATAATAACTATGTGAGTGGGATTTAAAAAAAAGAAAAAAAGCAGTACACACCTCTACTTGAGAACAATTATAAAGTGGAGTGATGTAGCTGAGGTTGAGGAACTGTTAGAGGTTAGAGCCAGAATTCACACCGCATGCTGACACCGCTGACATTTCTACATCTGGGTTTTTTCCCAGGGTTTTCCAGTGTTTCTGGAGGTCAGAATGCTAGGGTTCAGGTTTAATTACAAAAAAAAAAAAAAACGACCCTCCAGGTTCAGGCCACACCTACTCCAGGTTCAAATCCAAATATAAATACAGACACAGATATGGATATTTGGAGCACTAAACATATATAGATAAGGATATGGATACAGATACACATAAGGATACTGATAAGGACGTAGAGGATACAGATATGGATATGGATACAGATACAGATATGGACATGAATACGGATACAGATTATAAGAGCTTGACGGTCAAACCAACCAAATTTATTTCTAATCTTAACCCCTGCAGACACTGTGCCCTTTGTAATGGACATCACATGATTAAGGAATTGTTCTTCATTAAAGTGCATAAATTAAAAGAATGTTCACTGATAACACAGTTAACATAGAGTGCTGGGTCACTTATAGTGTCGAAATTTGAATCATTGTGAAGAGAAGCATGTCAGGAGATCTGACCTTTTAAAACGTCTTTATACACATTATTAAATTTTGATGTCAACATTTGACAGTGTTTTGCACTCTGAAATAGATATGTACAGATGTGACTGTTTCTAAATCCAACTCAATAACTCAAACCCGCCTGCAATATTTTTTTCTAAATGACAAATTTAGATATCCCAAAATATAAACAAATCATTTTATATTTTATATTTAAAGCACAGTGAATCTGACCAGAATAAATCACTTACTGAAGATGAATGAATGACATTCCTTGTATATTCCCATGTTTCTTTGCCCTGCAGGATTCATATTTGAACATTAGTTTGATTTTCTCGATGATGAAGTCTCGAGAAAGGCAATAAAAGTCCAAGGAAATCAAATTCATTGCCTGTCATGCACAGCAGATCCCTGAATCCAGTTTATTATCCATCTATTTGTGTGGGAGAGTGGGGGCAAAATGTACACACAATAATAATGTCTCTATAAGAAACTGTTTATGACATGATTCCTGGTGCTGCACAGTATATGAAAAGCTCCATTTATTTGCGCTGTGCCTCCGGTTCTCTTTGCAGAACAGACTATCCTCACTATCCGTATCTTCCCAGACAATCCTTCCTCCACATTTTTTCTGGGGTTTTTTCAGTATAAAGTAGTAGCAAAGCAACAAAATTCACATCATAGGGTGTATAAGTAAGTGATACAAGTTGTGTAGTGGGAGCAGTACAGCAATTCTGAGATTTTGAAAGTAGTGCAGTGTGCAAATGAATCTGCCCATTCATTTTTAAATATTCTTTTGACGTGAACTGTCTCATAAAACTAAAGACACAGGATCTTTAAAAAAATCTACACATCCATCATAGTGGCGATGTCGGTTACTGTAAACACATATCTACAGATGTACCGTGTTAGTAATTCTATTTTTTTGCAATGGAAAAAAATTTTATGTAATTTTTTTTATGTAATGGAATTATTTGATATGATAAAATGACAGGTAAACGTTTGTATTTATGGGTTACAGCACTAGAGGTCCTAGAACGTCCTGCAGATGCATATTTGTCTTTGGGATCAAAGAAGAATGAAAATCAGCTCTGAAGTGGTTAACATTGCGCCAGACCTTTATACAGCTTAAATAAATTCAAAGACAAAGTTAGCGAGTCGTCTCTGAGACAGACAAGTCTGAATGGAGCCCTGATTCGATGGAGCTCATTACAGCACAGGCTGTGCAGAGGTGGAGGGAAAAAACACTAAACACACTAAGCAAATGTGGCAAATTTAATTTAATGTCTGTAATCATGGACCTCTGCCTTAGCCGCGCTATTTATAAAGCGAATGGATAAAGGTTAAATGTCTCTGGCGGCAATCCAGGAAGCATTTTCATGTAGAATAAATTTTTTACAGGCAAGAAATAAAGTTTAGTGTCATTCGTAGATTTTTATATCTCAGCTACAGCTGTCTTAAATGAGACTTAAATTAAATCTCAGATGAAATTTAAAGCAACAGTGATGTGGCTGGGTTTCATTTGCTTAAATTATCGGCTAAACGAATATTCACTTATTTATATTAAAGCATGCTATTTAGGAACTACACTGAAAATAAGTGAAAAATTTGGCGTGTAGTTAGAATTCAGCATTCCCTTCTCACAATTCCAGGGACTCTGGTTCAATCCTGAGCTCTAATGTGCTCTACCCATGTGCACATGGTTTCCTTTGGGTTCTCCGGTTTCCTCCTACCTCCTAGAAACATACTGACAGGTGAACTGACTACAGTCAATTGCCCCTACGTGTGAACGTATGTCTGTGGTGACTTGTAATGGACTGGTATCCGATCCAGGGTGTATTCCCGCCTCACGCCCAGTGTTCCCAGATCGGCTCTGGATCCAGCATGACTGTGATCAGGACAAAGTGCTTACTAAAGATGAGTGAATAAATCAATGAATTAAAATTCTCATGAATTTGCGAGCATCATGTTGAAATCATTTTTGCTTTATAAAACCTCCTGACATCTTAGCAAGTGAGAGTATCATGATTTTTTGATTATTAAACCCTTTTTTAGGCATTATTACTCATTTCTAGTCTTGTTTTATTGGCAGATCATTTTTCTAATTTTAAACATTTGTTTCTAGAAAATGATCTGCCATCAGAATAAAGAAAAGCATGAAATTAGTAAAAGCATTTAAAAATAGACTGAATAATCTTATATTTGATTTTAAATAACGCCATAATAAGGCAAATTAGATAATGGATTCGCCCATATTCAAGATATTTTCAGTGTTCAGTGTTTGCAGTGTAGTATTGTTTTTAAAGTAGGACGCTTAATAGGCAGGGATAGGAATTTCTTGTTGAAATGTTGAAGACATTCCCTCACTGTCTGAAACAAATCAACATGTAACATTGAATCTCCCAGCTTGTCCATTTCACACCAAAAGCTTCATTCTGTTCCCAAGATAATCGTCCTTAAAGTGCCATGTTGCTGATCTGTACTGCAGAGCTCCTGGAAAAACTGCCACTACACTCTAATCGCAATCTAACACTTCTAAAAGTTACCAGGAACTGTGAACACAGAAAAATATTTAGTTATACGATATATAACCCCATACGTAACACGCAGATTTGCAGATAGATAAGCATCATTTTCACAGCATATCCCACAACAGCTACCAGCTGAGGAGGGTGAAGGCTAACACATGCTTCTTCCGAGATCTTTACAGCTTTTCAAACTGCCATCACAGGCCAGTGTAACACACCCGGAGGAAAGTGCTATCGGAACTCTTCCACATATATGAGCTCACGATTGGCTAGTGTCGCTGTGATTGATAGGGGAGAGAGAGTATGCCCCTCCCACCCAGACACTGCTCATGCAATCAAGCATTTAGCCAGATCCTTATTTTGAAATAATTTGAACCAGCGTCACATTGGAACACAAGCCTGTAATTCCCATTCTATTAACAGAACTGGATCTCTGATAAGTTCAATATTGTATATTGTATTGCAACAAGAGCAGCATTACCTCCTTAATCTCTGATTATTAAAAAAGGAACCAAATTAAAGTCAGACTTTACAATCGATTTTTGTAGATATGAAACAAAACTCACAGAATTCTGCAGGTATACAGTCTGGGGTGTCTTTCAGTGTAAATAATTGTCTGTAGACCCCCTCATGATTGAAGCAAAGTTGTTTTTTTTTTATATTTATTAAAAGAATTGAAATAATCAACTCATATGAGGACTAGACTCCCACTTTTTTGTGACATTTCCACCCATAGAAAACTATTTACTCTGCGTTAAAATATTAATGCGATATATTTTTCACGTCTGTTTTTATCTGAACTAATTTATACCACAACGCTATTGAATTCTCAAATATTAGAATGCGGATTCATTTTCTATTACAGGAGCTCTGACTAAAGTTTTAGTTTATATTAATATGCGGGATCTAATATGTTACCGTTTCTATAGCAACAGCTCATTCACGGGGACTTGTACTGTGGACAGCGCCACATCAACAAATTACAAAACGTGTGTGATCATTGACATGGTGAGGTTTTCTGTTAGAAGACGTTTACTTCAAATTAATGAAAAGAGTCTCCAGTGTCAGCATTTTCAGTTTTCATAACTGTAAGTATTCTGACATCTTCAGGGCATCTTTGGTTTCTCCATAACATGATAAGCTGCATTTTTTATTTTTATTTTTTTGTCTTATTAACTTCAAGAGAGTGAAAAAAGAGAGGCTGGTGAAGGAACATGTGTTTATAGCTGCTACAACATACGTCACCACAGGAACTAACCAATGCCCCATAACGTAGCTATAAACAGATAAAAAGTTGTTCATGAATAAATTAAAGAATTGTAATTGTTGACAAATTGCTGTGGTATAAGAGAAATAAAACATTTCAGACCGTGCTGTAGTAGGAAAATAATCCACAGTTTCTACGTTTGTAATGACAATAAAATTTGATTTGTTGCATATTTTATTCAACTTAATAGAATATCTAACAAATAAATGTTATTGTAAATCAGTTTAAAAGATGCAAAACAATATGAATATGTAATATCAGCACATGAAAATGTTTATTGCCTATTTCATATAGTGTTAAATTGATATTTGTGTTCAGCACTATATTCTGTTCGTAAGACAAATCCTAATCATCTTGACAGACTCTTATAGATAGAAACTATAAGCTTCGCTTAGAAATGTATCTGATACGTTTTATAGAAGGTTTTTATTATGGTACAGGTGTGGCTTATGGTTTAGATGCCTGAATTGAGTTATTCAGTGAAGTGAATAAAACCACATGATAAGAAAATTACAGCATGCCATGAGTAAAAATATCCACTCAGAGGACCCTGGTTGGCTCACCACACATTCTCAGCGCAGAGAGACATCCTTATCATCATCGTATGTGGAAATAAGTGTCATGTAGAAATAACGTAGAAATGTATGTGATGATAAAAACCAGGTTTTTCCTCAGTGTGCACATTAAACACACTTCAGCTCTAAACCAGGCTCATTACTGTTCAAAATGAAGATTTATAGATTTTTATAGTCATCTTTGTAAGCATTAGTACAGACGCCCTGAATGCTGAGGGGCAGTCGTGGCCTAATGGTTAGAGAGTCAGTCTTGCAACCTGAAGGTGGTGGGTTCGGGTCTCAGATCAGCAGGGATTGTAGGTGGGGGGAGTGAATGACCAGCGCTCTCTTCCACCCTCAGTACCACAACTGAGGTGAGACCCTTGAGCAAGGCACTGCAGCCCCAAAAAAAACAACAAAAAAAAAAAGGCTGCCCACTGCTCTGTGTGTGTGTGTGTGTTCACTACTGTGTGTGCGCATTGGGATGGGTTAAATGCAGAGCACAAATTCCAAGCATGGGTCACTTCAAGGTGTGATTTTTGTTTTTGAAGTGCTATGTTGTTATTTTGATTTAGTATCTTAATATTTGAACACAATATTTTATATTTTGCTGTTTTGAGTTGTAATTTATTGTTTCAAGATATTATCTCATTATTATGACTTACTAACTTTTTATTTCAAGATATCTCATTATTATAACTTGGTAAGTCATCATTATGAATTTCTAAGGTATTATTACAACCTAGGGCCTCATTATTACAACTTATTAATTCATTATTTTGACTTTGTAACTTGCTATTTCATGATATTTTCTCATTATTACGATGTAGTAACTCCTTATTACAACTTAGCAACTCATTATTATGACTTAATAACTCATTATTATGCATTACTTAATCATTATTTCAAGATTACAACTTAGGAACTCATTATTACAACTTATTAATTTATTATTTTGACAAATCTATTATTATGTCTTACTATTGAATTGTTTCAAGATTATTTCAATATCTCATTATTATGACTTAGAAACTCATTATTATGACTTAGAAACTCATTATTATGACTTTGTAACCCATTATTACAACTGTCTAACTAATTTGTATGATTTACTAATTAATTATTTTGACATAGTAACTTATTATTTCAAGTTAATTATTTAATTATTATTATAAATCACTACTACAACTTAGTAAATCATTACCATTTACTAACCTTGTTAGTAGGAATTTCCAACTTATTACATCTGACTGACACTTTTTTCAAGATATACCATTATTATGACTCTTTATTACCACTTAGTAACTCATTATTTCAAGATATTATCTCATTATTACAACATAGTAATGTGTTATTATGACTTACTAACTTGTGTTTTTTACTTAGTAACTCATTATTATGACTTTCTAACTCGTTTTTTTCTTAGTAACTCATTATTATGACTTACTAACTCATTATTCCAAGATATTGTCTCGTTATTATGACTAAGTCACTCATTATTAGGACTTAGTAACATGCTATTATGACTTACTCATATAGTACTTTGACTTAATAACTCATTATTTCAGTAGATTACCTCATTATTTTTACTTACTAAGTCATTATGTTGACATAATGAGATACTAATTCAAAATAATGACATAGCACTTCAAAAACAAATATCACACCTTGCGGTTCTGTACATTAGGAATGTAACTGAACATGATTATATTATTCAGATGAACAGATACAGATACAAGTAGGAATATGCCCCACTTTTAGATTTTTTTATTTTTTGTTTAGTTTTTTCATTTGTTTGTCTTTGGCCGAAAAGCTTGACAGGGCATCTGGTTGAGACAAAAAGTCATGTAAGTAGGGGATTTTTATTTTCATGTGGGCGTGAGTGAGCACTCAGATATGAAGCTTACAAGACAAAAAGACAGCATTCATTAACACGAAGTTGCACCATTGCGTGATGCATTTCCAGCATTCATTCTTAGTAAGTGCCTGGTCAGGGTAGTGGTGGTTTTTCACTTTGAACAAACTTCATGTTTTTCCCTTGCAACAGGTTCAGGTCACTTTGTCATGCTTTTACTAAAGCCTGATTTGAGGCGGGGCTGTGAGGAGACACTGTTCTTGTAGTTAAAATGGGGGGGGAAACACTTTTTAAACTGCCTTGCCTATTTTCCACATGCTTTGGTTGTTATATCACTGAATAAGCCATAGGCTGCTAGCTGGTTAGTTAACTAACTGCTAATGTGGCGTTTGTGCCATTTTTTTCTTTTCTGCAGAGAGATTGTTGCTGTTGTTTTTTAATTGGCTTTGTGATTATTATTTTTATTTTAGAATTTAACCACTGGCCCCAGTGCAACTGCAATGTCTCAGAGATGGAATTTAACAGCAGCAAACATGGTTATAACATGGTTATAACACACAAAGCCATCATACAAATTAGTGAAAGTATTTCTAACATTTTCTAAACTCTTTACAATGCACGTACAGTAATTGTTGTCTGAAATAAAGTCATAATTAAAATGAGTTTAATACCAACAGAGCAAAAAGGCTAAGCACAAAGAAGCAGGTGAAGAAATAATGCCTTTAAATGAGCCCTAACGTCACCATGCGTCCTCATGATCATCAGAAATGAAACCTCTGTTTCATAAATGTCCTGTTGTGAAGCTTCACCTCCATTGTAAACAAGATCAGAACTTTTTCAGCTCTGTTAGCAATATTTAGCACACACTTTCGAATGTGTGTATACTAGTATAGAAAGGAAGAAGAGCAAAAAGTTAAAGCTTCAGCTTGGCATCACATCACTGCAAACTTCCAAGCACTCATAAGTGCCGATGGATTATGAGTACGTGTGAAAATGCCACTATTTAACTCATAATACATATAACAGACAGACAGTCTTAGACCTGACGCTGAACTCTTTTACAAGTCTCAAAAGTGGCAGGTGAAAAAGCACACTAGGATCTTTATATGCTTCCTGACGTCACTCAGTGTCAGAAATGTAAAAAAAAAAAAAACTCTCTGATTCATAAATACCACATTGTGAAGCATAATTACTATTTAAAAAGCCCAAAACAGAAAGCGCAGCTGCTGACACTGTTAAATAATGTGCATGTACTAATATAGAACAAAAGAAAGAAAGAAAGAAAGAAAGAAAGAAAGAAAGAAAGAAAGAGGTCTCATGTCTAAGGGGGAAAAAGCCATGACCAGCCCTCATTAACTCTTTGACACTGAGTGGGATCACGTTACACATACCAACTCTTGTGTAAAAGTAGCAGGTGAAGAAGCGTACAAGGATCTTTCCAGCATCAGAAACAAAAGATAAATGTTTTATAATAAATGTCACATTTCAACACTTAAAAATGATTAAACAAGCCTAACACCTTTTAAAGCAGAAAGAGCAGCACCTTGCACTGTTAAATGTGAATATACTGGTATAGAAAGAAAGAAAGAAAGAAAGAAAGAAAGAAAGAAGAGCGAAAGGTTAAAAATTCAGCTCAGAATCCCATTACTGCAAACTTTCCCACAAGCATGCTCACAAGAGATAAGAACGTGTGAAAATGTCAGAATATATATTACATAGTGCGCATACTTAGTGTATTATGCATAGTACATAATACACTTAATACAACTATAATATAACACACAGTCTTAGATCTAAAGTACTCTTATAGGTTTCACATCTGGGGGAAAAAAAATCCATCACCGTCCCTTGTTAACCCTTTGACACTGTGTGCAGTCATGTTACACCTACAAAGCTGACATTTGTGTCTAAAGTAGCAGGTGAAAAAGCACACGAGGATCTTTAAATGCATCCCGGCGTCACCCGGTGTCCTGATTATAATGACAAATAAAAGCTCCTGAGTGCCACATTGTGAGTCTTAATTATCAAATCTGCATCGTAAACAAGCTCGAAACTTTGTTCTTTCCAGCCAACATCCCAGAAGACCGCAGCCTTTGATATTAAAAACAAATAATTATCCAATCCCAAACAAAAACAAAACAAAAAAATACCCCCGAAATACCTTTAGATGCCCAGAGGAAGCCCATGGCCAGAGAGATGGCGTAGATATCGCTCTGCCTCACATTCTTACGCTGTTTCCTCTCTCTGCGGCAGAAAGCGAATGCTTAGAGACTCAGTAGCATATTTAATTAGAAGCGAGCTGTTTGCACTATCAGTGTGAGGATCTACCTCTCCAATCTCTCCTGAGTCAATCTTCCCCCATCTCTGATTTTCTTTTATATTTATGCCGGAATATTTAATTGTAGACAAAAGGTTACTCGGGCTGCATTCACCGCACACAGCCGGAATAATCTGCTTTAAAAGGCTTGACATTTCAGGCTTTTCAGAACGGCTGAAAAAAAATTATATCCCTGCTTTTGTTAATCAATGAAGTAGAACTCTCGTGAACAAAAGAATTAAATTGCTTGGTTGGTTTAATAAAAAAAAAAACTCAACAGACAGAGCTGCTTCCTCTGGGCTTTTTGTGCACACAGGCACCAACACTGTAATTCCATATGATTTAGGGGCAAAAACTCTCATTTCTGTACACAGTTGGCTGGGTTTTTTTTTTTTTTTTTTTTTGAAAAGAAAAAAAAATCCTTTTCAAGCTCCAGCCAGGCTGAGGACAGATTTATCATTACGGCTGACTTTCACTGACTTGCAGCCAGTCCACTACAATTTACCATCTCTATACGGCAAGGGAAGAAAACAGGGTAATTATGCAAATGAAAGGGGCAATAATTAGGATCTTTACTCTCCGATCTGAGCTGGGTGGAAAGGACTCGCCAGCGTTCTTTCAACTGGCTCTCCTTCAAGAGTACTTTTTAGAGATTTAGATTTATGATCACACACACCTTTATATGTATGCTATTAAAAGTGAAAACTTTGAAAAGTGGAAACTATATGTACACAAGTCACTTTTTTCAACATGATCACACACATGAAAACTTCTGATGGTTAAAGTTATGTTTAGGGGTCGGGTTTTAGGAGTGAGGTTTTAGGGTGGGGTTACTGTTCATACCTTTCATACCTATATATATATATATATATACATACAATGTGCATTCACTGGCAGACACGATTTCCAACCAAAATCCCCCACCACCAATTTCACACACAATAGTCTCTAGTGATTACAAAGTATGGTGCGAAAAACAAAAAACATTGAGTGAGTGACAGTTCTGTGGTTGGAAATACCTTGATTGGTTTGAGCTGCCAGGAAGGATATAGTAACTCATATTTAATCACTCTTTACAACTTTGTTGAGCAGAAAAGCATCTCAGTATGCACAAAACATTGAACCTTGCAGTGGATGTGCTACAACAGCAGAAGACCACATCAGGTTCCAAGAACCACGTGCCAAGAACCAGAATCTGAGGCTATTATGGGCACAGGCTTATCAAAACTGGACAGGAGTGGGACCTGATGTGGTCTTCTGCTGTTGTAGCACATCCACCTCAAAGTTTGATGTGCTGTGCATTGAAAGATGCTTTTCTGCTCACCGCAGTTGTAAAGAGTGCTTATGTGAGTTACTATAGACTTCCTGTCAGCTCAGACCAGTTTGGTCATTCTCCTCTGATCTCTCTCATCAACAAGGTGTGTCAGCCTGCAGACCCTCCGTACACAGGATGTTTCTGTTTTTCACAATATTCTGTGTAAACTCTAGAGACTGTTGTGTGTGAAATTCCCAGCAGCTTCTGAAATACTCAAACGAGCCCATCTGGCACCACCAGCCATGCCATGACCAAAGTCACAGAGATCACACTTCTTCCCCCATTCTGGTGTTTGATGTGAAAATTAACTGAAGCTCTTAACCTGTATTTGCATGATTTTATGCATTGTGCTGCTGCCACATGCCTAGCTGATTGGAGAACTGCATAAAAGAGCAGGTGTTCCTATTAAAGTGACCAGTCAGTGTATGTTATATATTAGCCAATCAAGTGGCAGCAGTTCAATTCATAAAATCCTGCACGTACAGGTCAAGAGTTTTATTTGATGTTCACATCAAACATCAGAATGGGGAAAAACCTCAATGATCTCAGTGACTTTGACTGTGGCATGGTTGTTGGTTGGAGTATTTCAGAAGCTGCTAATCTCCTGTAATTTTCAAGCACAACACTCTTTAGAGTTCACGCAGAATGGTGCAAAAAACAAAAACGTTCTGCAGGTGGAAACGCAAGGTCAGAGGAGAATGGCCAGACTGGTTTGAGCAATAGGAAGGCTAGGATAACTCAAATAGCCACTCTTTACACCTGTGGTGAGCAGGAAAGCATCTCAGAATGCACAATGCGTCGAACTTTAAGGAGGATCGACTGCAACAGCAGAAGATGACATCAGGTTTCATTACCGTCAGCCAAGAGCAGGAACCTGAGGCTAGAGTCAGAAAAACATCGCCTGGTCTTTTTCCAATCTTTAACTGCCCAGTTTTATATATATATATGTTTTTTTTTTTTTTTTAAGTGCAACAAGAAAAATGTTAGCAAACAGTGGATATTTTTATATCTTTTATCTTTTATAATGTAGGCTAGAGTCTGAAGCTGGGTGAAAATCCTTGTCTACACTATGAAAATGAAATCTAAGACTTATGGATTCTTCAGTTTGTCCTGTTGAAAAACCAAGGACCGCTGCTGACCAGGTATGATATGGGCTGTGGACAATTTCTACTCTGATTTATTATTATTATTATTAATATTATTATTATTATTAGTAGTAGTAGTAGTAGTAGTAGTAGTAGTAGTTTTTGTTCTATGATCATTTAGCCTGCACAGCACTGTTTTGCTTGTAGTTTCAGAAATTAGGCTATATCAAAAAATATCTACATTGTGTATATTTATATTTACATCACTTGCCATATGGAGAAATGTATGACGTTTAAAAAAAATTCTGAAAATCAGTTTAACATGAAGCGAGCTGTGTCATTTAAGCTGTGCATCTCTCCACAGACTTGCATTGAGTAACCATAAAGTATTGCCCTTTCCAATATGGAGGACCTATTGCCGTGTCGCAGTAGCTTGTGTTACCGGCTTCGATTTTGCGATGAATTGAACTTTGCGACATTCCATCCCACTTTTTGGCAGATCCGAAGTCCTCTTACCAAAACACGAACATGAGTTTCTGACATTGATGTGTGTGAAAAATATGTTGAAAACTAGGTTATAAACGTTATGCTTAAAGACGTGAGGACTAAAAGGACATTATTAGGGAAACAATGGTATGAATTATTCTTAATTTTTATTAATGCTGTCGATATCTCTAGCACGGATATAGGATTAGCAAAGCGGCTAAGCGAGTAGCTAACAAATTACCTTTAAACGAGCTAAATGTTTAATTACTTCTTATAGATGTATGTGTTCTATGTTTGCACTCTTATTGTCGAGAATCCGTAATATTACGATTCAGAAAACGTCCCAGAAGTGGAGCTAACACAGCTAACATAGCTAAAGTGCATTAGCCGAGCTGTGTGTCCTTTATGTACACTTGCCTCAGTACACCTTATTAAACAGTTAATCAGGATCAGCACATACACCAGAGCAGAAGAAGCTCACAGATACACTGTAGAGGGATTTCAGGGGCAGCAGCTGGAAAGAACTGGGTTAATAAGCTGTTTTCTTGACTTTTAACTTAAACTAAACTAAATAAAGCAGTTTGATCTTTACAATTACAAAATGTTAAAAATATTACAGATTCTTAAAATGTTTTCTCCTTCTCAGTGTTGAGTATTTTTCATTAATTATAATGTATAGTATCATATATCACAATATATAGATTTACTCACAAACTGCCATCAATACAGCAGAGCTGCATTAAAACACTTTATTTAATGTCGATAGATAGATAGATAGATAGATAGATAGATAGATAGATAGATAAAGAAATGCTGTAGAGCAAAGATGCCTTCAAAAATGAAATGTTTCTACATTAAAAAATTACTATAAAGAGCAGTAAACAGTAATAAATGAAACAAAGTCAGTATTTGGTGTGACGATCGTTCGTTTAAAAAAATAGTCTCGGGTACAGTGAGTGCAGTTTGATAAGGAAATGAGCTGTAAGTGTTACTGAGCATCTTACAGAAGCAGACACAGCTCTTCTGGAGACTTTGACTGTCACACTCGCTTCTTATTTTTGCAGCAAAACCCAGCAGCCTTCATTCTGTTTTTGTCTGAAAAGTGTCTCTTATGTAATCTGCTGCTTTCTTTACTGACATACAAACATTCTTCTGTAACATTTAATTTTGTGCTGGAAAACTAATGTTTGGAATCTAAAATGTTTTTGTATTGAATCAATAATGTAGAAGTCATTAAATAAAAATCTATAACAAAGTTTGCACAAAAAAAAAGGGTGCCTAAGACTTCTGCATAGTACTGTATATATTATAAAGGTCTGAATTTTTTTTTTAAATTAAGTAGTAAATTTGAACATAAAATCAGCTGCTTTCAATCAGTTTGTAATTATAAAAAAAAAAAAAAAGAATAAAAAGATATCACAATAATCATGATATCTCATACAAGTATATTGCGACATCATTTATCACGATATCGATATTGTATCGTCATATCACTCGACCCTAGTGTGTGAGAACATAATATATGCCTGTAAACATGTTTTTTTATATATATATATGTTTAAATATAAACTGTTTGTTACAGAATAAACGTTTCAGATATGGGAGTTGGCTCTCAGAGTTCACCCAAAAGAGTCAAATCAAAGAGTCGATTCAAAGAGTCAACTCATTTGTGAACACCCTGCTGCAAGCTTCATATCTATCTTTTGCACACCTTTAGCTGGTCTTGATGAAACCCGAGTTTGTATTGTGAGATCATTTATCACAGTGTTGATATTACATCATCATATATTTATCCCCAATACATTATACATGTTGTGGTATTATTTATTTATATAATTGTCCGCTTCTTCATTTGGAAAACCTCCTTTACAAGTTGTTTGTACCAGCGATGGAAACTGTCGTGTCTTTTGTGTGATGTTATGCAAATGTCCTTTGTTTCTCTCTCAGTGTAATTAAGCCTTATTGTGTGTGTGTGTGTGTGTGTGTGTGTGTGTGTGTGTGTTTTGTAGGCTAGCACCATGGTGGCCGTGGGTCTCACCCTCGCAGCAGCAGGATTCGCAGGTTTGCAGGATTTTGGAACTGATGAACTTCTAATAAATTTAAACACGTCATTTTAAAGGACAGTGTAATTTATGCACACACTGTGATAAAGAGTGAAGGATAAAGATAAAGAGTGTAACACACACATACACACACACACACACACTGCCATGCCACTTGTATGAGCAAATGCAAGCTAAGTCTAATTAATTGAGTGTTGTTAAAATATCACTATCCAGTTGTTCATTATATTCATAGTCCAGTTATACTGAACAACTGGACTAAGCAGTGGATTAAAAAAAAAAATTTATTCTTACATTCAGGGCTGGGTGATATGATGATGTAATACTGATATCATGATAAATTATGTCAAAATACTTTCCTGAGATATCCCTAGTATTGTCAGTATTATTAC
>CM040985.1:11757531-11772476 GCA_022985145.1 Pangasius djambal
TCCGAGCAGTCAGTTTATTCAAACATTGACTTGATATATTACTCCAAGCCTCCTGGAGGATTGCCCAAAGATGATTCACACTGGTTGGACACTTCTTACGGACATCACGGTCCAGTTCCTCCCATAGCAGCTCAATGGGGTTAAGGTCAGGTGATTGGGCAGGCCACTCCATGATAGACAAGACACCGGCTCGGATGCCCAGAGTATGTAGAGCTGTAATAGCTGCTAATGGGGATTTCTTTGATGAATCCAAAAGTTGAGTATTTTTCTATGTTATGTTCATAAACTTTTTATTTAATACAATATGTTTTCATAGTTTGTGTTGTCCCTTATTATCAATGCAAAATGGTCACTAACTAAAGAGGATTTATGCTGATATTGCCCAAAAACCCTATTTTGTTCAGGCGTTTCCAAACTTTTGGAGGGCAGTGTACATTATTAGAATGAATAGTAAGATTTAAATAATAAGTAAAAAGTGAATGTTATAAATTGTGAGAATAATATGTAATTAGTAATTATTTTAGAAGTGCTTTTATAAATCTGATTGGAATTTTATTTATTTTGTGTGTGTGTGTGTATGTCACACTAAATATTGATTGTTTATTACTGTTTAATGCTGTATAGTATTTTTCTATTTTTGTATTATTTATTTTTGAAAGTGTCTTTGCTTTATAGCTTTTTTTTTTTTTTTTGCAAGACTTTTACAAAGTACTGTGTATAATATTGATGGTGTGACTATCATCAGTATAAATAGGTAAACAATTTCATAAATATTTAACGCTGATTAGAAGCAGCTAATTTGATTTTTCCTCCTTTTCCCAAGTTGATTTTTCGTCAAAGTTATCATCAAAGTTCCCTTTTCTTTTTTAAATGCAGCACGACTGTTTTTCAGTCAGTTTGTCTCATGATACATGATCCCATGATTCCATGTTTCATAGAAACTTCAATAAATATATAATAAAAAAAAATTATTTAATATATTTCTCTCTAGCTTTTTGTTTCTACCAAGAGTGCCAATAATTGATTGATTATGCAACCAAAACGACTGATTACTGAGAATAGAGAGGAGGCGGGGCTTAGTGCACCTTCATTTAAATAAATACGTCTCGGGAAATCTGGTTACATTTTTTAATATTATTTAATTACATTTAGCTTTAATATTCTACTTAATACCTCTTAATAATATTCAGTTATTTGCTAACATTTTTTTTTTCTAAAAATACAACACAATATTTGTCTTTTCTTTGTGAAAAATAAAGCTGAATTTGTTTCTCTCCGAACAGGTCGATATGCCATGCAGGCCCTGAAACAGATGGAGCCCCAGGTGAAGCTGGCTCTCCAGTCTTTTCCTAAATCTGTAAGCAACTTTATACACGTTACACACACACACACGTAATATACGGTTATGCGCATTTGTGTATCCCAAAAAAAAAAAAAAACGTATGAGTGTGATGTTTTCTCTGACAGACGTTTGGAAGCGGTTACTACAGAGGAGGATTCGACCCCAAGATGACGAAGAGAGAAGCGGCTCTCATCCTAGGAGTCAGGTACTGATCATCAGTTATGCAGTCTGTAATCTGTGAATAAACTACTGTGTGTGGTTCTGTTCTAGGAAACTAATCAACAATGGGGGTGTGATGAAGCACAGATCCTGTTCCCACCCTGAAGTTGATTGTTTTCCTATAATAGCACATCCCCCCAATGTGCCCCCAAATGTTACATTTAATGTTACATTTAATGTTAAACGTTATAACGGCTATAAACAGTTGTTTCCTCAACAGCCTCTCTTTCTTCTCTCTCTTTTGAAGTTAATAAGACAAAAAGAAAAACGCAGCTACAACTGACTGTTACAAAGCGCTTACGATGGAGATAAATGTTAAATACATATCTCCGTATTGAAAACTTCACCAATATCAACGATTACACACATTCTGTGGAACATTTTCTGTACAACTCCCTGTGAATACCAGCGTTTAGATACCACGAGTTCATTTGGTCATCATCTGACCAGTCAGAATCCAGAACTCAGCAGCACTGCGTTGTAACATGATTGTATTGTAGAGTATTATCATATTGTGATGTGAGAATGTAAGATGAGTTGTGTGACGTTAAACTTTTTTTTTCTCTCTCTCTCTTCTAGTCCCACAGCCAACAAAAACAAGATCAGAGAGTCACACAGGAAGCTGATGATATTAAATCATCCTGACCGAGGTGAGATCTCCATCTACTGTATCTGGTGTGTGTGTGTGTGTGTGTGTGTGTGTGAGATAACCACTGACAAGAACATTGTCATGTTTCCCTGCACTGAAAAAGATAAGAAAAGCTGAACAGCGTTAATAAGCATGTTTAAAAACTATAAAATGTAAATTCACATTCAAACAGGAAGAATAAAGGTGTATGAGAGAGATGTGCGTGAAAATCTTCCAAACACTGGTTTTGGAGTTTTATTCCAACACGGAGTAATGCGGTAAAAGTAGCTCTGGTTACTTTACACTTTCCTGAAGTTCATGTATGAAGTTCATACGCCACACAGCTACATATAGCCTTCTGTCTGAAAAGTAGTCCCCATACAGATATACTGATTTACAGCTGTATTTACACGTGACTTCTGTTCTTTTCTTAGTTATTGTCAGTGGTAATCACACACACACACACACACAATGGATATAGATTAGTTCAGACTAATCTCTGTCGTGTCTTGTCTGTCTGCCAGGTGGATCTCCTTACATTGCAGCAAAAATAAATGAAGCGAAAGATTTACTGGAAGGACAAGCCAAGAAATAGTTTAATACGCACTCAGTGAGTGACTCTACTTCATTAAACTCGTCGATTGTTTCACAGGAGTCATGTGTCTCATTTTCATTTTCAAAGTGAAAATCCTGACCGAGTCTGTCATACGGCTGCTCCGAGTCAAAACTCATTAGGATCTGTTACCCTCTGTTTATTACTCATGTTTACTGGTTAGAAACGTTGGTACATCTAGTGCACTTTGTCAGTCCCAGTGAAAGAGGCGTGGCCTATATGACTGCCTGTTTCAGTGAAAGAGGTGTGGCCTAGGTTTCTGTCAGTTTTAGGGAAGAAGGCGTGGCCAGCACTCCCATAAGTTTCAGTGAAGGAGGTGTGGCCTATGAACCTGTTTATTTTAGTGGAGGTGTGGACTGTAGTCTGTCAGTTTTAGTGAAGGAGGTGTGGCCTATGAACCTGGCAGTTTTAGTGAAAGAGACATGCCCTATATTGTAGTTTTAACAAAAGAGGCGTGGCCTATACACCCTTCAATTTAATGAAGGAGGCATGGCCCCTGGAACTATAAGTTTCAGTGAAAGAGATGTGGCCTATACACCTGTCCATTCCAGTGGAAGAGGTGTATATTATTCACACACAGGTTCTAGTGAAGGAGGTGTGGCCTATTGGCTTGTTAGTTTCTGTGAAAGAGGCGTGGCCTATTTGCCCATCAGGTTCAGGGGAAGAAAGAAAATTAAAAAAAAAAAAAAGACAAGATTATTTGGAAGATCGAAATTTTATTTAAGAACTACCTGCATACAAAACATATTGCACATCAAACAACCAGTATGATCATTAAAAAAAAAAGAAGGACTGAAGTTTACAGAAAGGAAAATCTGGAAGTTGATCTTTCAGTAGTCCAATTCATCTCCTGCGTACAATGTTCAGGTGGCCAAGTTAGTGTTAGAAGAACTGCTTCTGCATTTCCCGTTTAAATACTGTACATTTTAATAAATAAACCAAAGCGAGGCTCCTTTCACTGAAGTCAGTCAATCTTTTCAAGAGTCACGTGGAGTGTTTTCCTATCAGTGACAGTAACAGACCAGTTTTCCAGACTAACATTTTTATAAAGGGACAGAAATTACAATTCAGTGCAAAAACATCCTTTACTTTTCTGACTGCATTCCCTAAATCACTGTATGTAACAGGCATGTGCCGATATGACACTTTCAAGAGAACTGCCTAATTTTTGTTTATGTTCACAATATTACTGAAACATTAGCATCAGTTTTGTCCCGTCCATTGAACGAAATTGAGACCCTCCTTCAGATTTGTCCAAAATTACGGGATCTTAGACGAGATCTGTGCTTGTGTTCTAAATTAGACAGTCCACCCTACGTATCCAACCTATTTCTAAATTCTTAATCTCAATACTGGGTGTCATATCGGCCAACCAGTTATCGGCACATGCCTAACACGAAGTGGTTGCATATTAAAAATAAAAAGCAGCTAACTCTCCTCTCGGGTTTTATTTTGGCCTATAGCCAGCCAGTGACACTACTCTCTGAAGGCACAACATCTGATCGAGTACTTAAAACATTACAGACCTTTAACAAAAAAAATTTCATTTTCTCTGTAACGAAGCCCAGAAAGGTCATGCATTATACTTTCTTCTGTCCCATTATCGTCATCTCAAAATAACAACAGCAACACTTCTGAGGTTTGTCGGTCAAAAAAAAGGACGTAAAAAGACGTGAATACTTTTGAAATACCCGCCCGATAATCAGGAACACTGAGATTACTGAGAACTGGCCAGAAATCGAGTACCTGCCAGCCCTGAAGAGGAATAAATGCAGTAAAAACCACAGTACATTATCGACATCACCCCTTCACATATTGTTTGGCTAGCCTAGAAACTGGAGGGTGTGTATATACAGGTTTTATAGTAGCCACCAGCACCTTTGGGGGAAGAGGGTGGGGGAAAATGCTCTCCTGTTTTATTCATGATTTAAACACTACAAAAGTTTACATGAACTTCTTCATATACTAGGAAAAAAAGATGTTATGTACAGCAATTAATTAAAAAAAAAGTGCGTATATAAACCTTTCTAGTGTCTACATCATACCTAAAACAGACAAGTATTTATATATATATAAAAAAAACTGGTTATTACCGTAAAACCCTGTATATACACACACTAGCTTCTGTGGCGATGGGCTTGATTGCGCTGTTTGAACGCATTCATTCTGACAGCGCAGGAGAACATTACTGTTAAAATTATTTGTAAAGTGTTCGATTTGACACTATTATTTTCCCTCTTTCGGTGAGAAAGTGTCGTTTTTGACTTTCGGCAGGAAATGTTCTGTGGTATCCTAAATAAATCTAGTTAACAGCTGTTAGCTAAGTGGAACACACACTGAAAGGTTTAAATTCACATTAACAAACTCGAAACATTCTCCATTTACCGTGACGACGCATCAGCAGGAAAATCGAGCGGAGACGAGGGATTACTAATGTGAGATGGTGGTGGGGGCGGGGCTTCCAGAGGTTGAGAGATCGACACACCTACGCAACTGTCAGTTATTGCAGATTAATATATCGTTCGGCTCATCTGCGGTTTTTATGGCGGGGGGGAAAGAGACGACTGGCGTTTTCTAGAGTGCTCACTTGTAGAAGCATACTCTGATGTTCAACATGAAGCTCCTATGCTTGGCAGGTCTGGTGTGAGAACATTTATAGAACACATTACAGAGATATGCGTTTAGCCTTCATGGTAAAGATAAGTGGACAGAAAAAAAAATGCTAATAATGCATTGCACTTCAAGGCTCCATTTGTTTATTTCGTGTTCTCTCTTCGTACCTGATCCACGGTGAAGGAACAGAAAAGTGCAGCAGAGAGAAGAATCTGGAAGTCCGTGTATGTACTTGTGTTTGTGTGTGTGTGTGTGTGTGTGTCTATCTTTGGCGAGCTCGTACAAGCACTATTGTAAAAAATGTAAAGGTTACGACTGTTTGGAGAAAGAATACAGGAACAGATCAGGGCGTTTAGGAGAGTCCGTTAACGACGGTTGGCTTGACCACATCGGTTTTGGCGCTGGGGGCCGTTTCTGTGGAAGCGCCTGGTGCCTTATTCTGCTCATCAGTGTTAGCGTCAGGGCCGTTAGTGAGCTGCTGGGAGACGCCGTGCTCAGATATGACGTCCACCTGACCCTGAGAGTAGAGAAATTATTTCAATTAAAGTAAGGTTTTTACGCAAATGTGTAGCAAATCATTTCTGAAAAAAGTTGACTGTTCTGAAGAGAGGAAATAACAGTTATCCTTCAAGTTTATTATGTACCTTAAATGAGTTCTATAAGAAATAACCCGCTGTGTGTAATGACTTTTTCATAAAATAACGAGTGATGTGGTGGTGTGATGAAGCAGAATTACCATTACCACCCTGATGGTTTTCCTATAACAGCACGTCCACACGTGTTTTATTCCTCTTATACTGTAGCAGTTTTTAAACATTAGACTTTTTTTTTAATTTATTAAACAACGACATGTCACTTTTTATCCATTTAGGGTTGCATTTAATGTTCTGGAACATCCATGAAACAGGCTATAAGTTATAAGTCGTTCCATCACCAGCCTCTGTTTTTTTTTCCTCTCGCGAAGTTAATAAGACAAAAAGAAAGAAACACAGCTTATCATATGAAAAAGCAATGCGTAAACTCCTCTGTTCTGAAGACGTCAGAAATCTTCAGGTTACAACTTTCGAATCCTTCCATAAATGAAAAACATCTCCATACTGAAAACTTCACCATGTCAACGATTACATGTTTTTTTTTTAATCCGTTTACCGTACAAGTCTCTGTGACTTAGCTGTTACCATAGAAACAACAACATATTAGAACGAGCACATTAATGTAAACCTGTTATCTGCAGCCGTACTACTGCCAGAGCTGCTGTTCTAGAAAATTAATCAACACCACCTGACCAATCACAATCCAGAATTCAACAGTGCTGTGGTGTAAGCTGTTTTATTTCAAAACTCCAGTTTAGGAACTTTTTGTTTTGTGACAGTATCTGATGGTCAAATGTTTAAAGATATTTATTTCTACATTATAAACATGAGGAATTCTGACCTACCAAGTCTTTTTTATTCTTCTTCAGATCTCGTGGCATTCTCTGCCTGCTGTGGGATTCAGCACGTGATATGTAATCGGCCACGGTGACTGCAAAGAAAAATATCTAATTAAAACTTTCGTTTTATTATTGCCGTTTTATGAAACCGTTTCCAGCACGTTCCATGCTGTAAAATACAGAGGAGAGAAAGTTTAGTAGTTAGGCTGACCTGCCAAAAATTAATTATACATTAGCACATGCTTTATTAAGTTAGCACTAATAAATCCAGATACACCACGGCACTGTTGAATTCTGGATGGTGATTGGTCAGAAGGCGTTGCTTATTTTTCTATAACATAAAACGTAAACTAAAATACTCGTTGCTATGGTGAAGGTTTCTGTGAGGAGATGTTTATTTAACATTTATTTACGGAGTCACCAGTGTCCGCACTTTGTACCGACAGGAACTAACTTGTTTCACGGACGCTCTACGACAGTAAATGTAAAAATAAATAAGTAAAAAGTATGATGTTCTTTAATAAATAAAAAATTGGAATCGTCGGTAAATTGCTGTTGTATAAGAGGAATGAAAGGCACTTATTAGTAGATTAATCATTAGTTGGAAATCCACATTTTAAAAACACCAAAGCTTTCTAGTTAACCCTTGAATGACTAAAGACCTTTAATGAGTGAGTTACACTCACTGCACACTGGTTAGGGCTCACACCAAGCACACTTGGTTCATGCACTACTGCACTACCTGGCTGTCTCTCCTCTGGAGGCCGAATGCGGCGGCGGCGGCTGCGATTTTGCCGCGGAGGTTTAAATTCAGGCTCATCTACAGCAGAGTGAAATCTCAGTGTTACTGAACCTCAGAACTGCTTCTGTTTTCACTCCAGTGCGTTTGGCATTGAGCCGAAGGTTACTACAGTTTACACAACCTTCAGGTGCCAAGTATTAAAAAACTACAGCCGAAATAAACTTTTCTGACTCATGGATGCCCTGCCCCATGAAAAGGTTAAAGCTCTTCCTTTTCCATACACTTCCTTAAGTCATGTGACTAATTTGCAATGGTGTAAAAGAAAAATATAAGCAGAAAGTTGTGTGTGAAGCTGAGAAGCCACGTGCGCGTGTGTACTTGCCGAGGCCATTCTCACTGAGTGATGTGTTGTCTTCCGATTCAGGGCGTCGGCGGCGCGAGCGTCGGCTCCGGGAGCTCGGTTCACACTCGCTCGCTTCTGCATCAGCAGTCTGATCCGACTCGGAGGTATCCAAAATACTGTACGGGTTCCGGTCTGGATCCTTCAGAACTGCAAGGAGAACAAAAAACAAATGTAGTCTATAAATATATTCTGAAGCAGAGAATACTTTTCCTGAATTTTCGCTTCAGTCTGCTGAAATACTCTGCTGGGTCCAACAGTTAATAAATAATAACGTGTTCCGTTTAATTAGGGCCTTTCTGACACTCACGGTTGCTGTACACATGCATACTCAAAGAGAGGAGGAAAAAGACTAGAAGGAGGAAGAAAGGGAAAAGTGCTGGGAGAAAAGATATGTTTTAAGTTGGCTATTAAAATGGGAGAAGGAAGACAACAATCCATGGTTTCAGATTTTAGTTACTGTATCACATGAATTCTCTGGTGTTTAGAGAAGTGCACATGGGAATCATAAATACAGGGCCACTGGCTCTTATATGACATACTTGGATCTAGTATATGGATGTTGAGAAGGGCGGTAATATTTTAAATGAAACAGAAACGTTCTCCTGTACCTCATTACCGAGTGACTAGAACAGATTAGACGTTACAACCCAAAATGGCTGCCCTGAACGGTTCACTTCTAATGTACACCTGTAGTGAAGAGGCATTAGATGTACCTGAGCTCATGGTGCTCCCTGACCCTCTTCCAGCCCCGCGACCTCTGACTCCCAACCCACCACGACCTCTGACCCCTGCCGCTCTCCGTCTGCTGTCCCTGGGCTGGACGCCGCGCTCGTCCTCGTCTTCTCTTAGAGAGAAATCACTCAGCTCTTCTCTCCGCTCAGAATCCGTCTCCGAGTTGTACGAGTGCTCCGAGTTTGTTCCTACGGACAGGAAATGAGGCAGCGTTCATTTATTCTCTTATTTTCTACTTGTATTTATATATAATTTACAACCCATTGATAAAACTTGAATCTGTTCTGAACTGTTAATAAAAAGTGCATTAAGGAAGAGGTCAGCCAATCAGATGACAGGTAAGATTCTGATAGTTGTAGCCAGGTGAATGGGTACTAAAGTGTGTTACCGTAGGCTGAGTTGTGGTTGGCGGTCCTGCGTGCATGTCCCCGGCCCGTGTAGGAGCGCCCAGAGTGCAGCGAGACGGTGGACACGCTTTCGTCCATCCTATAGCTCTTCTCTTTGTCTCTCTCAGCGGAATGTGCTGGAACAGGGCGGATCTGACGCAGCTGCTCGTCGATCTGCAGCCGCTCCATCCTCAACTGCTCCACCTCCTACACAAAAATCGCACAAACAGTCGTTAGCTCCAATCATCATACAACACAGAATAACAAAATTATCTACCACTTGTGCAAAATAGTCTTAGCTTTTCTTTTTTTTTGCTACAAAAATTCATAGATTGAATAGAGGAGCTGTACTATATTTATTTAATAAAGCAATTAATTAATGAACGGATTCGTTTTCTATAACAGGAGCTCTGACAGCAGTGCAACTGCAAATCACAGATTTATATTAATGCACTCGTTCTAACGTTATTGTGTCTATAGTAACAGCTCATTCATAATAACTTGTACAGTGGACGCGCCACATAAACAGATTACAAAGCATGTGTGTTCATTTATCTGTAAGTGTAAATTTATTTAACATGTATGGAATGAGTCTCCAGTGTCAGCACTTTGTAACAGTCAGACTTAAAGCTGTAAGTTAGTTTTCTGACATCTTCAGGACAGAGGAGTTTACGCTTTGTGGGTCATTTTCAGTAACATGACAAGCAGCATGATTTTTCTAGCTTAATAACTTCAACACAGAGGGAAAAAAAAGAGAGGCTGGTGAAGGAATGACTGTTTATAGCTGCTATAACGTACACGAGAACAGGAACTAACTTCTTTTCCGAATGTTTCACAACATTAAATGTAACTACAAACGGAAAAAAAGTATGGATTTTCATTCTTTAATAAGTTTTTGAAAACTGCAACAGTTGGCAAATTATTGTGGTATAAGAGGAATAAAACACTTGGGGGCATGCCGTTGTTGGAAAATAATCAACTTTGATGTTGTAACAGTAACTCCACGTCATCACACCACCCCGTCACTGATTTTATTCCTCACTTAATGGCTTCACATGGACCATTGATCACTGATTAAATAAATAACGCATCAATTCAACTGACATTAATAAAAACAATAAAGTTTCTATCATCTCCATTTTGTCAGTGCATGAGCTGTACTCACGTTCAGGTAAGCGATGTGGTACTCCAGAAGAACCTGAATGTTGCCAATGCTCTCCTTTGTGCCGACAAACGTGAAGGGCACCATTCCCTGCGATGAAGGTTTTTTTGTTGTTGTTGTTTTAAATAATAATACAATATCACAACATGGCGATAAATACCATTCACCATAGTAAAGGGATCAGGAAAAAAAAAAAAAAAAGGGGTCTTGAGAATGAGATCTCACCTCTTGCCTGGGAAGGTTGTTGTCATTGTCTCCTTCGATCCGTACTCGCACCACCCCGGATTTATCCACGATCTCCTGAATGACCTTGCCATTTTTACCGATCACCTTGCCTGTGACGGAATGAACACAGTGAGGAAAAAACAAAAAAAGGAAAAGAAAAAAAATGCGAAGAAAGTTCAAGATTACTGTAGAAAAAACATCAGACATACCAACTAGATTTCGGGGAATCTGTACCGACTCTTCCAGGAACTCCAGGTAGCTCCTTGCTTTCTGGACGGCTTCAGCAGACTGGAGTGAATTTATGAACAATAAATTAATAAAAACATCATCACACTGCAGATGACTGCTGATCCACGCTGACGTGACATTAGCATCATTACCTCTCCGTAAATCCTGAACGTGCCGCTCTCCTCGTCCAGCTCGATGGCCGTCACTCCTGGAATTTTCCTGGCCTGCTGGATGTTTGTGCCGTGGCTGCCGATGGCGAGACCCATCAGATCCTCTCGCACCGTGAACTCCTCCTGGAATGCTGACGCTAGCTGCTTCGTGCTCTAAGAAACACCCGCACTCTTATTACAAAGCAGTGCAAATACGCAAGCTGATCATGATTAACCATCGTGTGTTTCGAACCTGCTGCCTCGTCATATTTAATGTTAACGTTTTTCATGTTATTCCTCAGGTTTTGTGGTAGTGCCATGCGGCACGTCTTTGCCATTTCCTTGCCCTCTCCATCTCTCCAGGAGAAGAAGAGCTGCTGATAGGATTCACATTAAGGTCTGGTACACATGTTACCTCCAAGTGCTTCGTTGCCTCCTCGTTCCAGTACATGAGCTTGAGTTTAGTGCGGATGCTCCTCAAGTGCATGTCGCTCAGGAGAGACACTCTCTTCACCGTCACCTCGCTTACAGACTGTAAAACAGCAGAAACACACACACACACACACACACACACACACACACACACACACACACACACACACACACACATCAAAGCAATAAACATTTGCACATTTAATCTAGTATTACGCATGTGGATGCTGTCTCCAAGGGTAAACATGTCTTTTTTTTTTTTTTTGGAGGATTTGAAAGAATTTGAGAGAATTTTTGGAGAATTGAGATTTTGGGGAAATAAATAAGATAAAACCATAAAGTATGGTTTTGGAAGGTCAAGGAAATTTAGAGAGCTATACTTGGGTAAATAGGGTGAGTTTGGAAGGAGAGTGGAAAGTAAAGGCAGACACCAGGACATAAAGGGTGATAGAAAGAGAATTTCATGAGGTAAAAAGGAAACACAAATGGAGCTTTTGCAGCAGGAAACGAGTTAAAAAGTGCAAATTTTGAAAGAAGTCGTCTAATAAGTGTTTACTGACTTTAGAGAAGAAATGTTGCTCTAAAAAGGCTCAAAACTGTCATACATTATGTTTTACAAGCTTTTTTGATACAAGGATTAAATTCATCATCGTAAAAATTGCCAAATATCTTTACAGCATAACATATGCGAGTGCTGTTTTCACCTTACTGATTTTTTTTTTTTTTTATTAAATGCAAGTCATTTTTCTTGCTGAACATATATTTTAAATATAAAAAAATACCCCTCCGTTTATATATTAAAAAAATCATGTTTAAATAATGAAAATCTTATCTAATATATATTCATCCTTATATATTTATATTTAGACTGATTTTATATGAATATTTATAGTTTAACTCAACATACAGGCGTTTAATTCAATTCAGTGGTCCTCAGTGCGTTATATTAAGATGTTGTAAATCATATGCAGGGTCATTTTTGTCCTAGACGTGTAAATGCGAATGTGTTCAACACTCACCAGGATGAGCAGCTCACAGGTTTGTGGGTTGTAGACGATCCTGCTCGCTCCTACAGCATTCTTAAAGTCCTTATGAGCGAGCTCGTTCTCACAGCTGGGGGAAAAAAAAAAAAGAAAACGAGATGATGTACAAGTTACGGGACAGAAAACTACAAAGAAAAGGAAGAGCAGAGGTCTTAAGAAAAGGAAGAGAAAGAAGAGGATTTAAAGAGGGATTTTGTGAGGAAAAAAAGTGGGATAAAGGACAAAAGCAACTTTTGGAGGTAGAATGAATGAAGACTCTGAGGAAACAGGGTTTAAAAACATTTTTTGGGGAAGTAAATAAGTTAAAAAGCGTAAAAGGTAAAAGAGTTTGGACAACTAAACAGATGAAAAGTGTGAGTTTCGAAGAAAAAGGCTGGGTTTGTAAATTAAAGAAGGTTTTTGGGACATAACGGGTGATAGAAAGGAAGATTTCATGCTGTAAATGAAATAAAATTGAGATTTAAATGAGTTAAGGAGTGTGTTTAGAGGATGAAATGATTTTAGGGAAGTAATTGGAGATTTTTGGGAACTGAATAAGTTAAAAAAAAAAAAAAAAAAGAAGAAGTGATTTTGGAGTGTACATGAGAGAGTTAAACAGCAATGAAAAGGACAGGTTTGGAAGCAAAAGGGTGGTTTTGGAAAGTAAAGGAAGATACTGAGCCATAAATGGTGATAAAGAAGGAAGATTTCATGAGGTAGAGGGGAATACGATTGAGGTTTTAGAGGAGTAAATGAGTGAAAAAGTGATTCTGGAAGGTAAAAAAAAAAAAAGAGTTAAAAAGTGGAGTTTTGTAGCGTAAAGGAGATCTTAGAGAGCTAACCGGGGATGAAAATGTGAATTTCAAAGACAAAGAAGGGGTTTGGAAAGTAATGGAGGTTACCGAGCCATAAACGGTGATGAAAAGGAACATTTCATGAGGTAAAGGGGGGAAAAATAAGATTTTGCAGGAGTTAAAAAGTGCAATTTTGGAACTAAAGAGAGACCATGGGGGGTAAATGTGTTAAATATGTGAATTTGGGAGTGAAGAGAGATTTTAGGGGACTAGAGTTAAAAATTGTGATTTTGGAAAAAAATCAGAAAAAAAGAAGCAGAAAGAGCAAATCCACTCACGCAGCCTTCAGATCATCAGGAACAGGAACAGTGCACTTGTAAAAGGTGTTTCTCGTCACAGCTTTGTTGAGGTTCAGGGGTCGGAGGCGCTCGAACGTGACGATCTCGTTGTACGTGGCGTCGCAGGCTGCGTACTCAATCACGTAGAACTGAGAGGAGAAGGGAAAGGGGACGCTAAAGAGATGCTGCACAAGTTGTCGGAGAAACAGAAAGTGAAAAGGCGTGCATAGGCTAGCCGCTGTATACTCACGTCTCCCTTCATCATGCGCACTTTTGCGAGCCACCAGCCACACGGTTCCTGCTCGTTCGCCCTCGAGTAGATCTGAGACACAATCAGGAGTTGATATGTTACATGCAGAAATACGTCCAGCGTTTCTATAAAATGTGTAGCCTCACAGGCGCTCACCTCCACCTCATCTCCCTCGCAGATCTCCTTCTTCACGTCAGCAGGAGGAGGCAAGCGCACTTCACTGAACGGGACCTGTCTCTCCGGCTGCCAGCTTATTGGGGAGAGGGAAAAAAAAAAAAAAAAAAGAATAATAATTACATTTTATTTCTTTGTAAAATGGTACTGAATCAAAATGAGTCAGAATCAGAAAAGCACTTACTTGTTTTCGAATGAAATAGAGAGCGAGTCCTCATGAACATCTTTAACGAAGCCCTGAAACATGACAGTGTTTCAAGTTCTTTATTTGTCACATACATAGTTCTTGCAGTGAGATTCCTAATTGCAGGTTCCTGAACTGTGCAAACATTACATTACAAAACCAAAGACACATAAGGCCCATAGGACATAAAGTGCACAACGGTGCAGGACAATGCAGTGCAGGACACTACAATGCAGGACGCTACAGTGCAGTGCAGGGCAGGACAGGACAGGACAGTGCAGTGCCATGCAGGACAGTGCAGTGCAGGACAGTGCAGTACAGTGCACGACAATGCAGTGCACGACAATGCAGTACAGTGCATTGCAGGACAATGCATTGCAGGACAGTGCAGTGCAGTGCAGGACAATGCAGACCAGGACAATGCAGGACAGTGCAGTGCAGTGCAATGCAGGTCAATGCAGTGCAGGACAGGACAGTGCAGTGCGGGGCAGGACAATACAATGCAGGACAGTGCGGGGCAGGACAGTGCAGTGCAGGACAATACAATGCAGGACAGTGCAGTGCAGTGCAGGACAATACAATGCAGGACAGTGCGGGGCAGTGCAGTGCAGGACAATACAATGCAGGACAGTGCGGGGCAGTGCAGTGCAGTGCAGGACAGTGCAGTGCAGTGCAGTGCAGGACAATACAATGCAGGACAGTGCGGGGCAGGACAGTGCAGTGCAGTGCAGGACAATACAATGCAGGACAGTGCAGTGCAGGACAGTGCAGTGCAGGACAATACAATGCAGGACAGTGCAGTGCAGGACAGTGCAGTGCAGTGCAGGACAATACAATGCAGGACAGTGCAGTGCAGGACAATACAATGCAGGACAGT